>CP054670.1:32977040-33577040 GCA_013348765.1 Carpinus viminea | reverse complement strand
GCTTCCTTCATGTATCTCAAACTCCACCCAACATATATACAAGATGATCTATGAATTGCATATCACAAATGTATATAGAAGCAAAATTCTGCTGAAAATTGATGGAAAAGTAATCATCATATGACTTATTTGGTATTTTTCTTCTCTAAATATTCTTAAAACTATTAGGGTAAAGTCCACGTAATTAACCCCCTCAAACTATCGCCCCAATGATAATTTATCTTTCAAACTATCAATTACGACAATATACCCTCCAAACTATCAAAACAATGTCAATGTACCCCCTCAATGCTAGCAAAATGGTGAAATTACGCCTATATAATTTTTAATAAGACAAAATACCTTAAATTTTGAAAAAAAATATATAAATTTTAGTATTTTTGTTTTTATTTTAGTAAGGGTAATTTTGTCATTTTGTTAAAATTGGAGATACATTGTCATTGTTTTGGTAGTTTGGGAGTTAAATTATTGCAATTGATAGTTTGAAAGATAGATTGTCATTGGGATGATTGCTTGAGAGGGTTAAGTGGGTTTTACACAAATTATTATAAGAGAAAAAAAAATTGGAGGCCACTCCAAATGAAAAATGGGGGCTGGCAGGTCACTCCCTAAAATCCAGAGGGAGTAGCCGAACCACCCCACAGTCGGTCATTGTATTTTTTATAATTTTATTTGTCTTTTAATAATTGTAAAATATTTTGGAAAATTAAATGAAAAAATAGTCTTCAATTTTGACTTGAGAAGCTAACGGTGTGGTAGTTTGAAAGCCCAATATGTCATTAATTAAAATTTGACGGTATACATAAAATACAAAAGTGATTGAAGTATGGAAGACTAAAATACATTTTTCTAAAAAAAAAAAAAAAAAAATTGCTAAAGCAAATAGTCTTGGTGTACGTATCACCATAAAAGACTAGCGACGAAGATTACCAACTTTTCCCACATATGAAGACCTCTTGGGCATGTTTACTTGAGATATTGATTCAAATGAAAGGTTCTAGCTCAATGTAACAAATTTTAACTTTAAAAAAAAAAACACCTCAACAAATGCTTATCCATCCGGTTCAAATGAAGTGGAGAGGATCTTAATTCTAGTGCTGACATCTGTCCAACAATATCAGATGAATTGGTATTTGAGGTCCATAGTTGGATTAATAGACGACCAAAAATTCAGTATGTTTCAATTGAAATGTTGTTCAATATATAAGTACATTTTGCTACGAACCCATTTACTGGAAGTTTTTATTTATTTATTTTTCTCAATGTGGGAAAGGGAAAACGGAAAACATTTATAATTTTTTTTAATCAATTTATAGAAAAAAAAAATTCTTAGTTTGTCATTTGGTACGACCACTTAAAAGAGCAATGAATAGGATTTAGAAAAAAAAAAAAAAAGAAAAAGAGAGCAATGAATAGGAAAAGAAACAAGGCATGGCTTGGTTTATGAATCATGATGTTTATTTTTTATTTGTTTGTTTAGTTTGGCAATATTTTAGATAAGGATCCTATCCCTAGGCAGATTATCATTTGGATAGCATAGCTTGTGGATTCATGTATTATCTATTTGTAAGTGTTCAATTATAAATGATGATTATTGATATAATTTAAACAATATTTAATGAAAAATGCTAGGCTTACAAACACATTTTACAATAATAATAATAATTTACAAACTAATGTGGCACAACATGATTGGATTTTTCAAAATTTGAATTTATCTCATACCAATCATATTGTGCCACATCAGTTTATAAATTTTTATTTTTTGTAAAATGTATTTGTAAGTCTAGTATTCCTCATATTTAATTAGTTCACTTTATGCAAAACTTTTGAAATAATCAAATCACATTTAGACTTTAGAGTGAAACAATTAATACTATAAACTACATTCTTTATCTCACAACTATTTTACAATACTAATGTGTTAGTTCCAACTAACCCTTCAATTAATCATTGTTTAAAAAAAAAATTTAAGAGCCGATTGAGACATTTTAACGTTGTGTATATTTATGAGAAAATAAAAATGTGGTATAATTACTCATACTCAATATGACAAATGAGATGTAGAACTAGATCTTCTCAGTATATATGACAAATTAAATGAGATGTAGAATACAATCAATTTATAAAAGTGACATGTATTTCTTGAGTACGTGCTTTTTCTTGATAAAATTAAAAAACAAAAACAAAAAAAACAAAACAAAACATTTTCTTGACTACTTTGTAAATGGCACATGACACTTTTTTATTGACTAGGTTTGAACTCGGTCCCTAAAATTTGTGTTATCTAAATCCATCCCTTAATAATTTCTATTCAGTGTGTTTGCACCTCTCACTAATTCTATGCAAAGATATAAGTACGTACTGACACTTTCTGTTGATGCATTTCAAATAACCATGCCATTGATTCACATGAAAGTACGTACTGACACTTCTCCATTGCTATTTACTCACAAATAGCTAGGTAATTTAAAGAAATAGAACATAAATACTGTTGTGGCTTGAATGCCATTATAATATACCCTAGCTCAGGGCTGGAGGGAGAGGGGGTCGCGTGCCTCTCACCTCCCAAAAATCCCTATTGCTCAGGTAGAATTTTTTTGTAGCCCACCCTCAAACAATCATCAAGATCATCAAAGGACATCAACTTTACATGGGCAAATATTTTTCAAGAGGACCGGATTCACGCTTTGCCGCTAACATGATTTTTTTTTTTTTTGGTCACTGTAGTTTCAAGTGTTAGGATATTTTATGTCAGATGTAAGGTAGAAGAAGGAAGGTGGGAAGACGAGTGTCTTTTGATTTTTTTTTTTGGCAAAAATGCACCATTTACATAAAGGAAATACACACTGTTTAAATTGGAGAAATGCTTGTAGACTTGAGATACCAACAAATTACCAAATTACAAATGATCCTAAATTTGTTTCCCAAATAATAAATCTCATGAGATGGTAACACTTCATTTGGGAATCAACTTTTGGGAAACAAATTTGGGATGTGTAGCATTCCTCTTAATCAAAGGGTATAGGGTCCATTTGGAATTGTTGTTTCAATAAGTACATTTTAAAATTTTCGTTTTTAAAAATTGTATTTTTGAAATCACTACTTTTTAAAGTTGAAAGGTAAACATGTCAAAAGGTACTTTTTTAATCAAATATTTGCTATGCGAAATCGTAATTTTTGTTTAAATTCGTTCCTTTTTAAATAAACACCATCTACCTTGCTTATAGAAATCGCAATGCCAAACATATTATATTTTGCAATATCTTTTAAAAATATAGATTATTATTACGAAATCATAATCTCAAATGCACACTAAGTATATATATTTAAAATAAATTTATGATTTTCAAAACAGTAAAAATGACATCTGACTTGTCTAAGTGCGATTTGCTATAATATTTCGGGTAGTCAAATTTGTCATATATATATATATATATATATATATATATATAGGTATGTAATCAAAATTTAACATTGATTAAACTTTTATATTTATATTGCTCTTTTAAATTAATAGTTTATGAATATATAGGTTTTTTTAAGTATTTTATTTATAATTTCATATAATTGTAGTTACCTGGAATTATGAAGAAAAAAAAAAGCAATGATTTCATTATGCTCCAATAAAATTCTAAACGAGTTTGTGCCATGGTAGATTTAGAATATTTGCCATAAATCATTGCTTAAGATAAAAAAAACAAAAAATTAGGTAAGAATACCATCATGGTGATAGAGACCAATTAAATCCAAAGAGCATTTAAAGACTCGTCGATGAAAATAAAACAAATGAATGTTAGGGATGACAAAATTGTAAGTTACATTTACATTAGTTTTCTTTTCATTAAGGAAAAAAAAAAAAAGAAAAAAAAAAAGACCACTTTGACCCAAATTTAATTTCTGACTCCATGCGCCACTACCCTAGCTAATAAAGTACGTTGAAGGCTATTGCTCGTACCTAGTTTTTCTAATATATTTAAGCGGTTGAGACCGATTAAATCTGAAGAGCATTTAAAGACTCGTCGATGACAATAAAATAAATGAATGTTAGGGATAAATGACAAAATTGTAAGTTACATTTACATTAGTTTTCTTTGCATTAAGGGGGGAAAAAAAAAATGACCCCTCTGACCCAAATTTCTGGCTCCAAGCGCCACCACCCTAGCTAATAAATTACATTGAAGGCTATTGCTCGTACCTAGTTTTTCTAATGACATATCTGAGTGGTTGCTTGATTATGATAGATTTGTGTATAAAATGATTTTTATTATAGTAGGACCATAACCCCAATATGTCCGTCGTCTCTACCTAAACTACTACATAAACTTGTAAAAGATTATAGTAAAAACTGTAATACTCAATATTTTTCATAATTTTATACCTTCTTTGAAGATAAGCCATGGGTATTTGTAATCCCCATACACCCAAAAAAAAAAAAAAAAATTGGGGTTTGAAACCTTTTCTTTTTCTTTGGAAACTATTCATGGTGCATGTGCAGCTTCATGTAAGATACAGTATATCTCTTTGTAGCTTCGTTTATACATTGATAGATGGACCCCTAACCCTAATCGTACCCTGTCGTGGACCCCACAAAAATCCTTACGAAGACAGAGAGCCAGCTAAGAGAGCAGCACATACGTGACATATCTCATGATTTCAATATCTTTGGCAGGTTGCTGTAGTAGTTCTTTCTTGGTCCCCCTCCTCTCCCCCTCTCCCACCTCTCTCCTGTGTGGCTGTGTGTGATAAAAGATGCCAACATATTAATAACAATGACTTCAGTGTCCACTGTAAATTTACAGCTCTCTTTCTGCGTGTGTGAGAGAGAGATAAAAGCCCTAGCTAGCTAGCTGCTGAGGGTAGGAGGAGCTAGCTACGCTTTGAAAGAAAGAAACAGCCATTTATGATGCATGTTTTTACCTGACAGGGCAAGTAATATCGACCAAGATTCGGACAGTTAAAAAAAGGAAAGTCGACAGAGAGAAAGAGATGGGTGGGTGGGGGTTGTTAAAAGCAATGCGTGTGGGAAGTGGGATTGAGGTTTAGTCGTGGTCATGTGCATGGGCTCGGATTCCCAGTCGCCAATCCGTAATCATTGCCTTTCTCTTATCCTCATCATCTGCATGCAACTCTGCCTCCCTTTCATCCCTGCCAAACAGTTGACTGTTACAAATAGTGACACTTCGCCTATACGCATCTTTGAACATATTTTTCTTTCCTGTAACAAAAGAAAAAAGAAAAAAGAAAAAAAAAAAAAAGGAAAAAAAATCCCATCTGGGTCTGTTTTAAAAACCCCATTCATGAATGCTTTAAACAAGGTATATATATATATATATACCTTGGAGACTATATATATTTCTTACCATTTGCCATGTTTGAAAACGTTTCAGTTGTGTTTCAAGAAACTCAAACCATTAATTTAATGGTGGAGGGCCCGGATATCATTACACCCAAAAAGGTCCCATTAATTCTTCAGGAAAGTCCAGCTAGCTAGCTCTCAAGATTCACTCAGAGATATTGGAAAAAAGTTTCCATTTGAATATATATATATATATATATATACTTCCGAGATTATTTCAGACTTATATATGCTTAATCAGATTCTAGTACCAAGCTGGAAAGCGTGAACTCTGATCACTAAATTGATCATATTTATAAGATAAACTGATATTTAATTTGGATGTAACGCGCTGCCTGCAGCCTAGCTCATTCATATGGCAGTGATTGTATTTATAATAATGTTTGATTTATCGATCATGTATACAAGATATATATATTATACATTAAGGTAATTAATTTAGACATAACAACTCGAACTAATTAATATTTGCACTGCTGTGCACATCTATCCTTTGGCGGTCTTTATCACTATCTGATCCAATACGCCCTATCAAACTCGACATGGTTTGAGCCGAGAGAACCATTGAAAAATTAATGGTTTGGTGAGGATATATATCGGCTAGGTGATCCTTGCCAGACATAAAGCATATTGGATTTAAATTAAGGTAAGTGGCTCCAATATTATCACAATGTAAAACAAGCGCAAGAGAGATTCCAAGATCGCCTAATTAGGAGAGATTGAAACCAAGTTAGTTCAACAGAAGCATTTGCTAATGCTTTGTACTTTGTAACGCACTGGCTTTAAAAGAAAAAAGAAAAAAGGTTATAAGTGGAAATATCTAATTTCACACACTATATGTCCCCCTTAGTTCTTTCTTCAAACATCCTTTGATCACACTAAATCTCTCATATCCAAAACATTCAAAATTAACTATCACACCACCACAAGCATCATTACAAACAAACCCCAATATCTCCTCCCACTTCAACACAATCAACCTCAACACCTGAAAATGCAAAGCAGCAACACTTAGAATCAGGGACGGAACTGAGGTGGCCGATGTAGGCCATGCCCCAATCCAAGGAAAAAGAAAAATTATAAGGTAAAAAAATAAAAAAATAAATAAAATTATGAGGTTAAAAAAAATTATAAGGTTTTTTTTTTTTTGGGTTAAATACATTTACAATACTTGCATGTGGTTTTCACCAAAATCAAATAGACACTTGAGTTTTCAAAAGTGTCACAAATAGTACGTGTGGTAAGTAAATAAACTTATTTGGTACCTCTGTCAAGATTCTATTAGGTTTTTTAACATAACACCACGTCACCCTTACACTTGGTATGGTACTTATGATTTCAAAGCGCCACATAGTGTGGTACTTGAGTTTTTTGATGCCATGTCATTTTTAAAATAAAAAACAAAACAAAAAAACCAAAAGAGAGAGAGAGAGAGAGAGCTGGGGTGGCCGAACCACCCCATAGGAGGTGGCTGGTGGGTGGTTCGGCCACCACCAAGGGCCAAATAAAAAAAAAAAAAATTGAGGGTTTGAGGGTTGGGGTGGCCGGCCACCCCAGCTCTCCTTTTTCTTTTGGCTTTCCTTTTTTTTTTCTTTCTTTTTTCTTTTGTTAATATGACATAACACCCAAAAACCCAATATTGTGCCACATGTAAGGGTGACGTGGCAATCCGTTAAAAAACCTAATAGAATCTTGATATAGGTATTAAGTGTGTTTATTTGCTTACCACAAGTACTTTTTGTGACACTTTTGAAAACTCAAGTACCTATTTGATTTTGGTGGTATTGGAAATGTATTTAACCTTTTTTTTTGGCCTATTGACCCCTACCCACTAAAATTTTTGACCCTTAATCCCTACCCATCATCCCAAGCTCTGGCTCCATCCCTGCCTAGAATCATAGTAGAAAGCAACCCTTTTTAAAAGGCTAGCCATTCAAGTCCATGATGTAAATTTCATATCCAGCTGCTCATTATTGTGGCCCAGCTGGCCTGATGCCGTTGGACTGCAAAAACTATTTTCCAATATTCAAGCAGGTGGAAGCCCTAAAGCCAACTTTATCCATTCCAAACTCGGCTAGAACTAGAAGTCATCTATAATTATTAAATCACAATTTTGTTTTATTACTATCCTGCAATATTCACGTGTTAGTCCAAATTAATTTTGTAAAAGTTTTTATTTAAATTAAATAAAAGATTAGTTGGGTTGACAAGTCAACGCTCACTACAAAAATTTAAAAGTTTTGTGACCGCCAAAAAATGTCATTAATAGGTTGACGTGTTTTTAGTAACATTTTTAAAATGGCAAAAATTTGGTAGACAGGAAATGGGGGGAGTGTCGTTTTTACTGTTCACACATCACCAATAGTGCAAACATCACTACCCTTTAAAAATTATAAAAAATAATAATTTTTACAAAAAAATATTTATAATAATAAATATATTTTTATAATTTTTAAAATAAATATTTAATTTTTTTCAAAAAAAATAAAGGAGCAAAGCAGTTTACAGCAATTTCAGGGGAGTTCCGTTTGAACAGGAAGAGTGTCTAAACAGACAGTGTAGTGCAGCATCAATAGACTCAATACTTCAACTTGAGAGCTCTGTTTGCTCACCGACTCACCATGCGCAGGCTGCCCAAATGAGATGACTGAACAAGAACGCCTGAAACCCATTTGGCCAAATGAGTGAACTGAAAATAAATAAATAAATATTGAATTAAATTGATTATTATTATTTAAATTATTTTACTGCAAAATACAACTAGCACCCTCAACCCAATAATATTGCAAATCTTGAACCTTTTACTCTGCCTTCCCAACAGCCAACTAAACCGGACACAAATATGTATGCTATATTAATGCCGAACAGATCCGGTAGCCTATCTAGCATTCTGAGTTTAATACAAGCTGATGGGGTTACGAAGTAAAATAGAAGATCATTTTTATGAAAATTGTAATGCTAATTACATATCTGATCACCAAATAACATCTTTCACAGCCTCCATAAAGTGAAGTCTAAGAAATCTCTCAATACTTGACTATAAATGTGCAGCCATCACAAAAATTGATTTAGAGTTCAGGAAAGACCGAACAAAATCAAGGTAAAAACTCACCTTCTGAAGAATATAGAAGCAGCAGAACGACATGCATAATCGCATTTGGAGGGATTTGCAAGCGAAGGAGATAAAGCTTTCCATTCAAGGGACTGCGAGTACACACAATATTAAATTAGATTCCCACTGGACAACAAACAAAAATACTGCAATAATAGAGGCCAGTCTATGACTTCATTATACTTTGCTAAGATGGCCTGAAAGGCTGTGCATGCATCACATCTTTATCTTTTTGTGTTCCTTGGAATGTCTTCAATTAAAAAATATGCAAACATGTTAGAAAAAACATTTAAAAAATGGGGTTAATTATTTTATGACTACTTCGGTTTACACATTTTTTTTTTTCCCTTTACATTTTCAAAAGGAAAAGGTTACATAATACGATTTAAGAAAAATAAAATTTTCACGGTTTTTAGGCATTAGCATCAAATTTGAGGCATTAGCAACAAATTTGTGAGGCATTAACAACAAAATTGAGGCATTAGCATCAAATTTAGGATGATCAAATCCATTTTGGGTGATATCATCCTAAAGGTTAACCTTCCACCCTTAGGTTTAATTTTGAATCAAAAAACAAGTTTTAAAGCATTAGAACCTAACTATTAACTCATAAAAATTAATCTGTTAGCAAAAAAACGGTGCTACAATTTTATTTTTTATTAAATCATGTTCTACATAAGGCTAGGAACATGAGAGAACACACGAGAGAACCCTAGCAAACCTCTTTTCAAAATAGTTAAATCTGATACCTCACCTATGGGAAATAAGAAATCGATACCTCATTAGTTTCCGTTAATCCCATTAATTAACGGAATTTCACGTCATCCACCATGTGTCACTCCCAAAGTATGCCACATGTCCTAAAATTAAAATAATAATAATAATAAAACTAAGCCTTAAAAAAAATTAAAAAGTTGAAAATTCTAAGGGGTGGCCAGTCACCCCTTTTGGCCAATGGGGTGGCCGGCCACCCCCATTTTGGGCATTGGGGGTGGCTCAGCCACCCCTAAAACGTCTGTGAAGGCATGAAATTTCAGCCGTTAACTCTCATCATCAAGAACCCGGCCGAGCAAGCGGTGCGGCCTCCGTCGGGGATGTCCACCTTCTCTCGCTCTCCCTCCCTTGCTCACCCTCTCTCTCATATACCTCATGCCCAACGAGTTCGACCCGTTCGGAGTTACTCTCAATGGCTATGGTTTTTGATTATGGGCTTGTGGTATTTTGCTTCATTTGGCTTCTGAGTTTGAGTGGAAGAGTCAACTTGGAGCCGGCCGAGGACAAGCAAGCGCTCTTTGCTTTTCTCAATCAGACCCCACATGCAAACCGTGTGCAATGGAACTCATTTCAGTCAGCTTGCGACTGGTTCGAGGTAAAGTGTGACTAGTTCGGGCTCTGAGTGCTAAGCCTCCTCGCCAACCACCTCACCGGCGAGATCCCCTCCGATTTCTCCAATCTGAGCTTCCTACTTACGATGACGATTAAGGCCCAGCTAGACCGACCTTGGGAGTGTCTGAGCCACCCCCAATGGCCAAAATGGGCCAGGGGTGGCCGGCCACCCCAAAGAATTTTCAACTTTTTAAATTTTATTATTATTATTATATTTTTAGGACACATGGTTTATTTTGGGAGTGACACGTGATAGATGATACGGAATTCCGTGAATTGGGATTGACGAAAACTAGCGAGATATCGATTTTGTATTTTCTCATACGTGAGGTATCATATTTGGTTATTTTGCAAACATAGGGAGAAAAAAATAAAATCGTGTAGACCGATGTATTAATAAAGTAGTTAACCCTAAAATATATTCAAATAAGCATAATAAGGAACATAAGCAACATGTTTTAAAATCTTGCCAATTACATTGCCACGTTGAACATTAGTTACTGAAGGCAACGAAACTTCATTTGTGTCTAGTGTGTCTTCTTGCTTTCCTTGGCAAGTCTTCAATCAAAAAGTCATACAAGCACGTTAGAAAAAAACATTTAAAATATTCACATAAGCATAATTAAACATTTAGCTTTGCAAAAGTAATCTTCTTTTTTCATCTCTTTTGTTTGGAATTTGTGTCATTCGGTTGATTTTTTCTTCCTCGTCACTTCTTATTCACCACCGTTTTTTTTCTACTTCAACACCTTCCCTTCTTGTTCACGTGAATGGTATCAAGGACATTTTCTTTCATATGGAGGTCTACAACACAAATATTGTAAAACGAAACTTCATAAAAATGGTGCTTATATCACAATGTAAAACCAAACAAAGCCGACCTTTTCAAGCTAGAACATCGTGTGTAGTGGGGTACAGTACAGAGCATAGATGCCATTGCTCTAATGCAGTATGATTCACTACGTAATTAATGAAGTAATAAGCCTTGAACAATGTCACTACTTAATGCTCTACATACTAGTAATATATTGTGCTCATGCAAAATAAAGACACATTTTTTCTCTTCTTTTTTTTTAAATTTTTTTATTTATGAATAAGTGATTTCATTAAACTCAAAACTAACCAATCAACAACTCAACACCCCATTACAAGCCTTTATAAAAGGCCACCACAACCAAAAAACAGCAAGAAGCCTACAAACCTTACCGCAAAAAACCCCGAAACATGACGTAGCAGAAAACCAAAACAGAACAGACCAGAAAATACATCCCAGCAACTAATTAAGGAGTTCTGTAGGTAAGTTCCAACTAGAACAAAGAAGTAAATTCTCACGAGTTCTAGGAAATTTTCCTTTTCCAGCAATACGATTTCTAACTTCCCAAACAATCTTCTTCAGAAGCTGCTCTTGTGTAGCTCATTCATGTTGCCAGCCATGTACACAAGAGCAGCTTTTTTTTTTTTTGACTTATCAAAAAAGCTGCTCTTGTGTACATGGCTGGCCAACATGAATGAGCTCATTCCTAGTAAGCCAAAGATTGTAAACAACTAAACCCAAAACCAAACAGCAGAGCAAACTCTTAAGAGTTTTATGAATCCAAGTACTGCAACCTTGATGTACAATATCATCCCAATCCACAGAAATATTTCCCACTCTACACCTCATCATTCAAAATCTCCATATTCTGTAATTGAAGCTAGCTACACTTAAAAAATAAATGAGATCGAGTTTCCAACTTATGATGACAGAACCAGCACTGAACATTAGCTTGATAACCCCATTTTAGCATTCTTTCTCCTGTAATAAGCATATCCTTCATAGCTAGCCAAAGAATAAATGCCTGTTTAGGAATAGCAAGAGGAAACCAAACCAGTTTACTCCATAGAACCACCTGTTTCTTTTCCCTAATGACCTCCCAAGTTTCTGAACAAACATAAATTTTTTTCCTTGAAGCATCCCAAATCAGCTTATCACAAGATCTCAAACCAGCTTCAAATGATCTAGCTTGAATCTCAACCAATGCCTCTGACCTAGGTGGTCTCCAAGCCCAATTACCAATCCGAATAACAGAAGCAAGTTTAGCTTCTAAACTACTTTGGGCATCATAAACAATCCTATATCCAATTGCTCAAGCAAAATTCCAGCAGGATGCCACTAATCCAACCAAAGATGAATGTGTTCCCCATTTCCCACCTCAAACCTCAAAAATATTATAGCAGGATCCCTCAATTTCAGAATCTTTTTCCAATTCCAAGAACAATTTTGAGGAATCCTAACACTCCAAAAACTCTTTCTTTTCAGCAAATTCTCCTTCACCCATGCCACCCAAATGGAACTGGATCTAGCAAACAAACTCCAAACAAGACTAAACATGGAAGTCTGATTCCAAACATGAATCCTCTTCAACCCCAAACCACCCTTCTTCTTAGGGAAACTAACCTCAGTCCAAGAAACTTTGGCCTTGGCAGTCTGCAATATTCTTTCTTCACTATTAGGGGGAAAAAAGCCTTCAAAAAAAAAAGGGAAAAAAAATTAAAATAAAAAGAGTAAAGTTCACTTTACCTCATCAAATTACCACTCCAATGACAACTTACTTCTCAAACTATTAATTACGACAATTTACTCTCTAAAGTACTAAAACAATGACAATTTAGTCCCCAAATTATCAGTTGCGACAATGTCATTGAGATGGTAGTTTTAGAGAGTTAAGTAAACTTTATCCAAATAAAAAAGAAGATTGTATTTTGGGAGCTTTCGTGAGCTTGGCGGCGTTGGCGCTCTATACCCATTTGTATTATGTTGCGCCCTTATGGGTTTTTGATATACAATCTGACTTATCAAAAAAAAAAAAAAAAAAAAGAGGAAAAAAAAAAAAAAGAAGAGGAAGATTGTAATTAATTAACCTTTTATAATTCTATAATCTTTCTCATTACTTACGTTTTTTTGGCTTGATCTGACTTCATGCATATGGCAGTATGACTATGGTGACTCAGCAATCAAGCTTCATAATTAATTTAAGTCCCAAAAACAAGTGCACCAATGCAAAAAACCCCTCTTAATGGATGAACAATAGCTTAACATGCAATTGAAATAAATCAAATCACTCCACGAGATATAATATATGGCAAGACTGCATCTCAAAATAACAGAATTTTGCATCGTACTGAAATAAATTCACCCTGCATCCTTGATTGAGGAACATTTTTGTCAATGTCTGGTCATTTTCTTTTTAATGGAAGGCTTTGAAGAAAAATTAAAACAGAGTTCTGTCATCTGTGTAGGACCAATCAGTTGTGATGTTAATACTATATACACGGGAGACAATTAAACCTTATTCATCTTCTCTGGAAGTTGAGTGCTTTGATTGAGACAGCAAAAACGCTGAAGAAGAGGAGGCAAAATCCAATAAGTGCTGCTGCTGAAACTCCTAGCATGCCAGGGCCATAGCCAAGTCTAACTTCCAAATATTCTTTCACTGAGCCCTCAAATCCAATTCCTACTATCTTCGTTTCCACATCACCAAGCTGAGAGGTGATAATACCCTGTAGCGTCCATGCAACTGGGCAGATGTAGTAGAACCAGCTCCACCAACCAGGGATTTGCTAAAGCAATGCACATATAAGATCCATATAAAAAATAAAATAAAATTATATTTAAAAAAAAAAAAAAAGAAGGAAAGAAAGAAAGAAAAAGAAGAGGTACATGGACTCCAGTGCATGACCCTTAAAAATAACAAATAAGAACCATTTGCTATGTTTTCTATCACCTATTCTTTTGCTGAAGGTCGGATTCATCCTGTCCCTATTCACCACCTCCAGTTAATTTCACGCTTGCACCACATACATGTGAGACTTAAGGACAGCATATAGAGGGAGGGAAAATCCCACCCATCCTACCCGACAAAACTGTCTTGAACCAAATTGAAAAATCTAGTGATCGATACCCGTTGGGTGGGGGACAGGATTAAGAGGATTCTGACTCTGTTTACTAATGCTTTATTTTAGGGTTTTTTTTTTTTGGGGATAGAAAAAGTTTTATGATGTGACATAAAGAAAGGTGAAAATAGTTTTGAAGGCTTCTTGTATTTTGAGTTGTCTACTAATATTTTTGTTTAAAAAAAAATAGAAAAAACAAAAGAGAGAATCAAACAAAGGCTTTGACTTTCAACCCATTTCGGATTGGGTGTGAGTTTTCTAAACCTGACCCAACCTAACTTGTATGGGGTGTTACCAACATACAAACTAAGGAGGCTTAAGTTTTCTTTTTATTTGATAACTCTATCATAGTTACTTGAGTGCAAACCACATATTCCTCTGATGACCAAGTGGTTAATGCACATATTTTCTCCTTTACAATATAACTCTAAAAGTTCAAGTCTTAACAGATTGGATTTTAATTTCATTTAGAGTTCCAGATACATAAGACCAATTATGCTTACAGAATTAGGATGAAGCAGAGTTTTGGTATGTTACTTACATAAGTGGTTACAATATATTTCGGGTCCATTTAGCAGCTTGAGTACTGCTTGATGGATTCTTGTTCTAGTCATGATGATTATTATTGTAAAATCGAAGCTAGCTCCAGTAGTTGATTAATTTAATTGGTTCAGTAAAAAAAATAAAGCAATAATTTGCTTCAGATGTACAATATATTTACTTACAGGTTTCGGGACAAAAAAACCTGCGAGGAGGCCCCATAAAGAGTAAAATGCAGAAGAAATGACAGCAGCTAGGTGTTGAGAAGGTGTAAGACCAACAGCCATCATGCCATAAAAGGTAAAATAGGTGAATGTGAGGAACATAAACAGAAGATAGAGAACAAATTTTCCTGCAACACAGAAGAAACATCCAGTTCAGTGACTGCATTGGCATAAACTTTACGCACATACAACATCAGGAAACAATATACATTGAAGTAGGTGCTTATTCATATATTTTCATATAAAAAAAGAAAATTATAATTTATATCCAATAGTGAATAGAATAGAAATATCATATAGATGTCTGTGTATTCCATAACTGAACCCATCAAAAATTTATTACCATTTAAATGCAGAATAACCAACATCTAAGAATTTCACACTGGCTATCATTTTCTACCCAAAAAAATTATGGAAGAAGTCCATGCAGTTTTGTCAAAGATGGAAAGAAGATGTTAGTGAAGCTGCTAATATAATTTAGGGCACTCTCCAAAAAAATTTCCACAGGAATATAACATAACTAACTAGAAGCCCTACAGAGAAAATCAACGAAAATATCTCTATTAAGAAAAAAACAAATGTAGCCATCAAATCCATATACTAAGAACCAACTCTAAAGACAAAAGATCTTACTAATTGTCCTTTCAAAATTAATCATGAAATAGGTGATGACGCCATATATTAATGTCTGCACAGCAATGTATGGAATCTCCACAAGACCCTGTTAAATTGCAATCAAGATATGTATGTATCAGCAATCACCACTTCAAATAAGTGTAATTTGCCAAATTTTGTGTGTAATGGCCCTTAATTACCTGCGCTGCTGCATAAGCAATTGAAGAGTACATTCCAGCCGCTCTCTCTCGATAGAATATTGTCCTCTCAGTTGAAACAATTGGTTGTACTGAAGAGGCATTGTTGATTCCAAGAAACAAGCATGCGGAATGAACAGCTCCCATAACCACTAACAAATCTTGAGTTGAACTCCTAAACAACATTTATGTGTTAAATAGTTTAATACCTTTGTAAAGACATAGTAGTAATCCTCATGGAAGAAAAAAAAAATGAAGCAAGTTGGGGTGTTGCAATATCCAAATATTCATCTTTTGAAATTGTTAAAATGACTCCAAAAATATAGAACTTAGCCTACGGTAATATTCATGGTTCCCACCCAACTAATTCTAGCAAGTCTATCATACTCTTAAGAAAAATACAATTCAGTCACTTAATACCTCCTAGTAAGAAAATAACAAGGAAAAAAAAAAAGTGAATTAAAAAGTTATCATCAAAGAAAAAGTGGGGACTAAATTGAAACAGGAACAATGAATAAAAATCAATAACAAAAGACAAAATTAACTCACTCTATGAGACATGGGAACAGAAAATTAAACGTTTACCTTCTTAAACCAACATTCCAGAATACCAAACCCAATAACAGTGCGGTGATTGTAGTAAAACATAACCTCATGCCATTGTATAGTGGAGTTCTCCAATAAACAAGATTTTGTTTCCATAGGCAAGTCCGAAATTGGAAGAGCTTGTCTTGTGAATATGTGGAAGAAAACTTCAATGGTTCTGAACTATCAGGTGGAATACTAAAATGCATAATGGAAGCTTCCACGTCCCTAAAACATGGATGTATAAAATTTCAGTCATAAATATTGTGTTAAAATGCAAACAAGAAACAATAAGGAACAAGAACAACAAGGGTAGGATCTTGGCCATGGCAGAAGTACAACATAAGATTAATATCACCTGAATTGCTCAGAGTTCTTGTAAATTTCTGCAAAGTCTTCACCAATTCTCTCTTCAGCAGTAGGTGTAGTAACCTCAAGCATCCAAGTCGCTGGATTGTATCCACTAGGAATTGGAGGGATTCCATTAATTCCCTGCACATGAAAACGAAAACGGGGACAAACTTCACCTAGGTAAACAACGAACATACATTTATGTTAAATCACGGAGTTCTTCAAAAGCTGTAGAGTAATTAGACTGGAATCATAAGGAAGAAACTAAATTTTGAAACCAGATTTGCATGTGCGACTATGCCACAACAAGACCTAACATTATTCTAGCAAATCAAAAACTAAAATTATTGCATTCTGAAGTCCAATTAGTCTTATTTCTAGTTTACATAACAGTGAACCTCATAAATTGAGAACTAGACATAATGAAAAGAGGATTTTATTACCTGAAAATAGTTTATCATTATCTGTGAGTTCACACCAAGCTTTCCTCCATATATAACTCGCCCCCATTGTTTCACAAGAAGTAACTATGCATTTAACCCCAAAGATTAGAACACATCAAAAATAGTTGTCAATTGACTACGAAAGAAAAGTTTACCTCATCAAATGCTTCAAATATATCAACACTTGGTTGATGTATAGTGCAGACCACAGTTCTTCCAGTATCAACAGTATTACGGACAGTTCGCATCACTATTGCTGCTGCTCGTGCATCCAGTCCAGACGTAGGCTCATCCATAAATATAATGGAAGGATTTGCAACGAGCTCTACTGCAATTGTTAAACGCTTTCTCTGCTCTGTTGATAGGCCTGTTCTACCAGGCAAGCCAACCAAAGCAAGTCGTAGAGTATCCAGCTCTACCAATTTCATCACTTCTTCAACAAACTCCTGAAATGCATGATAATTATATAATAATGCCATGGAAACATGTCAATATGTTAGAAAATATTGTGCAGCAACTTACATGTCTTTTTTCTTTACAAACTTCCTTTGGGAGGCGAAGAGAAGAAGAAAACAAGAGAGACTCCTCAACTGTCACTTGAGGAGAATGTATGTCATTTTGCTCGACATATCCTGATACTCTGGCAAAGGTGCTTTGTACTTTTGGATGGCCTGATATCCTAATATCTCCTTCTATGTATCCACCCGTTTTCCTACCAGCAAGCACATCCATTAACGTGGTCTTTCCAGCTCCACTTGACCCGACTAAGGCAGTAAGAACACCAGGAGAGAATACTCCACTTACATCGGACAAGAGTTGCAACTTCTTCTTTAATCTACCTTTTAATCTCATTTCCTGAGAGCCTCAAAAATTTGTTTTTGTTAAAGGGGTTTAGGGTTTAGGATTTGCATGAAAAGAAAAGGCAGAAAAGGCTCTGTTTTCACGTAGCCTTTTCTCCTCTCATATATATATATATATATATATATATATATATATATATATATATATATATTGTAACATTGAGGACAAAGACCAAAATATCCCATATAATATATTAACTCTAATATGCTCTTCTAACACTCCCCTTCAAGCTGGAGTATATATATCATATAAGCCCAACTTAGAACAAATAAACTCAACTTTTTCGACAAAAAGATTTTGTAAACATATCAGCTAGTTGATCTCTAGACTTCACAAATAGTGTAGATATATCTCCGTTGATTATCTTATCTTGAACAAAGTGATAATCGACCTCAATATGCTTGGTTCTTTCATGAAAAACAGAGTTCGACGCAATATGTATTGTTCATAGTATCAGAGCGTTAGGGTTTAAATCCTAAGCGCTTTGTTTGTTATCTTAATTTTTCGCTCTTTACTTTTAGTTGAATTTCTTGTCCTATTGCTAGTGAGTCTCCTTTTGGTGGCAGCACCGCCCATATGGGCATAATGCCCACACAGGCAATGCCTTGATGAAGCTTTAGATCGAGTTGTTCTTGGAAATTTCTAAGAACAACTCGATCTAAAATCGATTGAGTTGCTTCTGATGACCCTCATTAGTGGCAACTTTATTGTCGCTGCTAATGACTTTTTTCATTTTTTTTATTTTAATTTTTTCTCTTCTCATTAGCGGTGACCATAAAGTTTCTGTTATTGACTCCTCATCAGCGGTGACATCAGAGAGTCGCCGCTAATGACCCTCATTAGCGGTAACTTTATCTCACTGCTAATGACTTTTTTATTTTTATTTTTTTTTCTCTCCTCATTAGCGGCGACTTTATTGTTGCCGCTAATCACTTTTTTTATTTTTTATTTGATTTTTTTTTTTCTCATTTGCGGCGACTCTAATGTCGCCGCTATTGAGTGCAAAAAATTAAAGCACCATTCATTGGCGCGGTTTCTGAAATTTTCATACCAAAAATTTCATAAACCGCTTCTGTTTTTTTTTTTTTCTCCCAAACGCTCAAAACACCAAAATCCCTAACACCCCCTTTCACTCACCTCCCTCATCACTCTCAGAGTCTCACTCTCGATCTCTCTCTCTCAAAAACACCCCATTCTCTCTCTCTCTCTCTCGCCCTTGCTCACCCTCTCTCTCACTCCGGCGACGTCTACGGCCACCGGCGAAGCTCTCCCTCCCTCGCTCCTGTCTCTCTCACTCCGGCGCACAAAATCTCCGGCCACGCGAGGTGGAAATCATTGGGTTTTGGTCATTTCTCTTCCTCTCAGATCCGGAAAGGCTGATAATGTTGTTTTAAGTTGATGGGTATTTGAGGTTCCTTATGGACAGCGAGTTGGTTTTCGAGAATCGTCCAGGAGGCTGCTTTTCGTTCCTGTGAGTCAGTTTTTAGTTATTTCTGTTGATTTTGGATGATATATTGAATGCCCTTTGGGAATTTTTGGTGTTTGAATGGGTTTTGCCGTTTTGGATGTGGGATTGATTGCTTTGGGTGTGTCATTGTAAGATTTTGTAAGGTTTTTTTTTTTCTGTACTTTTATTGAGTGTTGTGGAAGTGGGGGAAATTTTTCTTTGGTTTAGATGTTATTTAGCATTCAGCTTTAGTTGATTTGATGTTTTGGATATGTATGTCCTCGTGTACTGACTGGAAATGATACTCAAGAGTGTGTCTGCGTATACGAGTTTGAGTTCAATATCTTTTTTTATATTGTTGCGTGGTTGATTAATTTATCTCCTTTTCTTGTGGCTTCATATTCTGGCTTGATGCAGAGCCCTAGCCTAACTTATAGCTTCGATGCTTAAAAGGTTGAGGCCTGAGGGTGTCACTCCACACCGGTGAAGCTGTCTCTCTCTCTCTCTCAGTTTAGTTTATTTGTGTTTGAAGGCTGACATAATCTATTATGGGTTTCATGTTGGTGTTTTGCAGCTTAAGCCTGCTCGACAGACCAATGTTACTCCCCTGCAATCATATTTTCTGCAAGTTTGTTTCCACTGCATTTTGATCGTGATCTTAGTCTTTGTTCTTTTTTTTCTCAAATTATTCTTGATTTAATTTGTACTCTGGGTTTGAGTTTTTGAATTCATTTCAGTTCCTGCATACCCATTTCAACGTACAGCTTAAATCAGAGTGTCCCGTCTGTAAAGCGCATTATTTCAACCAAGGTATGTTTGGTTCCTCTGATTTTTATTATTTTCTTCAAATTAGAGTTGCTTGCTTTATTTTGAGTATTCATTGTCTGATTTTATTTTTCCCCAAGCTCCATTAATGGCTCTAATCAATTTGGGGCTTTTTTTCATATATAATAAAAGCTCCTTTTAAAAAAAAAAAAAAAAAAATCTAGGCTTTTTATGGTCACCGCTAATGATAGTGTAATATTGTTTATTATTATTTTTAAAAAAAATTTCTTATCATGAGCGGCGACCTCAAAGTCGCTACTAATGACATACCATTGGGCTATTTCGATTTTTTTTTTTTGCGACAAAAAAGTCATTAGCGGCAACTAAAAGTCGCCACTATTTGTCATTAGCGTCCAATTACTAGCAACCTCATTAGCTTTGACCGGTGTCAAACATTGATGTTTGAACCCCTTTAATTTATATTTGTTAAACCTTTAGCATTGTTAATATCTAACTATTTTTAGTGTTTTGTGCTGTACAGGTCCTTACAACAAAACATGGCTAGCAAAGGGCAAAGTGGACTTAAAAGTGTAGAAGTGGATCCTTGCCAAGTGCGTTAGACCGCATTCACGGTCGCATGTAGGGAGGAAGCGGTCGAACACAGCCCATCAACCCGCTGCCTCCGCGTGGAAACCCTAGACCGGCGGTTATTTGCGATCGAACGTATGCCCTACGTTCGACCACAAATAACCGGTGCGTTCGAACACACGACGTGTTAACGTAGCCCATGACCTGTCAACCTATAAATAGGACCCTAGGTCCATTTTGTTGACAACTTTTACTTTGGGCGTATTTTTAGAGCGGTTGCCAGAGGTCTGCTGCCCTTTTCTTTGTAATCTTTCATTTTATTTAATATTAATGCTTTGTTTTAGTTTCTTTACGCTTCCTTATCACATGAGAGGCTAAATCCTCAACCAAGGTTGAGGATGTAGCCTCACCATGGATGTTATGCTCATTATTTATGTTTAAGTTATCTATTCTTGTCATTTTATTGTTGCTTAATCGTTTCTCATTTGGTTTGGTGACAAAACCAAGTGAGATTGCACCGTAGTCGTTTATTTTTGGTTTTTCGTCTGATGGATACATTTCATCCTTCGGTTTACACTCATTTATCCTTAGTAGTTTGTGTTTTAACACATTCACTTTGGATCCTTTGGGCCTTAAACCGTTTATGGTTTGTCTTTCGTCAAATGGACAGATTCCTTGAATCCTTCGATAGGCGCAAGAGATTACGTGTTGTTTTTAATCGATAGGCGGAATATGTTAACTTAACATTTTAATTTGCATGGTTGAAATGGTGAGGTGAAACCCTCAGCCTTGGTGTTTTTATTTTATTTACATTTCTGCGTTAATTTAGTTTAAATTCTCGTTGTCACCAATCACCCATAGCAGAGCTAGGTTGAAGTAACACTAACCTAGACTCAAAGTTATTTTCGTTTAAAGCAATACATGGTTCCTTGTGGTTTGATCTCGGTACTTGCACAAACACTATACGAACCAATGGTTCATGCAATTGCGAGTACCTAAATTTGGTATGACTAGGCCACATGTCGCCACTATTGGTAAATAGCAGCCATTTTTGGGTCAAGTCGCTGCTAATGACCAAATTTTTTGTAGTAAAACCAAGGCCCAAAAAAAAAAATATTTTTTTTCTTTTTTCTTTTAGCTTTTGGTGTTGTGTGATGGTTTCGGTGCTTTCGTGGTGTTCCTTTGAGTAGTTCTTGTGTTAATTGAAGGTTTTTGTGGTGCTTATCGGTGATGTCGGTTTTTGTGGTTGCCTACGGCTGTTGTGGTGCTGGCGACAAGTTTCCAGCATATTAGTGATGTTTAATGATGTTTTTTGAGTTCTCCATCAACCTCTATGGTGTTCTAGGGTGTTTCCGTCAATTTTGGTGGTCTTTGGCGGTTTTTTGGCGATCTCTTGTGAGTCTCAAACAAGCCTCTGACGAAGGTTTATATTTGGCTTTGCTTCTGTTTTTGGTATTTTTGGCGTGGTTTGCTTGTCTCCAAAGAGTTTGGTCTGTCTTCGACAAAGGTTCAACAAAGGTTCTTTTTTTTTTAGTAGTAGTAGTAGTTTCGGCGAGACTCATTGGTTGATCACATGACATGTGATCGTTGTTAGTTGTTGAAATCCAACAGTCCTTGGTGTTTTGTGGTGAGATCTGACCGGTCTTAGTATTTTGTGGTGGTTTCCAACCGGTTGTTGTCTGGTGAGATTCTATCTACCTTGGTGTTTTGTGGTGGTTTTTGATTGGTGGTTGTTGTCCGGTGAGATACTACTAGCCTTGGTGTTTTGTGATGAGATCCGACCTGCCTTGGTATTGTGCAGCGAGATCCGACGGCCTTGGCGTTTTGCAATGGGTTTCGACTAGTCCTTGGTTTTTTTAGCAAGATTCAATCAGCCTTGGTGTTTTTTGGCAAGATCCGACTGCCTGTTGTAGTTTCCGACAAGTTTTCGATTGGCATTGAAGTTTTAGTAAATTTTTTTGTTATTTTTATAGGTCTTTATATTGTGTACTTCAAGTTATTCCAATTTGAGAGGGAGTGTTAGATTATGTTTTTTTATGTGTTTTTCATTTGCTTGTTTCTTCCGAACTAAATTTCTATGATCCAGCTTGAGAGAGTGTTAGAAGAGTTATTAATTAGGGTTAGTAAGTCATTAGAGTTTAGGGGTAGTTTGGTCATTGCGATATTTTCATAATTCTATATATTATGATGTTTGTATTAGGTTAAAAATAAGCTAAATAATATAGCAGCCTCCTCTTCTCCCTCTAAACTTATTATTACTAACCTATTAGGGGCGGACCCATCTATAGTTTTTAAAACTCCTTAAAAAATGTTATTAAGTCCACTATTACCCCCTCATAGTCCACTTTTTGTCCCTCCAAATTACTATTTCTCCCTCTCAAAGGAAATGAGTTGCTGACGTGCAGTTTTTCACTGCCCCAGCTGCACTTCTTGTGCAGTGTGAAAAGAAATATAGGCACTTAAAGGCTCCTTATTTTTTTTTTGTTTTTTTTTCCTACCAGTAATAGTAAAATTGCTAGTTAAGAGGGAGAAGCTTATTTTTGCATCTACAAGTAAGGGTGCACAAATGGTTATAACTAGTAGTTATTGGTTATAACCGCTAACTGCAATTGCCTTAGGTGGTTATCAATTTGTAATAACCGGTGGTTAACAGTTATTTAATCTAATAACTGACAGTTTTATAATAACTTTTTTATATAAGCTTTTGGGGTTTTTAAGTGTTTTGAACTTTTAATTAACTTATTTTTGGGTTTATTTTAAGGATTTACGGTCAAAATGTTCCAAAAAAGATGAAAAAAAAAAGACCAATCAAGTTGTTAACAAAGACAAGACAACCATTAGTCTCCAAGTGTCCTTCATAGTGAGAGTAAAGGGGTATTTGAAAAATGTGTTGCAGCTCAAGCAGCACATCTTGGGTTGGTAGGAGAAATACTTGATTTAGAGAATAGCAATGAGCCAATCAAATTTACCGCACTGAAGTTTAGGAATTATTTCATTTCTAAGCAATGGCACTTAATTGTGTGTGTATATATATCTTGCTTTTAGGAAGCATGAATTCTAAGAAGCCTCTGACATCCTATACAATAGAATCATATATATATACCGTTGGGGGGAGAGAGGTTTTGGGAGTGCACTAGTAACTCATTTATTATATATTGTATTACTATAAAATATTTAATATATACTTTAATATTATTATATATAAAGGTAGGCAGTTAGTGGTTATTAACTGTCTTGTCTTACCCCTAAAACTATTACCGCCTACCAAAGTAGTTAGCGGTTGGCGGGTCGATTATAATCGCACCGTTTGCACACCCCTATCTACAAGTTTTATAGTTTAAAAAAACCTTCTGTTTCCTATCTCTCCTATTCTGTATGAACCAAATTTCTTTCCAGGGCAAACCTAGCACTAGATTGAGGGCTTAAGTCCCCGAAAAATTTAAGCATCCATCTAAAAAAAAAATTATGAGGTAGACCCTTAAAAATTATTTTCCTTGTCCTTAATTTTTTTTTTTTTGGTACTTTTTATTTTCGTCCACCTCACTCAAACTTCTGGTTCCACCCCTAAAACCTATTAACAGTTTCGATCAAATATATTTGGTGGACCAATAAGTAAAAGTAAAGGGAATCAAAACAATAGACAAACATACCTTCGGCATATCAACAAAATAATTGACATTATGGAAAGTCATTGTTAGTGGTTGAAATGGAAGGATCATTCCCTTCTTTTTGCTGCTCTCACCGGCAGATGTTGGACTTAAATCAGAACCCAGACCACCCACTGCATAAAACGGCATATATATGTACATAAGAGAATGTTCATACAATATTATACACTGCTACAATCAATTCTGAGGAGCACAATCTAGCAAAAGATGCTGCAAATTTTTAAATTGAATATCACTGGTAAAAATTGTGGAAGTGACTGACTACCATCCAAAGTTGAGTTCTCTTCTGTGACATCGAGTGGGATTACTGTCTGTGCTTTCTGGAGGGCTGAAATGGAAACATAAGAGATACAACATGTAAATGAGATTAAACATATCCATAATAAGAAGCAGCAGAGAGAAAATGTACAAAAATAAAACAAAAAAACAAAACAAAAACAAAAACATCATCCAAGCTTACGATTAAGGTAGGCCAAGGCCAAAGTCACCATGTTGTTGAAAAGAAAAGCATAGAGTAATAATGCTCCAACTCCAAGCCAATACCAATAATCACCAGTAGGTAAGCTATGTGAATTGAGAATGTTGTACCCAACTGTATCGTTCCCGATTGCCGATCTCTGCAAAATGACAGTTTCCAAACCCAGTAAATTACTACTTCCAGAAGTCATCGATTCCAAGATATCTTAATTTTTCCGCCTGAAAATGAAATGATATGAAGCAACAGAAAACAGGCAGTGTCCATTAGCCCGAAGAGCGTACCTCCATCCACCTTGGGGCAGTAAATTCGTTGACAGATATTGCACTTTGCCCATAGGATAGTGGTGACAACCAAAATGCCCAAACGCACCATGGCTTAATCATTGCTGAAAGAAGAACCTAATCATTATGGCACAACATGCGCATTCTGGAATAACATAATTTTCTATTATCAATAAAAGATTTTGAACCTACATTTCGGGATGATAAAGCCGCCCAACAAGAATATAGCCAGCAGTGCAGCTGATCCAAATGTATTCGCAAGGGCCATATCTCGCGCAAGAACAGCCATCAACCGGAAAAGACCCAATGACATTTGGTGTACAGAAAAGAGTACAAACATGTATCGGGAAAACCTGAAACATTTGACAGAAGTAACGAGTTATACAGAAAAATACAAGCATAAAGAACATTGATATCATCTACTAAAGTAAAAAGAGATACCTTACTGCACCAGGGGCAAAACCAACAGAGTAATATACAACACAAGACCACACAACAGCTTCAATAATGGAGTAAGGCACACGCAGAACCCAACTTGTGACCGACCATGCTGATGCAGGATGAAAGAAATTATCCCTTTGCTTGTAGAAGACGGGGAGCCGAGATATCATAAGAGGTAGCTCAGATAATCCATTGAACACCATATGCGCCAGCCCATAAAACAGGCAAGAAAGATAAAGATTGCCATTTATCTCATCTGTGGGGTGTAGCCTTGTTCGTAAGAACAACGTGCATGTGACAAATCCAACAAATGCAACCTTTAACACATGTAACGGATGATATGAGATATAAAAGAACTATGAGAAAACTTCAATAGTGATTTTTATGAATTTATAGCAAATAGATAATATATATTATTAAACCAGACACACTACATTTATACACAATTAATGAAACGTCTAAATTAATATAGAAGTGACATAGTAAAACATACCTGGCATGTCCTAAATATATATAGAAAACGATGCCTGCTAATTAACAGCAGTTCTCGTCCAAAGCAAGCTTTAAAAAGCTCCAATTTTGATACAGCAAATTTAATCTTAGACAAAGCCAAAGGATGGCTCCTGCATTTGTCATATGGAACAGAAAGAGAGGACTCCAGAGAGTTTCCAAATCTTGAACTTTTGAAGGCCTCTGCAATTTCTGGAGCAGAAAGGAACACGTATGGTTTTGAAGCATCAGCCCAGTACTGAGCTTGGTCCTTTCTAGATGTCACCTGGAATGAGATATGTTAGATAAATTAACCACCTAGGAAATATGAAATAATTTAATCGTCTTTAAGAAATACCTCTTGAAGAAAATCTGCTACCCCCTTACGCGGTGGTAGTCGAAAACCCAACATCTCAAAGAATTCTAACACTTCTGCTCGAGGGCCTTGGTATACAATGCATCCTTCAGATAATAGTACCAGATCATCAAACAGTTCAAATGTCTCAGGTGCAGGCTGAAGAAGAGCCATTAGTACAGTAGCCTCCATTTGATGGACAAAGTTCCTAAAACATTTTACAATTTGGTATGTAGTAGAGCTATCGAGTCCTGTAGATATTTCGTCCATAAATAGGGCTTTTCTTGGCCCAACAACCATTTCTCCTGTATAATAAATAACACCAAACAACCTTTATGTATTAATATTGTTATAGAACTAATATTTGCCAATATATATATATATATATATATATATATATAGTGTGTGTGTGTGTGTGAGAGAGAGAGAGAGAGAGATAATAGAACCAAAGTATATTTTAAGAACATAACTCGATCGTTTATTATTGTTCTTATGTTGAAGTTTTGAATAAAAGCCACAGTATGACTTGGTAAACTCTTTTTCTTTGGCCACCGGAGAGACAGAGGGAGAGAGAGAGAGAGAGAGAGACCTGTGGTAACTCTTTTTCTTTGGCCACCTGAGATGCCTCTGAGCATGTCATCACCAACTACCGCATCTGAACATACATCAAGACCAAGCACTTTCAACACATAATCTGTTGAAACACTGTGTTTCTTACCACCAACAGATGATGCCTGTGCAGTCAAATTTGTTTCACCACTCAATCGGGATAATGCTAAACACATGCATCATTCATCCATAAAGAAGAAAATAAAAGCATATATGCTCGTATATACGCAGTCACAGTAGCAGGTTTAAGATGACAACCTTCATTAACGCATCAATCTCAGGACTTGGGCGTATGTTCCTCTCCTTCTCTAAACGGTCCAGATCTTCTATATAACCTATGAGCACCCTCAAAATATTCATTACTACATAATTGATATTAACAAATGGTTGAATAATGAACCACACAGGGGTTGTAAATATATAATAAATTAATGAGAACAAACCTGAAAAGCCTTCACTTGCACCTTGACATCTAGCAGCAAAATCCAACGATTCTCGTACAGTTAGCTCTGCAAGGTGATTATCTGTTTGGCTGATGTATGCAGAAGTCCTCTGAACGCAAAATTCATCATGTCTATGGCCATTATATGTAATGCTACCACTTTGCTGGAAAAAAAAAAAAAATTAGTATAGAAAGGGCCAGTTAATTACTAGCATCCGATTAATATTTTAGTTAAAAAATCTATCCTCAATGTCTTTACAAAGTAGGCAAGTGCTAACCTTTAAATTGCTGTCAAGTTTTCCAGCGAGAGCTAAAAGCAGGGTGGATTTCCCAGAGCCTGGAGGTCCTAAGAGTAAAGTCATCCTACAAAGGACGACAAATCAGTGAGTTAAGATATGCTCGATATTACAATGTGACACTCGTTGCTTTTTAATACCACTTGATCATTAGAATATTCCAATTCGGAGTAACAGAGGAGAAGCATTTGAAAGTGCAATTTCATTCCTCATTTGACAACAGAGAACCAATTAGACCCCCATCTATCAAATCCTAAAGAGAAAATGAGATTGATGATCGAACTGTTCTCATTAACTTGCCATAATATGAAACTTTACAAGTATATATATATACTCTGTTTAATAACTCGTGAAACAGAGTCTGGATAGTTACATAACTATTCAACCATATAACTAACTTGATTAACAAACTAAACTAACTTATATACACGAGTGTAAACAAGATAGAACTAATTATATGTTTGATGACCAATATTTGTGAGATAATTAAGGCTACAGTTTTCATTTCTAGAGAAAAAGGTTTTCATTTCCACTTTCTAAACAGCTCTTTTGTACAAAATTAAGGAAGAACACTCGTGGTATACGTACCTTCCCGGTTTCAGTACACCACTGATGTTGTTCAAGATTGTTAAAGAGTGTCTCTTTGGTCGAAATATCCGCAAGCTAGTTAGGAGATGCATGAACTCAGAAAAATTAGAAAGGATGAGACCAAAAAAATTAATAAAATACGCAATTCTTGTACAGAAATATATATATAACTCTCAACCTCAATCACGTCACGAGAAGCATTAACCAAAGTAGGCAAAGCTCTTGTACCGGTTTGAACATCGGCCACAATCTTCAGGTTCTCGTACCTTACTTCCACCTTCGGCACCTCCAATCCGACTCTTAATTTTGATGATGAAAAATTGTACACGTAAGTTAATTAATACAATCGGAGAAGCTAGCAAAAAGCACCCGAATTAGATTATTGCCGAAGCATATATATATGATTTTTCAGATTCCATGAAAGAATCCATAGTCTCACACATTTTCTATATATATAATGTAATTTTATATATTTTTAAATATATTTAAAAAAATGTTTTTATATAATTCAAAGACATTTTCAAGTCCTTGGAGTATGAGATTTCAAAAAGTACAATTTTAAAAAATGTAATTTTTAAATACGTAGCTAAGCTCTTAACAAAATTGAATATTAGCTTTTAAATCACAATTTTATCTTTAAAATTGTGTGTTTTTTTAAAAAAAAAGTGTTTTTCAAATAGTAATTATTTTAAAACAATTTATTTTCTTTTATTTAGTTTAAAATCGTAAATTTTGTCTAACAAGGGCACCCCAAATTGAAATAGAACTTAAAATGAATGTATTATAAGTCATATTCTGGAATTTGGCTTAATTTCTTGCAACTTGCAAGCGCTTGAAAATTTCACATGCATTTCCAAAACACTTTAGGAGAAAACAAGAAAAACAGAACTACTAGCTAAAATCGGAATCAAGCTCAACGAACTAAAACGCCTTTGTCATTTCTCAACAAGAAACAGAGCGGCAGAGAATCACAGTCGCTACACGCTACAGCCTACACATACCTATCCAGGCGTTCTTTGATCGCCGAAAGCAACATAGAGTTATCTTGTTCGTTCGTCGCCAAGGCTTTCTTCACAACCAGCTCGCGGTTGAACCGGTCCAGCTTCCGGACGTCGATCATCTCGGTCCTTCCCTCCTCTCTGCCACACTCCGACGGCGTCCGCCTCAGCAACGCGAAGTTCATCCGCTTGTGCGACGGAATACTGTCGATCGCCGCCCACCGCATCTCCTCCTCGCCCTCCACCACTGACTCTGCATTGGACGGCCTTCCAAAGGACTCCTCCCTTCCTCCTTCCTCAAAGATCTTGCTCCTATTCCTCGCCGCCATAGCCAAAGCTTCACCCTCTGAGTTTAAATCAAAACAGAGTGGTAGAGTTGTATGAAAGCGGGTTTGGATGGAGTTCTAGCTAGTATTCTCTCTTTATAATCAAAAAATATCTGGGTGTAAAATGTAAATTCATCCAGAAAAAAAGAAACTGTGTACAGCTAAGAACGTTCAGAAAAGGAAAGAAGCTATGTACAAATATGGAATACAAATCTTCAAAAAGGAAAGATATGCTGCGATCTCTTGCATATTGTTGAGAGAATGCGATGGGTTTTTTTTTTTTGGTTCAGTTTCGCCCCCGCGAATTTTGAAGCAAGTGAATACCAAAATTGCCCTTCATTCTCCATAAGCCTTGCCAAGTTTGTTTAAACTTTTTCTTTTTTGTTTTTAATAACTATTTTTCTCTCATAAAGTCTAGGGCAGGCAAAAAGGTGTTAGTGGGTCGGTGTTGGGTTAACCTATTTCACCCGTCAACCCGTTGAGGGTCGACTCAAATATAATATGTTTAGCTAAATGGGTCAAATAGGCTTATCCAAACACGATATACTAAATTAACAGATGACACGATACAATCCGTGTGACTCGTTTAGTTAGTAAGTCATATTTAGTTGACCCGACCAACCTGACTGGTCCAGGCCTGAGTTTTTCAACTTTTCTTCAGGAAGGGCACTGACATTAATGACCTCAAAGATTTCTCCTTTATACATTAATGAACCCCACTTCGAACTCTTTTTTGCTAATTCGCGATCATCACAATTGCTTGAGCCAAATTTGAAGGCTAGACATGTTCACGTAAGATTGAAAGAGTACCTAAAGCTAGCCCACCAAAGCACAACATGGATTGAAGTGGAACTGAATCGAAAGAAAAAAAATAAAAATAAACATGGACGAACTGGAACTGCTATGGGGAGCTTCAATGGTTTCTCGGGTTCCCAAGTATCCATTTGATGATTAAGTTCCCAAAGTTTGCTTTCTTGTTCTTGAGTCTTGACAAAGGGGCTTGTGTTTATGGCTGGAGAAATTCTTCGAGGGGCATGAAACATGTACCCAATTTACATGCACCTAAATTAAGGCCGGTAAAATGGGACGGATCAGATTTGGGTCGACTAATTTGACTTACCAATCCATTTGAAGCTAATCTGAGCAAGACTTGTTTGGCTAAATGGGTCAAACAAGTCAACCCCAATACAACATGCTAAATTAACGGATTACATGACACAATCTGACTGACTCAAATGTAGTTTTTTCCTCGAGAAAGGCATTGCCTAATAAGTAGGGGTGTCAACCCGGTTTGGTTTCTTGGTTTTTAGCCAAAACGAGAACCGGAATCAGGGTATCCCAGTTCCTTGTTTTGGAAATCAGAGATCGGGACCCGGTTTACCGGGTCTGTTACCATTCGGTTGTACACGTCCATAATTTTTTTGTTTTTTTAAAATTATTTTTTTGAAAAAACGTAGTGGTTAAGTTCTTGTAAATAACATGAAAAACATAACAAAGCATGGACTCAAAATTCCCAAAAACTTTATACTGTTTCAGATCTGTTACAATTTAATCAAACAAGCTTATACCCACCGCAAGCACATTATGACCAAGTTGACCAAGTTAACTCTGTCTGATCATAGCTACATTGTTTGAGAAAATTGTAGGCTAGCATGGACATAAACAACGATCAAGTCTTTAACCAAAGCATCCAACGAGATATTAAAAACCCAATTCCAAATTTGTTCAAGGACGAAGCCTTAACATACCGCGGCTCTGTTTTCGTCTTTTCTATCAAATCTTCATCAAACAGAAAGAGAATGCCTACGTACACAAGATGCTCACCAACGCCAATTTCAGACCTAGCGAAGATCTCCCAAATATAATGTTGACCACACCAAAAAAATAAAAAATATATATATTTAACCCGGTTCCCGGTAATCTAGTAAAACCGGAAAAACGAATGCGGAACGGTACCGGTTTTGGTTTTTCAAACGGAATCGAACCGACCCCGGTTTCTCGATTTTCCGGTTTTCCGGTTCCGATTCCGGTTCCCCGGTTTTTTTTGACACCCCTAATAGGTGGTGCTCAACCTCAATCATTTTCTGCTTTTATTTTTGAAAAGGTGCAACCCGTGCCAATATAGAAATATAAATAACAAGGACAATAGTGTAATTAAGGAAAAATATATATATAGAATTAATTGAAAGATCAAGAGAAAATAAAGAAAACATTAAGGTGTTAAATATGTAATTTCCTTTGAGAGATAAGATTAAATGCAACTTAGGCTATGTTTGTTTTAATATAAAATGTTTTCAATGAAAAATATTTCTTGAAAATGATTTCCTTAAAAATATTTGTTGGTGTTTGGCACACACGAGAAATCACAATTATATATATAAAAAATTTACACTCATATTAAACTTTAAATTGCAATAATGTTTTGGTGGGGGTTCCAATTGGATCCCGATGTGGTCCCGACTGAGTCATGGTGGGGTCTTGATGGATTATCGGCCAATTCTAAACGAATCTCGAGCGGGTCTCAACGAAGTCCCAACCAAGTCCCAATGAAGTTCGAAGGTGGTCTAGTCGACAATGTTCCGACTAGGTTTGTCAATTCAAGAATGAGAAGCTCAAACTTGGAAAATGGTTTAAAGTTTTTAAAAAATGGAAACTATTTTACATAAAATTAAAAAAGTTTTTTTTGACTATACCAAAAATATTTTCAATTAACTATTATTTTTCATCACACAAAACACTAAAAAATACCTTCTTTTTTCTTCCATAAATCATTTTACTCTGAAACAAACAAAGCCTTAATTACTTAAGCTAACTTAATATCTCATTAAAAGGGGTCCCTAAATGACCCTCATTTGTAATTTCTTCCCCTTTTCCCCCATTGAATTAAAAAAAAAGAAGAAAGAAAAAGGTCCCTAAAAAATACAAGCCCTTCAAAAATATTTTTTAAATAATAATTACCTTATAAGGTATAAGGAACCATAAATAAGGAAAATGATCGATCCTATCCTCTCTATTTCAATGTCCCTCAATTTTCTCCATTTAGTGTATTATGTGTAAATATATTTTTCTGCTTTGTTTTTGAAGTGGTGCAAGTGGCAGCCGTGCAAATAAAGAAAGAGGTGCAACCCTTGAGATATATGTTTGATTTTTTTTTTTTAAATACGAGATTTATGTATAATTAAGTTTCAAACATGAAACATTGATGAATGGTTTAGTAACATATAGATATTAGTAGGTTAAATCTTAACCTATAATAATAGGCCAATTTAATTAGATGGACTTTCTGTGTCTCAATCGATCTATACAGACAATAGAATGATATTGTCAAATAAATGGTTTCCATTGATAAAATATGAATATGAAATAAAATAGCAGAAGAGTAATTGGAGAAGAGAATATAAAAAAGTATATTATAATTTTTTTTTTTACAAAATTAATTGATATAACAACTTAAAATAAATAAATAAATAAATAGACAATTTAATTTTATTCCTTTACTGAATTTTGTTACAGCCTGTTAGTGGGATGGGATCAGGATCTCCTCCAATTAGAGATCAATTGGAGAATCTCATGTTGTGGGATCCTGACCGTTAATGAAATCCAACGATGAAAAAAGTATAAGCAGATTTTGTGTAATTGAGATGCAATAAATTTGATTTTAAACCTTTGTGTAATCGAGGCGTAATAAATTAGATTTTGAACTGTTTTCCAAAATCTGCTTACACTTTTTCACCATTAGATTTCATTAATGGCCAGAATCCCTCAATATGAGATTCTCCAATTAATCTCCAACTGAAGGAGATCCTTATCCAGTTGGATGGGTTACCATCCTAACATGAGAATTAATTAGGCAGATCGTGATTCGATTCATTGCATTTAATAAAGCTGCAGTCTATTATTATGCGTCTATAGAATTTCTAATTGGCTACAGCAAATGGGGATCATGAGTCCCATTTATGGACGTACAGTAAATACTCCAAACTAAACACGTCTTCTTCATTTATGGAACCCTGTCCACGTACATGGACCACGCCATTGGTAGCACTTACTTTATCTACCAAAATATATAGGTATTCAGTGCTAGCTGCTATCTTTATCTCGTAAAATTATCATTTTTATTTCATTAAATAAAATTTGACTGTATTTATTTAGTGTAATTGAAGGGTAATATCGTCTTAATATTATTATTATTTTTTAATTATAATAAGGTTAAATACCTAATACTCTTTGAGGTTTCACAACTTTATTTTTTTCTTTATAAGATTTGATTTTTATCATAAAAGGTCTATGTGATTTTGATAAAGGACCAAATTAGTCCCCCTATTGAGTAGAGAAAAAAAAAATGGTCCCTAAAAAATAAAGGCCCTTCAAATATATTTTTTAATTAATGATGACAATAATAATAATTACCTTAATTATAAGGTATAAGGTACCGTAAATATATTTTTCAGCTTTGTTTTTGAAGTGGTGCAAATGCAACCGTGCAAATAAAGAAATTAAGAGGTGCAACCCTTGAGATATATGTTTGATTTTTATTTTTTTTTTTAAATACGAGATTTGTGTATAATTAAGTTTCAAACATGAAACATTGATAAATGGTTTTGTAACATATAGATATTAGTAGGTTAAATCTTAACCTATAATAATAGACCAATTTAATTAGATGGACTTTCTGTGTCTCAATCGATATCTAGACAGATAATAGAATGATATTGTCAAATAAATGGTTTCCATTGATAAAATATATGAATATGAAATAAAAGAGCAGAAGAGTATTTGGAGATCGAAGAGAAAAAGACAGACAAAACCCTTTCATGTGAGATGCACCCCAGGGTGGCTTCATGGTTCTCAATTCATTATAGAAATTAATCTACAAACTGCGTTGATTGAATCTTTACCGAATACAATTAATTTACGTTTTTGTCATGGCTTATATATTTTCAATGAATTATGAATTACTCCTCACATATAATTAATTGAATATTTTTCGGTTCAAATAAAATAGATCAAAATATTATGTTCTCTGTTCAATGGTCTTGTGTACATATTTGTTAAAGATTTGGAAGCAAAATTACACGGTTGGTTTTTTAATGACTAGATTTATAATTTTCATTAAATCTGGACCATTGAAAAATTATAGAAGAGTATATTATAATTTTTTTTACAACACTTCCAAGTAAAATTAATTGATATATCAACTTTAAATAAATAAATAGACAATTTAATAAAATAATTAAATAAATACAATTTTATTTTATTCCTTTACTATATTGTAATGGTTACCATTGATCGTGATTCGCATGAGTCCCATTTATGGACAGTTAATACTCCCACGCGCGCGTGAACAGAAAATACTCCAAATTAAACCCGTCTTCTTCGTTTATGGAACCCTGTCCACGTATCTATATGTTACAAATACCGGTATTCGATCAGTGCTAGCTAGCTGCTATCCTAATCTCGGAAAATGATCATTTTTATTTCATTAAATGAAATTTGCCTGTATTTATTTAGTGTAATTGAAGGGTAATATCGTTTTAATATTAAAGTTAAAAAAAAATTAATAATATTATTCCTATTTTACACACTCCATTTCAAAAGAATGCTATTCCCTTTCATCTATATCTTCCAAGTCCTACGTACAAAGAGAAGGAGCATCCACATTTTGCAAAAATATACCAATTCCTTAATCATTCTACTCTTTCAAAAATCTCGCATCATGCCAAAATTAAAAAGATGAGGCTATTTAATATTGATCTAGAGAATTTTGAATAGGTGTTTGAATTCAAAAATCTACTTATTTTTATTAAAATTTAATAATAATCAATCACAAATTTAATAGTGATTTTAATAGTTAACCACATCATTTCTTAATAGGACACAAATAAACTTTCTAAAATTACTCCACATTGCATCGTTGGTTGTTACGTAGAATAGAAACGGGACTACACGAACCAGATGTCTTTGGTAAAATTCTATGGAAATTCAACCTAAATTCACTCCAGATCAATGTTTATTCTGAAACGCCCCTTTCCATTGGCTATATCGCGTTCTTCTTTTTTTTTTAAGAAAAAAATGTAAAATCAATTTCTCTAATTTACCTTACTCGTAATTAATTCTACGTACGTGGTATTAAAATGCTTAAATAAAAAAATGACTCTATGTTGTCAAATTCCATATTTAAAAAGTTGACGAATTCCATATTAAATTTTTTAAAAAATAATAATAATAACTAGGGGACTAAAATAAGAGGTGCCCTGTGAACCACCCTAGGGGACTAAAATAATAATAAATAATATGTATCGTAATTTTATTCAGACTTGTAATAACATAATATATCAATTTTTTTTTTTTTAAATACTGCGTAAAGTGCTTATAACATTTAAATATTATATAAAGCAACTTGCAAATAAGATGAACTATCTATATTGATTTTATATATATTTTTTCATATTCATCTCAAAACAGACAGATTAGCTGATATTGCTGACACGTTGTTCTGACAATCAGGTGCCACAGATACTTTTTTGTTTTTTCTTTTTGTACGTTCCACACACAATTTGGAAGTCCCATGAAAACCGGTACTGGATTGAATTAGATGCCGGTGTCCACCAATCAGAAAGGCTGTGTTTGGGAAGGGATTGAATTAAAAAAAATGGATTGGTACTGTAGTAGATTTGATTTATATGAAGAAAAAAGTAAGAATATTTTGTATAGAAAAGTGAAAATTTTTGTTTTATAGTTATTTTTTTATTTGAAAGTGATTAATGTGATATAAAAAGTAAGAATATTGGGGTTGATTTTGAGAAATTTTTTTTTGGGATTTTACAAATCCAATCCCATCTATTGGCAAACAAGGCCTTTGATCTAACAGTCTGTTTGATGTGTAGGGGAGCCAACCTATTCAATTAGTTGTGGTGTGACCGGTGTCAAATCACAAGGGATCCGAACTTCTCCAGTCTATTATGAATTAGAGGGTATTAACTATTAAGTTCATAGCTGAAATTTCTTTAAAGAAATTATACTATCACATATGTGCTTGTATTATCTTAATAAAAAATATTTAAATATTAAATAATATTTAAAAATAAATGAAAATTAAAATAATAATAATAAAAAAAAAAAACATAGGTAGTCGGACACCCCATAGGGGCACCCCATGGCGGGGTGGTCAGACCACCCCCAAGGGTCCAACGATATATATATTTTTGGCCTTGGGAGTGGCCGGACCACCCCCAATGGCCATAGGTGGCTTCAGCCACCCCAGACCGGCCTGTATGGAGTGGTTGAAGCCACCTCCAAGCTAACAGTGGTGGTTTGACCATCTCGTCACCCTTTAGTTTTTAAAATTTTTTTTAATTTTAATTATTTTTAAAGTATAAATAATATTTTATTATTTATATTAAAATGATAGATGTCCCATTTATGTCTTTAGGATATCTGATGAGAGATCTTGTCAATTAATTGGATATTCTCCAATTCATTTTGGATTGGAGATGTTCCTATTCCATTACGGACAGAATTTTCCTCCAAATTGGGTTGAAGGAATTTTTGCTAACCTAATCTATAAAAATAACATATGTCCTTTAAACATATGAGATGCACATGTTCCTCTAACTAATCTGTAAAAGTGACATATGTCCTTTAAACATATGAGATGCATATGTTTTTTAATAATAGAGATAAAGTTAGAATAAATAATATTAAAAACTCATATGTATCTCATATGCTATTAAAAAAGAGACACATCACTTTTACAAATTGGGTTAAAGAAGATTACTTCAACCCAATTTGAAAAAAAAATTATGTCCTTCCATTAGAGCACTCAGAGCACCCACTGCAGGCTCTTCAAACCCAATTTTTTGTTAGTTTGAAGAGCCAATTTAACAAAAAGGCTCAAAAATCACACTTTTCAGGCTCTCCATTTTAACAAAAAAGTTAACAAGATGAACAATATTCTTTCATACTTAACATTTACTATTCTCTCTACTCTTTAAACAATTATATTTTATCTTTCCTCCTTTTTCCTTTTCAATTTCTCTCTCCTCTTTTCTTTCCGCAGCTTCTTTTTTTTTTTTTTCCTCTCAGCTTTCTTCCCCCGTGTTTTTTTCTTCCTCTCGCTCCCGGAGAAGCCGTTTTTCACCTCCATCTTCCTCCGTGTGTTTTTTTTTTTTTTTTAATCCTTCTCAGCTTTCTTCCTTACACGAAAACGCAAAACGTAAGGTGTAACCTTCATCGAACAGTTGGAACCTCCATCTTCATCGCACAAATCCGCGTACGGAACCTTCACGCCGCCATTGTCTCGGGAATCCAGAGGATTCGGCGTGAAGGCACCCATTCCGGCGTGAAGGCACCCAGTCGGCGTGAAGGACCCATCTTGTAGGCTCCACTGAGAACCCAAATCACAAACAGAGAACCCCATCTTTTTCAGAGAAAATTGAGAAAAGGGTATGATTTGTAAACCAATGGAAGCTGAGGATAAAATAAAGTTTGAAGAAATGGGTATGCGAAAGATTGGGAAATTCACGATCGCCGAGAAGAAGGAACAGCAGGAGCGACGTCGTCGTTTGAGGACGCTGCTGAGGAAAATTTGCAGCAAAACGACAACGTTTTGTTTAGGTTTATTATATTTTATATTTTATTATAACATGGGCATTTCAGTAACTTTAACACTCAAAAGTTAAAGAAAGAATAAACAAATATTTGGAAAATAATATTTTAATCAAATAGTAGAAGTGAATTGTTAAAGTAGAGAGGCTGAAAAGTGTGCTCTAAAAAGGTTGGCTGTTAAAATAACCAAAAGTGTGTTTTTGGTTATTTTGAAGAGCCAAATTTGAAGAGGCTGCAGTTGATGCTCTCACTGCAGGCTCTTCAAACCCATTTTTTTGTTAGTTTGAAGAGCCAATTTAACAAAAAGGACTAAAAAACCTCACTTTTCAGCCTTTTCATTTTAATAAAAAAGTTAAAATTGTGAATAGTATTTTTTCATACTTAACAATTATTATTCTCTCTACTCTTTAAACAATTATATTTTATCTCTCCTCCTTTTTTTCTTTTTCTTTTTCTCTCTCCTTTTTTTCTCTCCGCAGGTCTTGTTTTTTTTTTTTTTTTTTCCTCTCAGCGTTTGACGACATCCTCTGCAAAGAAAAACAACCTCTGCATATGAACTAAACTCGTATGAACTAAAGGAGAGAGAAAAAGAACCTCTGCATATGAACTAAACTCGTATGAACTAAAGGAGAGAGAAAAACAGTGGTTTGTTGTCATAAACTCGTATGAACTAAAAAACAACCTCTGCATATTTGAGTTCTAATAGCATTTTATTAGATTAGATTAGCTAAAAAAATTAGATAAGACAAATATTTGTAAAATAAATCATTAAGAAAATATAAATATTTAAAAATATAAAAGTTAGATAAATAATAAACAAATCTTTGAAAAATAATATTTTAATAAAATAGTGAAAGTGAATTATTAAAGTAGAGAGAAATTTAAAATGTGTTTCTAAAAGGTAGATGTTAAAATAAATTAAATAATATTAAAATTATGTAAAAAAACATTAAAAGAACCTATGTATTTCCTAAAAAAAAATATATCCATCTTCCTCTCCATTCTCTTCTCCCCCAACCACTTAGGTTTTTGCAAACCCAAATACCATCTTTGTCATCCCTCCCTCAATGATGATTCAAAGGAACTCTCAAGACTATTAATGAGTAAAAGCACACAATAAATAAAATTCATGCCCAAGGGTCCCAATTACAAACTTTGTTGCAGACCCTAGCAATTCTGAGGAAGATCTTCCTAAACAAGGTTCCATCGGCAATGCTCGTCCAATTACCGGATTGTCTCGACGGACAAAAGCCTTTTCTCCAAATGCAAGTAGGAGTTCTTATTTGAAGGCTAAAGTGCGTCCAGAAGCATCATCGACTGAACTATGGCATAAAGGAAATCCTCTTCAATCGAAACTCTATGAAAGCCCTCGTCTCGGACCCAAATACCACGTCACCCTTCCTTAGAAAATATTTTCCCCATTACCCTTCATCGAGGTAATCATTTCCCACTTGTTTTTACAATTTGTTTTGATAAGGTTCATTTGCAAAATAGATTTGGGTATACAAAAACCTAAGTGGTTGGGGAGGAGAATGGAGAGGACGATGGATTTTCTTTTCTTTTTAGGAAGTACACAAGTTCTTTTAATTTTTTTACATAATTTTAATATTATTTAATTTGACGTGGCATCCAAAATCTTAATTCACGTGGTGCCTTGAAATCACAAGGTATCGCCACGTGTTTGATAGGTATACGTACGTTAGTTAAAAACTATTTATTTATTTATTACCAAGTGTTTATTTGATAAATCAATACCATTTGTGATATTTTTTAAAACCAAGGTGGCTATTTGATTTTAGCTCAAACACACGTACTAGAAAGGCATTTAACCTAAATAATAAACAAATCTTTGAAAATAATATTTTAATAAAATAGTGAAAGTGAATTATTAAAGTAGAGTAAAATAACAAATGATTATTTAATTAAAAAGAAAAAAAAATGATTTGACAGATTCACAAAAGCGAATACTACTACTTTTTTATATTGTAAATTTTTCAGTTCGTAGTTTACATTACAAAGTTAATAGTGTTTTTTAATGCAAATAGTAAATTTTTAATTTTTGTAATTTAATTAATTGTATCTAAAAATTCTTATATTACCCTAGATTTTTTAATTTTTATAAAAAAAAAAAAAAAACGGATTGGCTATAGCCACCCCTTTGGCCATCGGGCAATTTTTACACTCCCAATTTTTTTTATAAAAAATAAAAAATAAAAATAGAAATTAGGGACAATATGAAAATTTTGGAATAATATTGGTCGAATTGAAAAAAATTAAAATTTTGTGGGGTAGATTGCGAAACTTGAAACTTTTATGTTTGAATTGAAAAATACTGTCAACTTTAGAGGGTAAACTATAATTTTTTTTTTTTTTTTTGGCATGATAGTAAATATTATAATTAGATTTAAATGTTTTCAATTGTTTAGGAATTAGGTTTCATGAAAGTTTAAATTTTCTTTATCATCTCTCTTGTGCGCGGACGTATAAAAAGAGAAAAGAGAAAAATAAATTTAAAATTTAATGGTAATTAATATAAAAATTATTAGTAATTTTCATTGTCATTAGATGGGAATGCACATGCAAGGCGCCTGCTTAATTCCCAGTGTTCGTTAATAGTAGACATATCCTTGTGTTTGATAATTGTATACGTACGTAGTTCGTTATGAAATATTTATTTATTTATTTATTTTTTAGGAAAAATCAATCTGATTTCATTAATCATGTTAAGAGCATAAAAACTCTTACAATCACAGAATATATAATTCTGCAAGATTATAGTCGAAACTAAAAGATTAACATTAGAAAAATCGAAAACATAGTAATCTTTAATGAAAATCAATCTATATATGACATCAAACATCTATCACTCTAATCTTCTTTTATAGAACAGATTTGCTAATGCAAACTCCTTCTGATGGCATAGGAAACCATTTCCCAAGTATGAGCAAAAAACATCAAAAATATTCAAGACCATAAAATAAAACAAAACCTACAAAAATACAATATCATCTATAAAATTAGTTATAACATGACTTTGCATAATATAATTAAATTTTACTCGGATGAACAGATAACATAACATTTACAATAGAACTAATGACATTGTTTTGAACATAAAGGTGGATGTGAGGATCCCAAATCCAACCATTAACTTAAAAAAAATAATAATAATAAATAAATAAAAATAAAAAATAAATAAATCATTTTATCTATATCTCACATATATCATTGCAATGCCGGAACATATCTCTAAGAACACCATATCACCACCACCACCAACTGTGAAAACCTACCAGCACTACTTTTCCGGTTGATAACAATTGGTGAATTAGTAGATCATATCTTCATCTTTATGAAGGGATGGTGAATTTCTGACAAGAAATCGAAGAAAACACAGAAGAAAATCTTGAGTAGGACGCAGGAGCGGGACTGTGCAAAGGAGAAGGGCTATTTCAACAAGTTTATATGCAAAATGACCCAAACACCCCCTACTAAAGCATCGACTGTGTTGTCGAGTAAGGGTAAAAAAGTCAAAGAATTGTAGACTTACGAAGGAAAAGACATAAAAACCCAAAAAGTCCTCAACTCTTTACCATGGAAGAAGGGCAATTCCGTAATTAATACAATCAAGCAACCAAATTATCCAGGCAACTTTTGAAATTCATAAGATTCAGGAAGGTTAAAATAGTATTTTAACATTAGAAAAAAAAGGTGGAAGTGTGAACTTAGTAATTTTACAATCTAAAGAAATGCAAAAAGACAAAAATAACTTTGTCTAATTTAATATGATGAACAAAGAATAAGAGCATAATAGTAAATTTATGCTATCGAAGAAAAATATCACTCTTAAAACAGCCTTACCATAAAATGTGCACTTTTTTTTTTTTCTTTCTCCTGAGCAAATAAGAGAAAGGTATAAGGATTAAAACACAATGCAATGCAATATATACAGGGAAATAGTAGGCAATGGGTTATAAAATGTCCTGGACCTCTCAAAGGAAATTGCATATAACTGTTTTAACATCAAACACAAGGTTTGGGATTAATTCTCTTCATTCTTTATTCATAACATAATGGCCTTTAAATAGGCAAACTATTACAATATTTCTAGGGCTGAATCATCAAGACCCTTATATGGAATAAAATAAAGACAATAAAATAACCATAATACACATAATATAAAATAGAAAGACCCATAACACTCTCCTATTTCTCCTAGGATCCCCAACTCCTCAAACATGGTAGTATTTGATCTTATTAACCAGAATGCTAGTTGGAATATCCCCCTCATCTCTAGTCTGTTTGATATCCATAGTATATTAGTATTAGGGAAATCTAGAAAATTGCCATCAATTCTACTCCTTGTTCAAATTTCCTATGGACTCCTTCTCCTTCTGGTAAATTTTCCTCCAATTCTGCTTATAGATTCATTAGCCCACAAAGAGTCTCCTCTTATTCCTCTCCTTTTGAACCTAAGCATTGGAAGCTCCTGTGGAATCTAAAACTCAATGCCAGACTCAAACTATTCCTCTGGAAAATAGGCCGGATAGCATTCCTTTAAAAGCAAGATTCAAAGCTGTTTTTCCTATTCCCCCTGCTGATTTCCTATGCCCTTTGTGCAATATGGAAGAAGATTTTCTCATTCACTTATTTTTTAGATGCAGTTTTGCTAGGATAGCTTGGAGAACTTCTTACTGGCCTATTGATTCCCTAGCCTGGTCCTCTTTGTCTCTTTCCAGCTGGGTTAAAGGCATAATCTCTCCTCATATTGCTTTTGGAATTCCTCAATTTGATGTTCATCTCTTTAAAATATTTGCCTTTGTTCTATGTGATATGTTATGGTTTAGCAGGAACAAAGCAATACACAAAGGTATTATTTCAAATATCTCTAAACTTGCCCTTTCAATCAAGAAATCCTTTCTAGCTCATTCTACAGCCTGGAGCACCATTCCTGATAAAGAGGTACAAGTTTGGACTCCTCCTCTGGAAGGTTTTCTTAAGATCAACTTTGATGCTGTAATTAGAGACCAATTTTTAGCCCAAGCAGTAGTCTGTAGAGACCATAAAGGCACCATTATCAAGGCAGTTTCTCAGATTTCTCCTCCATGCTCTCCTAGCTATGGTGAAGCCTAAGGAGCTCTACTTGCAACCTCCTTAGCTCATCACTGCACCTAAAGAATTTTATCTTAGAAGGGGACTCTTTTATTGTAATTTCAGCACTTCAATTCCCTGCTATTATCCAAGATTGGCATATTGAAAAGATAATGTTAGACACTTTAACTCTTCTTGCTCCTTCTTCTTTGTGGGAGGCAAAGAAGATTAAGGGGTTGTTTGAAAACCCATTTTGGTTCTCTACATCCAGGATGTCTTTGTCAATGTTTAACTTGTGAATAATATGACATTTTTTCCCTTATTTTGTTGGGTTTCCTCCAACACGGTTTCCTCCAACACGGCTTTCTCCTTCTCCCTTATTTCCGCTCAGAACTCAAAAAATCAAAGTCGTTTCCGAATCTTTCTCCTGCTCGAGTCGGAACATCTCTCTAGGGTTTTGCCTCTTGGTGAGAGTCACCGACGAGCTGTGGCTCGAGTGGAGATGACGCGGGTCAAGTACTCCTTCCGAACACCCAGAAGCACCAAGAGGTAGTGGTGGACGGGGAGCTGGACCTCGCCGATGATGTGGAGGCGATGCCGGAGGAAGAGGTCGTAGTTCCGGTGGATTGAGCCGTCGAGTGAGTTCTCGACGGGTAGCACAGCCCGATCGGCGATGTTCGGCGTGGGTGCCATGAACGCCATCCTCGACCATTGCACGGAGCTCGAGGAACTCTCCGTGAAGCAGCTCAGAGGGCTCAACGAGTTTGTCGATCCGATCGGTCTTGGCACAACGGGTTCTTCGCTCAAATCCGTCTACTTGAAGGAGTTCATCAATGGCCAGTGCTTCAAACCCCTCATAGTCGGTTCCATGGAGATGAAAGAGAAGCCGTCGTTGCGATCTCGAGGATTTCGATGGTCGACGAGCAAACCCGTGGGGAGAAGCATAAAACATAGAATGGCCTCATCGATGAAGTCTGCAACCCATCAATTGGGTTTCCACCATCATCATGCGAGCCTCTCCTCCTTCTAAATTCCCCTGGCGCTATGTTGGCAACCCACATGGTGTTTGAGAGAGAAAGCGAGAGGGTACGAAAACTTAGAGAGAGAAATGAGGGAATGGAGGAGAATGAGAGATGGGGGAATGGGTGATAGTCATGAATACAGGAGAAAGCAGTGCAAATAGATGGGGTTAGGTAGAGATGGTGCGGTTTGCAGAGAAATGAGAAAAGTCGGACGAAGAACAAGAAGAATAATAAGAGGTATTTCTGATGTTTGTTGATTTTAAAGACAAAAACTCTTATCCATGAATAGTACATCCAAATGTTTGTCAAGTGGCTTAGAACCACCTTATGCGTTTTTTTCTCTTGAGGGGCTATATTTTTCTCGTGTTTAATGCAATGTTTGTTACAAATAAATAAATAAATTTCTTCCATTTCTTACAAGTCTTCAGTATGTAGTAGATTCTTTGACAGAAATAATGCTTATCTCTTTTTATAGAGTCATGAATCTCCAAAACCTCTTAAAATTTTGTCTGCCTTCACATCTAGAACCTTTTTATTTTCCACTGATTTGGCAACATGTTCTTATTTATTACTTATCAAAACATGTTCTTATTGTACTTGTAAAGCAAAGTACTGAATTCTTCCTTTTCTACAACCATAACAACTTGTTTTGATCAATTTTCATAAATTTATTAATAAATGGATGTATTAAATCACTACTTATCCCAAAAGTTTAAGTTGATAGGAATAAGTAAATTTAAACATTTACTCAATACTTTTAACACTCTCACAAGTAGGCTCAAACTCCATTTTAATAAATGAGACCCAACACGTGAAATATATAATTGAAATGAAAAGTAGATGGCGGAGATATGGTTCAAATTTAGGACCACTACTTTTATACCATGTTAAATCACCATTTATATTAAGAGTTTAAGGTGATAGAAATGTGTAAATTTAATCATTTAGTCAATACTTCAACATGATGTACATGTGAGTTAACTAGTTTTGATTGAGTAAATTGGATTTATACGTGGAGAGGTAACATGGTGCATATAGAGCTTATTGATACAGTAGTTTCAAATATGGTTCTAAACTAGGAATGACATACATCAAAGCAAAGATGCTGAGTGTAGATATATGAGAATCAAAGACTAATCAAGGAATAACATCAGGGTTGTGCTTGTGCTTTGCCAAACTATACATGCCCCATGCCTTATGGGTGTGCCATTTTGGTGTGATCTAATCTGTTGAGCTCTTATTGAAATCATTTATTAAATGGAAATGATGGCGATTTTCCAATTCATTCATATTTCATATGGTTGTTGAACCAACATTACTCGAATTGTAAAAAAGTAGCCAAACTAACATATGGAGAATGGTACCTAGAAGCTATTTAGGATTAAAAATGATAGAAAATTCCTCCAAATTAGTTTGGTGAAAATTTTCTTCAACTTAGTCTAATAAGTGACAAGTGTCATAACATGTTTGGGTTCATAGATTAATGGAATGACAATAAATGATTCTTAAAATATTAAAGAAAATATGTGAGCGATGACACTTGGCACTTATTAGATTAGGTTAAAGGAGATTTCCTTCGAACCAATTTAGAAAAAATTGTGTCCGATTAAAAAAGTAGTAGAACTCAAAAAGAGTTACTTGGAGCTTTTCGAGTAAGATGACATTTTAACGTATTTTTAGATTGATATTCTGCAGATATATATTCTTCTTTTTCGTTGAGCAATTTTGTTAGGAAAAAGTACGAACTTTTAGCATACAGCATGTGAATATGTTCTGATGTTAGGTTTACTTCATTTCTATAAACTTTTTGGTAGCTTCAATTCTGATGCTCCTTCTGCTCTTTCTAATGCTGATGTAGGCTTCTGAGAGATCAATGATGGTATATGATCGTTTCCATTCACATTTTGCCTCTCTCTTCCCAAATTTCAGGAAAATTGACTAATCGATCTAGTTTATCCAAAGAGACAAGTTTTTTTTTTTTTTTTCGCTAATACAGTGGATCATGGTATCAAAATAATTTGGTTGTTATCTACATCAGTGCAAGTTAGTTCTCTCAATATTACCATGTACTTACTATACTTAGTTGAGGTTCTTCCCAGATTTCCTTGTTCTAAAGAATGTTTTATTGGTTTTCTCCCTTTTAAATCGATATATTTCTCTTTGTTCATTTGACAAGTCGATACAAATTGGGTTGTAGGAAAATTCCTATAATCCAAGCTCTAAAAGTATTTCGCCATCCTCTCTTGATAGGCTGATAGTGTGATCTGAGCATGATCGCGCTTTTCCTGCAACAGGTCTAAGTGGAGCTTGAGTCCCTTGTTGTTGGTCTCTGCCTCGTATGATTCCATCCTTCCAGGAGATCGTCTGCTCATTCTCCTTTCCTTTCACCCAACTTCTTTTTCAAAATTTTGAAAATGGTCTTGTTGGTGGCTTCTACTTGCCCATTTGCCTGAGGATGTTCGGGAGAAAAGAAATAATTCCGTATGCGGAGTTCAGAACACCACTTCCTGAATGGTTCATGATCAGGCATTTCACTGTTATCGATGACAAATGTGCGAATACTCCATAAGAACCTCTCGATGCTCTTGGACGTTATGTTTATTAGGGGCTTGACTTCTACCCACTTTGTGAAATAATCCACAGCGACTACCGCAAATTGAACATTCCTCTTACCTCGGGGCAATGGTCCCACTATGTCTACCCCCCATTGTAAGAAGGGCCAAGGAGAGGAAATTGAACTCAGCTCTTCGGGGGTTGCTTGGTGATGTTGGCGAATCGTTGGCACTTGTCACAATTCCGGACAATCGTTGTCGAATCCTTGCTCATGTTAGGCTAGTAGAATCCTGCTCTTACTGCATTATGTGCTAGCACCCTGTCTCCGAAATGGTTTCCACAAATGCCTTCATGGATTTCCTGGAGGATATAGTTCCCTTCTTCCGGGGATATGCACTTTAGGAGAGGCAACGTGAATCCCCTTTTATAGAGTGTTTCCTTTACCATCGTGAACCTCCCTACTTTCATTCTCAACTAAATAGCAGATTTCTTTTTGAATGGTAGGGTTCCGTTCTGTAGATAGTTGATGATGTCCTTTCTCCAGTCCGAGACCTCCTCGATAGACACTACATCCGAGGCCTCGTCGATTATCGAGGAGTGTTTTAGACTCCAGATGTTCACTTCTTCTTCGGGTCCAATGTTCTCGGCAGATGCCATCCAAGCCAAGTGATCTGCTTTTTCGTTTTCTTCCCTGGGAATCTTGGAAATGTTAAAATTTTGAAAAGATGCTTGCAGGCTTTGCACCTTTGCGAGGTACTTCTTCATTTTTTCTCCCTTCGCTTCAAATTCTCCTCGGATATAACCCATGATAACTTGAGAGTCACTCCGAACTTCCACGGATTCAGCTCCCAACTCGAGGGCCAATCCGAGGCTTGCTATGACAACCTCGTATTCTACTTCATTGTTGGTGGTCCTGAATTCTAGTCTTAGGAACCTTTCAACTCTTCTCCCTCTGGAGTGAAAAGTATTATTCCGGTGCCTCCGTTCTTCCTTGTTGACGAGCCATCGACATAAACGACCCATTTTTGTTTCACCTCCTGGTTTTTCTACTTCTAGCAGGTTTGTGAACTCGACCAGAAAATCTGCGAGGGCTTGGCCTTTTATTGCAATCCTAGGGACAAACTCGAGGTCGAACTGCCCCAGTTCAATGGCCCAGTTTGCCAATCTTCTTGATAAATCCAACTTTTGCATCACCTTTCGGAGGGATATTCTGTGAGGACACGGATGTATGAGCTTGAAAGTAGGGTCGGAGCTTTCTTGAGGCCATTATGAGAGCGAAAGCCAACTTCTCAATTTAGGGATATCTCTCCTCTGCCCCGTGTAGCGCCTTGCTTACAAAGTACATTGGCTTCTGTATCCCGTCCTCTTCTCAAATCAAAGTGGCACTAATCACCGTAGGAGAAACGGCCAAGTATAGGTACAGAACCTCTCCAAAAACAGTTCGGCTCAGCAGAGGAGGGCTCGTCAGATACATCTTCAGACAGAAAAAGGCTTCCTCGCACTCGCTGGTCCACTCGAAGGCTTTCCTCAAAATCTTGAAAAAAGGGAGGCATTTATCAGTGGAACAAGAAATGAACCGGTTTAGGGCCGCTAACCTTCCCGTTAGCTGTTTCAGTTGTTTCATTGTCTTTGGGGGTTGCATCTCTAATACGGCTCGGATTTTCTCGAGATTGGCCTCGATTCCTCTGCTTGAGACCATCTAACCCAGGAACTTTCCGGAGGATACTCCGAAGGCACACTTCATGGGATTCAATTTCATCCCGTACAGTTTTAGGGTTCAAAACGCCTTGTGGAGGTCGTGGACATGGTCACCTGACTCTGCGCTTTTTACCAACATGTCGTCTACGTACACTTCCATTTTTTTTCTATCTAGGATTGGAACATTTTGTTCACAAGCCGTTGGTAAGTGGCACCTGCGTTCTTCAAACCGAAGGGCATGACCTTATAGCAGTAAAGGCCTCGATTTGTAATGAACGCAGTCTTCTCTCGATCTTCTAGGTGCATGAGGATCTAGTTATATCTAGAGAAAGCATCCATAAAACTGAGCAACTCGTACCCGGAAGTAGAATCAACCAGCGCATCGATGCATGGGAAAGGAAAGCTGTCTTTGGGACATGCTTTGTTGAGGTCGATGAAGTCCACGCATATCCTCCATTTGCCGTTGGACTTCTTCACCAAGACTACATTGGCTAACTAGTCAGGGTAATAAACTTCCTCGATGAACTGCGCTTTTAAAAGCTTCTCGACTTCCACCGTTATCGCCTCGACCCTTTCTGGTTCGAACTTCCTTCTCTTCTGTTTTACTGGCTTCATGTCAGGATCCACATTTAAAACATGGACGATCTCCTCGGGACTGATTCTGGCATGTCTTCATGCAACCATGCGAAAACCTCTAAATTCCTTCGGAGAAAGTTCACGAGGCCTTCTCGGACTTTTTCGTTGAGACAAGTTCCTATCTGCAAGACCCTTCCTTCTCCAACCGAGACCTCCTCGAGCGGCTCTGCTGGCTTTCCTTTGGCCTCGGACACTGAGGCCACCGTGAGTGTGCTCGAATCTGAGACCTTCTTCATGGAGAAATTATAACACCTCTCGCTGTTAGTTGATCACCCTGTACTACTCCGACCCCTTCCTCTGTTGGGAACTTCATCATGAGGTGATAGGTTGAGGTCACCGCTTTTAACTTGTTTAGTGCTGGTCGACCCACAATTGGGTTGTAAGCGGAGGGCCGATCGATCACCAAGAAGTCCACCATCACAGTGGATAGCCTAGGCGCTGTTCCCACTGTTACCGATAAGGGAATGATCCCTATTGGGTATACCACTTCTCCACCAAATCTGACTAAAGGGGACCCGAATGGTTTGATCCTTTCGCGATCAATCCCCATCGTTGTCCATGAGAATTCGGTGGATCCCGTGGTTAGCAACAGTCAATGTTACCACCAGAGCGTCGTCGTGGGGCATCACAACCCCCTTGCATCTTCCTCCGAGAAGGACTACACCATTGATTTTGTCTTCGCTGCCTTCGAGGGCCTGTGTAAAGAATACACCTCTTGCCCTGTATGCTTCTGGCATACGCTTTCCTAGCCGAGTTTGACTCCCCACCACCTGCAACTTCGCCGGAGATGTTGTGAATCTCCCTGACTACTTCCTGATTTGGGTGAGGTCGTTGTTCTTCCCGAATATTCCTCTGCTCCTCTTTTCGGTCATTTGCCCATTCTCGAAGCCTCCTCTCGACGTCTTGGTTCGTCACGTCCGAGGCCTTCTCGACCTCCTTTAAGATGCCCTTGCTAATTCACTTCCCAAATCCTTTCCTGTGCAAGGAACTGAACCAGTTTCCCGTTCTGTATAAAAACCTCGATCTCTCGGCAGAGGGTCATGCAATCTTCCGTCAAATGCCCATGATCAGCATGGTATTCACAGAATTTACTCCGATCCCGCTTGAAAGGGTCGGCCCTCATCTTCTGTGGCCATCTGAATGCTGGATCCCCCTTAATGGCTGAGAACACCTCAGTGAGGCTGGTGTTCAAAGGGATGAAGACTTCCTTCTGGAATCTCAGTGGCTCTATCTTCTGAGGCTCGTTTTTGAATAGCGGACCCAGCTTCCTTTTCTCCTTTTGGGGATTCTTCTCCTCCTTCGGCCTAGGAGCAGGGCCTTCTTGCTCTCCTGCTTAGCTTGCTCCTCCAATGTCTGAGCTTTGAGGAGTGTCCCAACCAACTCCTCCTAGTGGATGAACTCCTTAGTGAGCTTCATGAATTGGGGGAGAGTAACCTTCCGACCGTTCTTTCTTCCTACCTCGGCCATTAGCGGTCCTTCCGCTTGTACAACCTGCATCAAGGCACAAAGCATTGTCTTCTCGTCGGGGGTATCGACTTCAAGCTTCTCTTTGTTGAAGCGAAGCATGAAGTTCTTCAAGCTTTCCTCCTTTCCTTGACGCATGGTCAATAGATAGGTGGAATTCTTCTTTTTTCTAGTCGTGAGGAACTGTGTCAAGAACAATCGTCCCAACTCCTTGAAAGTGCCTACTAACTTGGGGAAGTCTAGTAAACCAATCTTTCGCCACTCCTTTCAACGTTAGTGGGAAAGCCCTACATACAATCTCATCCAGAGTGCCAATGCAAAATGAGGTGCTCTCGGAAGGCTTCCAGATGATCCTGCGGATCCTCACTTCCATCATACTTCTCAATCCGTGGCATTTTGAACTTATCGGGCATAGGGTATGCTTTCACTCGTTCAATGAATGGGAGACTCTCATCTTCCAATACGTCCCATGCCGTCAACTCCGGGTCCTCCCCATCCATTCGGCGGAGCATCCGGGTATACTTGTCTTCAAGATCCTTCATCTTTGCTTCGTGGTGGCTATGCCGAGATTTCTCATGACGAGACTTATCTCGGTGTTGCCTTGATCGGTGAGATTTCTCTTCTTCATGCCTTTCTCCGAGACTTTTCACCCTCTTGCTCTTCACGACGAGATTCCCCATGAGGGGACTCCTCTCAATGGGATCGATCCCTTCGAGATCCTTCATTCAAGCGACGAGACTTGTCACGGTTCTCCTCATTCTCTCCCTGGACGATGCTTTCATTGTCCTCTTGATAAGGGTTGACAGGCCACTTTCCACGGTGAACCTTGTCTTGTCTTTCCTTCTCGCATCGTTCAGCGCGTTCTCTTTCCTTTTCACTACTCCGAACCTCGGCTGCAGTAAGCCGAGCATTGAGTTCCTCATTTTGCTTCCTGAGGACCTCCATTGATTTTGCTATAGACTTGAGAAAGTCCCTCAAATCTGGGTCATTGGACGCTTCGGGAGCGCTCGGGGGCGGCTGCGATGGGGGAGGCTGCAATGGGTGTGAGGAGTGTGTGTTCACCATGTCGGATATTAAATGAATGAGAATCGACTGAAAAATCGTTCCCACAGACAGAGCCAAACTGTTGATGCACAGTTTCCAATTGATGACATGGCACGCTTGTTGAACTCCTGGGTTGACTGCTCTCCACTTGTTTACCTGCACAAAGAGGAAGACAATAGGGTCAAAGAGAGACTAGGGGTGAGTCGACGGGGCCACTCCGATGCCTAAGTCAGTGTTTGCTTTAGAGAGAATGAATAAACAACAAAAGCGTAAAGTGTGCTAGAGTTGCGTTACCTAGATGTGTAATATGACTTGCATTATATAGGCATGGAATGGTAGTCCCCTAACCAATTACTAACTCTTCCCTGATGTGCTGTGAGGCAGTTTGTTATCGAGGGATTTGAGTAGTTATCCGTCCATTGATCTTCGGGGATCAAGATATGATTTAGTTGTTGGCATTTGAATTTTGAATTCGGGTTGATAGAATATATGATCTTGAGTTTCCAGGTGCTTGACATTTGAATTGGATGGATAAGATTGCATCGCATACTCGAATGGATTTCAAATTTTGATCCCTAAGTTTCGGGTCTCAGATGTGAGGGCCTCGAATTCGAGAACCTAGGATGCGTGGGTCTCGGAGGTCTCGAATTCGAGTCCTTAGTCTTCGAAAAAGGTCTCGAATTCGAGGGTCTCAAATTCGAGAGCCTAGGACACGTGGGTCTCGGAGCTCTCAAATTCGAGGCGTGGTCTTGGAGGCCTTGGGCCTAAGACATTCTTGGGCTTCATCTTGGGCTAGTAACTATTGGGCCCGCAAGAGGTTGATCCATGGTCCAACAACCATCAATAATAAAGAAATCATGCAACGATTTCAAAATACAAAGACTTGTTGAGGACAATTGAATAAATAAACAAGTGTGACAAAATAAAATATAAGTTAAATTTATATGTTTTAATCAATAATTAAATTTTGTTTAATTTGTTTATTTATTTCGTTAGTTATATTATTTAATTTTTTTAATTTAAATTTTTATTAAAAAAAAATTTTGACCACTTTGACCTAAATTTCTAGCTCCGCCACTGTATGTGGCCAGCTGGTCACTCATAAGAAAACCCTAAAGATACACCACCCCAAAACTCCTTGTGGCAAACCCGAAGGTGCTCCGAGACAGCACCAGTGTCATCGGGGTCTTCTCAAACGTTAGACCTATGTTGGATGGACTTGAAAGGCCAATCAAAGCATCACATGATAGTCCTCATGCAGCCACCTCGAAAGAATTGGACTGCAAGAGATGATAAACCCAAAAAAGATGCTTAAAAGAAGCCCAAGAATTTGATTTCAAAATTACCATAGGCCACATCCCAACCTCTTACTCTAACTAGGCCCAAGAATTGGACTGCAAGAGTACGCTTGCTTAGGCTGAAGAGCTTTTTTCAAATGGCGCTGCGTCAATAAACTTGTATTTGTTGACCCATCAAATAACAATCATGTCATGCCTTTCTCTTCATCTTCTTCCATAACCACTATTCAAGTGGTTCAAGATGACCGTCATTTGAACTATTTAGGATGGTGCACGGTTTAATGGCTCAAATAAATTTCCGAAGTGATTAGGTACACTGCAAGGTATGGATTCGAATCCCACAATGGAATTCTTCATGTCTAATTAGTATAAATCACTTTGATTCCCATTAATGTCCTAGTGTGGTTGGGTTAGGCTATGACTCAATCAAACTTGAGGGAGCATCTTTGGCTTTCACTATCTAGGCCATTCCTATGCGACTTCAAGTGGATATGTGCTACTATGGTCAAACACAAATAGAATAGTTATAGTTAGTCTCTCCTGCATGCCTTTTTAATTAGAAAAAAAGATGACTATCATTTTCTAATCAAAAGATGGACCAAAAGAAAAACATTAGAGTGTGTTAGTTTTTAGGGTTGGCTAATTCGATGCGCAAAAAGAGTATTCTTTACTCATTTGGTTCTCGTTCACTGGTTGTTTGAATGGTTGAAGCTTTAGTTGCAAGTACGTTCGTTGGTTGTTCAAACGGCACTCTTCAGTACTAAAACCCAAGAGCTTTGTTTTGGCACATTTACAAGGTGTTCGAAGGGGAGCATGCCATTGTAGATCTAGAAAGTTTCATTCATTGAAGAGTCTGAACGAATGCAAGCCATAATAAAACTTGAGAGCTTCATTCGCTACACATTCGTAGGAACATCCAAATGGATGCAGGTTATAGTAAAACCCAAGAGCTCCATTCCCTGCTGGTTTGAACAAAACACTTAAGAATAAATTTTGACATAGTCGCATCTGAACGGAAGCCAAGACATCCGAATAAGAGTGTGGTTACCATTTTAGGGTTTTCCAATTTTAACTTGGAATTGTATAAAACCCTAGGTATGTTTGAACAATGGGTCTTAATTGTCCAAACACCGCCTTAGATTTTCCAAATTAGGTTTTATATTTTAGCAAGGAAACCTAATTCTCACTTGCCTATATATATGCTCTTTAGAGCATGATATTTTCAAGTAAGTAAAGGGGCTAATTTCATATTGTGCTAAGAGAAAGATCATCAATTTTCTCTTATAGTGTTGTTGTGTTTCACAAGTAGTTCTTCATCAACAATTAGAAGCCTCTCAGAGTTCTGGCATGAGGAATTAGTAGAATGCAAGTGGGCCAATTGTCTGAACAAGGTTGAGCAACTACAAATGCTTTATGAGTTTGAATAACTTGTAAATTTTTCATTCTTTTATAGCTAATGATTTTCTGAGTTTGGTTGTCCGAAGATGCTTTATCTTTAGAGTGCTCTCTAAAGAGTTTTCTTTTCGTCATCAAAATATCTATGTTGAGTGATTGATTGCTTTTCTTATTTTTGGTGATTAATTGATGCTTGCTTCATATTTTTAATTATGTATTAATTGCTTAAAATGCATATTCACCCCCTCTAGGTGTGTTTAGAGTCTAGTGCATTTTTTGAGTGGATATTGCTCAAGTGTTTTGGATATCTCAAGCCTTTATCAGGGGTGGTACGACCACCGCCGAGGTTCTGTTATATGTGGGTGGTCGGCCACCCATAGGTTTCATTATATTTTTTTAATAAACATCTAGGTTAAAAAAAATAATAATGTGATTTTCTATTTTTGGAAAACATAGTCTATTTCTAAAGAATAGTTATTTCTCTTATTTTTATAAGATATGTATTCATCTTCGTAAGGGAATAGATATTCCCATTGGAATAGTTATTCCTTGGAATGGTGTGTCAAACAAAAGAATGTCTATTCCAAAGGAATAACTGTTCAATTTCAAGAGTCTATCATGTGAACCAAATGAGCCCCAAGAGAGCGAGATCGTAAGTTGTATGTCAACTGTTAACTACACAGTCTCCATTTAATGACTATACAAGCTCCATATTTATAGGCTCATGAAAGTTAGGAAATTACCTAGCCTCCAATACTTCTCCTTGAAAACACAATCATATGGGTTAATATGCTTGTGTAAATTAGGTCAAATTAAATCTATTAGAAGGACTTGGAGGAAAAATAAAAACAGCTCAAATATGTGCGCCTATGACACTTGTTATCTCATTACTTGTCCTAGGTTACTATTAATTACAATTGATTCCACTAAACAATTGTAATTGTACTCTAGTATTTTATTTTTGATTATTTCAAATAACCTCGATGACATTCTTATATTATGTATTTGACCCCTAAATGAAATAATTCGTAGTTGAATTAAAGTCATCAAATGATTGTCACTTTAATTCACAACATATTATCTTTGAGTGCCTAATTTAATATCTTGATTATTCTCAAAATTGTGAGATCTTATTTCACCTTGTCTATAATTTTTAGTAACTCTTACCAAAACACCAAGGCCCATGATTAAAAATAATCAATTTTATTAAATCTATGTCAATAGAATATTTCTTATCTATTTGATTAAATCAATGGATTTGGATGCTTTTTAGAAGAACTGTATTATCATAATGCTACATGTGATAACTCAACACAACGATAATTTTAACAGCAAAAAGTCTCACTCTTAAATGAATCAAAGGGACCTCCATTTTATATTTTGAGTTCTCAACCCTCTTAGGATTGACAGTCAATACTATAAGATTTGTGAGTTTCACATAATTATTTTGATAGTGTTACAAATTGAATTAATCTACACATATTAAGAGTAGTTAAGTTAAATGAATTGGGGGGTGGAATAACAATTAAGAAAGGAAAAAAAATGAAAGAAATAAACTTACAGTAAGTTAGGCTAATGTGGAAATTTGGAAGAATTAATGGTTTAAGTTGATAAGAAATTCTATCCACAGCCACATGTGTGGTTGTGGTTGGTTGGGAGAAGATATATTATCTTCTCTTGTCATTCACATGCACAGATCCCTTTTCTTCTTTTCCTCCACTAAGAGTGTACAATTGGATGTGGTTGCAATTATTTTGTTTTAATAGTAACTGTAACCGATTTAGGTGATTATTCATTTTTAAATAACTACAGCCATAATCGCAACTGTTAGACAGGTTAGTGGTTAACAACAACTGGCAGTTATGTAGTTATTGACGGCCGGTTATTAATCAGTAACTACTTTTCATAAAAATCCAAAACACTGAAGTTTCAATGTTATCATTGATTAGATTGAAATCTCCCCCCATGGAGCTAGCAAATGTTTTCTCCTCATATTGAGTAAGTTGAGAAATTCTGACAATTAATGAATCCAACTTTTGTTCCTAATTTACCTAAAAGAAGTTGGATCTTCACTTTCAAAATAGAATGTAAGATCACAGTTAAAGGTAAACTTCTAAAGACTTTAGCCAATTGTGCGTAGTTGTGTTTGTATTTAAATTGAATCATAATCTGGAAAAACTACTTCAACATAGTGAATAGAGAATACAAATATGTACTTGTTATTTCACATATTATTTGACATATTTGTTGAGTCATGTATGCTGGGCAATGGCCCGCCTAGACCTATAGCTTTGGCACACATAGAAAGCTAGATACTAAGACATTGTAATTTTATATTTGCTTCAAAATTGTGTTTTCTTTTCATTCCATGCAATGGAGATCTCAAGACGAGAGGTTTTTAGCATTATAGATGAGGTGGTCAATGGTTGTTATATGTCTTAGCTCAACTAAATTTCATTCTTATAAAGCATGCTTTTGTTGTATGTTAAGGAGAAAATCTGTTGTAGGCCATTACAAGACCCACATTGCCCAGGGAGCCCATAGTGTACATCCCATCATTGATTGGCAAAGACAAGGCTTCCGCCAATCAAGGTAATCACCACGTACGGGATCTGAATCAAGCATGCCCCGTCTGCATGGAAGGTATGGGCCACACAACCTCTCATGTAGGACCAACTTGCAAAGCGCTAATCCTGATGTACTCAGACAGAAGATGATGGCAATCTATGATGGAACGTTAGACTAAGTAAACATGTAGCCAAAAGATTGTAACAGAACATGCGTGTATATAAGGAAACCATATTGCTAATGAAAAGGGGATTCATTCATACAAAAATGGCTTTTTTTCATGGTGGCTTATACTTCTCCTTCTTCTTTTCAATTCTATGGCTTTTAGTTAGATCATTAACCTAATCCCCACATCTCTTGTATTCTGTATATCACATCCCTGTAATTCATTCCAAGTTCCCTAGGGTGACCAAAAACTGTGTTAACATTGTATATGCTATGATTTGGACATGTATAATAATACATATAGAATGTCTTTATTTTGGTTTTTACTGGTTGTTAACCTAAACCTTTTAAGTTTTTCAATCATTGGTTGGAGCATGAAATGTTTTTAAATTGGGTGGAACAAGGATGGAATACTTAGGTTGAGAGATTTCCTATGTATAAACTTTATGTGAAGATTAGGGCTGTGAAAGTTGTGCTTAAGGAACAAAATGTTGTGTGTTTTGGGAACTTGAAACAAAGAGTTATTCAAGCTCATGATAACCTTGATCTTGCACAAAGGGAGGTCAATGTTTCTTTTGGTAGGGCTAATAGTTTACTAAAGGAAAGGAAATGTTTACATGCCTATGCTTCCATTACTATGGTTGAGGAATCTTTCTTGAAGCAGAAGGCTAGAAACAATTGGTTGAATTTGAGGGATCATAATAATAGTTTTCTCCATAGATCTCTTAAGATCTAACATGCAAAGAACACTATTACTCACTTGTGGGATGAGCATGGTAATAAAGTAGAGGATGTTAAGTAGATTAAGCAAGTAACTGAGAATTTTTACAAGAAGCTTTTAAGTACTAATCATCTACAGTTCACTGATTCAAAAGCTAGTCGAATTAGGTAGCTTATATCTAGTGTTGTTTCTTCAGATCAAGCTACTTTGTTGGAGAATGAGATTATTACAGAAGAGATTAGGGATACTCTATTTCACATGAAGGCTAATAAGGCCCATGGCCTTGATGGTTTCCCTGTAGATTTTTTCAAATTTGCTTGGTCTACTATTGGACAGGATGTTGTAGCTGCCATTAAGGGATTTTTCCATTCCGGTATGCTTCTGAAGAAGGTGAATGCTACCATTCTTACTTTGGTTCCTAAGAAGGTTAATCCTTCTGCTATGGGTAATTTTAGGCATATTGCTTGCTGCAATGTTATTTACAAGTGTATTAACAAGATCATATCTAATAGAATGTTGTCTCTTTTGGGAGATTTGGTAAGTAAGAATCAGTCTACTTTTGTTCCTGCTAGAAGCATTTCTGAAAATGTCATGTTGGCTCAGGAGATTGTTAGAAACTATTATAAAGACAAAGGTCATCCTAGATGTACTCTGAAAATTGATTTGATGAAGGCTTATGATTCTGTTAATTGGGAGTTTTTGTTATATTGTCTTCAATGTTTTGGGTTTCTAAAAGATTTCTTAATTGGATTAAGGTGTGCATTACTTCTCCTCGATTTTCTGTGTGAATTAAGAGTACTATGGTTGGGTATTTTGAAGGAAAAAAGGGGTTGAGGCAAAGTGATCCTCTTTCTCCTTATCTGTTTGTCATTGCTATTAAGGTTTTTTCAAAGATTATGGGTGATCATACTAGGGATAGGTCTAGTTTCAAGTTCCATCCTAAGTGTGTTAGACTTAAGCTTACTCATCTATGTTTTGCAAATGATCTTCTCATCTTCTCTGAAGCTAGTCTTAGTTCTATCAAGATTATTAAGAATGCTCTTTGTGAGTTTGAGGAGCTGTCTGGTCTGAAATCTAATCCTTCTAAGAGTTCATTTTTTTGTGTTGGTATTTCTGACATAATTAAGCATTCTTTGTTGGATGATATGGGTATGACTGAAGGTAAGTTCCTTGTGAGATATCTTGGGGTTCCTCTCATTTCTACTAGGCTTTCTGTAGTAAATTGTGGGGCCTTGCTCAATAGAATTACTGGTCGGATTGATTCCTAGTTGTCAAAGAATCTTTTTTATGCAGGGAGACTCCAATTGATTTCTTCTGTGCTTTACAACTTACAAGTGTATTGGACTAGTATTTTTATTCTTTCTAAGATGGTTATAAAAGCTATTGAGCAAAAGTTCAATAGATCTCTTTGGAATGGAAAACATTTATGGTAGGCAGAGTGGGAGGTCCACAATTTATGCAGTCTATGACCCGCCATGGTCCACTAATAAGGATTACAGCCCAAAGTTAAAATGAGTCCAACCTGATTTGATTGGAAGCAGATTTGGATTGGCCCAACGATATGAAGTGTATATGGATTCTAGATACTTATTTTTTACTTTTAATAAATTTAAGAAAAGAAATAACTTTATTAATAAACTAATAAAGTTCTCTCTAGCCGTTAGAGAGAAAACCAAGACCCAGCAGCAACAAAGGGGAGGAGGGTTGGCCATTTGGCTGCCTCCCTCCTCCCCTTGTCCTCTTTGCTCCGGTGCTAGTTATTTACTTGATGCCCTACTCTCGATGCCTCCTCTTTCCCTTTCCTAGCCTCTCCTTCCCTCCTCTGTTTTTTTTTTTTTTTTCGTTTTTGCCCCTTCCCTGCCATTTTTCTTCCCCCATCTTCCTTTTTTCTACAGCGGCCTCCTTGGTATGTTTGTTGCTTCTATGGGTTCGGCTTGTGGGGGTTATTCACTCAAACTCTCCCCACCATATTTTGTTTGTGATCGCCGTCAATTTGTATTGTCGATTTGCTGCCTGTTGCCGTGTCTTTTCACGCGTCCCTACCTCGTCGAGCTTCCAACTCCCCTTCCATGGCGGTATCTGGCTTACACGAGTTTGGCTCCCTTCCAGCTGCCGTTTTACCCGTTTTGGGCTCCTTTCCTACTTTTTCCCTATTTTGTTGGTTCTTTGTTGTTTTCCTGTTTGTGTTTGTTTTCAGGTCTTGCGTCGTTGGTCTTCTCCACGCCTGTTCGCTGCCTAATGTTCAGTACTACTAGGCTTTTTCCCATGTCCCCACCGCGATGAGCTTCCAACGCCCTAATAATCTAAGCACCTTAATTTATATATGCTAAGCTCTTAGTTTGTGTTATTCTGTTCTATTTTATTGTCTTTTTGTGTTTTCCTTCTTTTATAAGTCTATGGAAGAAAAGAAAGCAATTCTGGAAATCTAGGGCTTAAAGGAAAAAAATTGGAAAAGCTAAAGTTTCTGCTAGAGCGAGCGCACTAGTGCTCAAGTGCCCAAGCCAAGGAACGAGCGCATCTGCACTCGTGCGCGCAAGAAGAGGATCGATCGCAATGCGATCGAGCATACACGGCCTGCAATTGGGCACACCAGTGTGTGAAGACCAAGTTAGCCGCAACCCTATTTTGGAGAGTTTTATTTTTAGGGTGTTTGCAACTAGGACTAATCCCTATGATTTTTAGGGCTTCTATGGTTTCCTCAAACTATATAAATAGGCTTGTAAACACAAAAAAACACACAAGTGATTTTGGAGAAGAATTTATGGCTCTCAAGGAAGCGATTTTTCGGTTTATTCTTTTCCCTTTATTTTATTTTATGAAGATGATTAACATCAAATTCATGTGTAACTAAACCTTTTAGTAGGGCTAGATTGAAGCCCTAATCATGTTTACTTAGTAATTCAATATTGGCGCCTTTGCGATAATTGCATTATGGTATTTAACTTGATTAATTCCTGCTTTCAATAATTCCTCATATGTGTTTGTCTGGCCAACATATGCATGTGGTATGGACTAGTTAGTTAAACCAATTTGGATGACCAAGTCCTAGGTTTAATATTAGTAACAAAAGCAATCCTCACCGGGTTCTTGGGTTAATCAACATGGGAAATCGGGAGTATATACAATGCCCTAGGTCTCACGTGTTTGTCGGTTTTCACAGTTTTTATACTTTCTTAATGAACAACTTATTATATACCATGCTAAATCTTTTAAGAAAGAAAAGAGTTAGAGTATATACCATGCCTAACTCATTACTTAGAGAAACCAATAGCTTAAAGAGTATACACCATGCCCTTAGATTGACAAACATTAGGTAATCATAATATAATTAAAGCATTGGCATATTGTTTTATTGTGTAAGCATGATTAGTAGTGGATATCACAGCCCTACCCTTTTATCATTATCAAATCAAAAATCAATTTTTCTCTCTTTTATTTTACATTGCGAAATTAATTCTAATCAAAATTTACCAATCTTTGTGGGAATGATCTCTCACTTGCACATTATGTTACTACACTGACCTTGTACACTTGCAAGTAAAACTGCAATTATTTGCCTACTAATTTAGGTAGATAATTTCACAACATACCCCTTTTCTTTTTTCGGTTCTCGACTTGTGCCCAATCGGCGTGTACTTTTCTGTTTGTTGATTTATTTTCCCGTATTGTTGCCTTCCTTTGGTTGTATTTGTGGTTTTGTGTGATTTTCCTTGTATTCGTTTTATTTTCATATTTTGTTGGCATGTAATAAGTCTCTTTCCTCTCTCACTAGAATTCTATCGCCTTCGGGTTTTCAACTTTGGTCCTAACCTTTGGGTTATGGATGTGATCGTGATCGTTATCCTAGTATTCAGGTCAATGAGGAAGAGTTTCAACATACGAGTCTTTCCACTCTCAGATCGAGGAATAATAACTATCCATGCATTTTGTTGAGTTTGTTTAGTGCAGATTTGGTATTAAATTTGAAGTTTAGTCATGGGTTAGCGAATTGGTTTTGAATGTGGCTTGTAGTTGTCATTTTTTATGCAAGTAATCTTGTACCTTTATGCTATGCTTGCTAGGATTAGGTATCGGTCATATCGATTCGGTTAATATGGTTACCAATTACTGACTGATAAGTTATCAGTTAACTTGTTCTTAACCAATTACCGACCAATAAGCTATCGGTTAATCAGTTAAACCGGTCGATTAAACTGGTTTTCATGAGCTTTTTATTGGTTGCTAATTGGGCAAAAAATGAGTTGTTTTTGGAGCCCACATACTTTTTGTTGGGTTAAAGCCTAAAATAGCTTATTAAAAATTAGTTGTTATGGCCCTTTTGGTGGCCCAAATATATATATTGGTTAAAATAGCTTATTGAAGCTTTTTTTATATTAATCCACTACATCTTTTTTATATTATAAAATAAAAATAAAAGGAGTAAAAAGTATAAAATTATAAAAAAATTAAAAATCTTTATCAGTCATATTGGTTTTTTGATAACAATATTTTAACCGACCGATAAGTTTATAAGTATAAAATTTTTAACCGATTATCGATCGATAACTTTTGGTTAGTTAATATCGGTTCGGTTAACTTCAGTAATTGGTAACCGGTTAATCTATCTACCCCTAATGGTTGCTAAAGTTTGTAATGTAAAAGTTATATGTCCGTGTTATTATTAAATGAAATGTTATATTTCTCTCAAAATAAATAAATAAACTAATAAAGTTTAGGGGCCAATAATTTTTTAATATTGGGTCCATCTCATTTTTATAAATCAACTAATATTTAACCTATTAAATTTATAAAACAATATAATCCATATATAAAAAATTTATTTACTATTTCTCTATCTCTAGAAAGTTTGGAACGTATTCTCGAGAATAATTTCATACTCCAATCCTGGTGCCCATATAAACGGAGTTACTCACCGGTTCGCAGTCAGCAGACGCTCCAACCATGGCTTCCTCGGACGTAAAACAAACGCTAGGTGACCTCAATAAGGACTCCTTCGTCAGCCTCCTCTCGAAGCTCATTGGCGAAGCCAAATACGTCCAGAACAACCCACCTGAGCTGATCCCAGAGGAGGACAGGGTGGTCAAGCACGTCTTGGACGCCCTTCTTCCATATAGCACCACCACAGGGGGAGGGCCCCTGGTGGTCAACCATGTCACCTATCATCCAGGCAGAGGCAACTTGATAGTGGAGTACCCCGGCACCGTGCCTGGGAAGATCTTGTCCTTCGTGGGATGTCACATGGACGTGGTTACTGCTAATCCTAATGATTGGGTCTGCTTCTTTACTTAATTTGGTGTTTTCTTTACTGGGTTTTTCTTGAATAGGCTATTGAACCGTTTCATTATCATAAATTCAATCTGGGATTGTTAGTTTGTTCTTTTCTAATGTTATACGTAGTGGTTGTTATGAACTGGGTTCTTTGTAGGCAATTCCTGTAATAAGTTATTGGATTCATTTCAGTTTATACTGCCCTTTTTATTCTTTATAATAATTTCTTCGGCATTGTTTGTTTTGGGATTTTAGCGATGTGATTTCAGCATTTGATAGGTTTTCAATCCAAGGATTATAATTTATAGGCTTCAGGCTGTATATAAACTCAATCTAGGTTGTTCTGAATTGGATTTTTAACGCTTGGCCTGGGGCTTATCTAATTCAAGGTTCTTCTATATCGAATTGGTGACTTTTAATCTGTACCCCTTAACTTTAGCACTGAATTTTTTTATTTTTTATTTATTTATTTATTTTTTGATGTCGTTTTTATTGACTTAAACATGCACTTTAAATTTTTGTCAACTCTGGCTTTACTGTTTCAAGTTATAGTTTCTACCTTGAATTTCATTGGCTTCTTATATATACTTAGTTCTTGTAGCACTGTTATTTCCAGGTTCAATCTCCATTGGCTACAGCACTTGATATGTTGCAAGATAAAAGTTTCAACATATCCATTTTGTGAAATTCAATCTGCATTTGCAAATTTCATTTTTATACTTCTGTTAGAATCATCTTTCTTGAGTTTTTTAGAATTGGCTCCAGCACCATTCTTTTACAGATTAAGGATGACCCATGTCAAGCTTTTGTTCAATTTGTTTTTCATCTTTTTTTGGCGATCATTGATTATTTCTCTCTTATTAATTGAGAAATAAAAACTGCATTTTTTATTTATTTAGTTATATATTAGCTGTTTTTCTTGTCTGCAGTTAATGTTTAAGGTCTGCTTGATGATAACTAAAACATTTCAGTATAGCAACTCTGATTTTGAATTTTGATTTGTGTATAGAGTGATCGGTTTTGTCCTGTATGATATAGTGATGATCTTTATGCATCTTATGATTATCAATTTTACAGGAATTTGATCCTTTCTCACTGAGCATTGATGGGGATAAACTTCGCGGACGTGGAACTACTGATTGTTTAGGGCATGTTGCCCTTGTAACCGAACTCATGAAGAGGCTAGGGGAGAAAATGCCCAAATTGAAGTCAACTGTGGTTGCAGTCTTTATAGCCAATGAAGAGAATTCTGCTATTTCTGGGGTTGGTGTGGATGCACTAGTGAAAGATGGACTACTCAATAAGCTGAAGGAAGGTCCACTGTAAGTGAAGGGCATCTCTTTTTTATGAACAGCAAAATAAAGCATTTCTTGAAATCTTTACACTAAAAGCTTAGCGGAATTTAGTCTAATTATTGTGAACTTTGGCTTTTCCACACAGATTTTGGATTGACACAGCAGACAAACAACCATGCATTGGGACTGGTGGTATGATACCTTGGAAACTTAAAGTGACGGGGAAGCTTTTCCACAGTGGCTTAGCACACAAGGTACACACACCATTACAATTATGTCTTAGAGTCATTTTTGTGTAAGTTTTCTGTCTGCATGGTTCCCCTCAAGGAAATATTTGCTTAGATTCTTTACAATAAAGTATACCAAATTGATTAGGCTGGTTTGCTGGTTATCTAAGATCTGAAAGAGTAGGAGAAAAGCAGAAGAGAATTAGGAAGGAACATGCTGTTTTTAGGTTGCAGATGAAAATGAATTGAAGGTATTGGAATTTAAAAAGTTCTTGTCTTATGCATAAAATTTTCCACTCAAATACTGAGCAATAGTTATGTGAATGACTAAGACAAGTTGTGATTGTAGTTATCAAGTTTGAGGTCATACAGAGAATTCCAAAAAAGTCTGAGCTGAGGTAGTGAGAGAATGCTAGATTACTTTAGATATAAGAGACAGTATGATTCTAGATAGAGTGCAATATTGAGATGACATAGAGTTGGATTATGTAAGAATCTAAAATATAAAGTGGTTGAGAATTATTTATTGGGTCAAAAATCTGACTTGTACATATATTAATTTGAGAATTTATACCAAAATATAGCAAATGCATTAAAAAATTTAGAACAGTTGGCCTTTGAACAAGGAAGAAAGGAGGCACTTGCCAAAAAAATGAAAATACTGAAATCACATGTCCAGTTTTTACTTGTTTATTCATTGAGACTCTTGTTGAATATCTGCAGGCTATAAATCCTTTGGAGCTAGCAATGGAAGCACTTAAAGAGATGCAATCTCGCTTTTACAGGGACTTTCCTCCCCATCCTAAGGAACTGGTCTATGGATTCGCAACACCTTCAACCATGAAACCAACTCAATGGAGTTGTAAGTTTTTTTTTTGCCTATTCTGACAAGTTATAGAGGAAAAGAAAATTGCTTTCATTGTACTATGCTCAGCATCTTTCTTGCAGATCCAGGTGGTGGGATCAATCAGATTCCAGCTGAGTGTACAATTTCAGGAGATGTCAGGTTTATAATCTTCTCAAAAACTTTTTTAAGACCTTTTTTGGTAATGATTCTCAGTAAGAATCTCTTTTTTTTTTTAATTCTTTTCTTTTGATTTGCAGGTTAACTCCCTTCTACGAGTAAGCAATCTGCTTCATCTTTAAGACAAAAATTATTACTTAGAAGCCAATTTCTTTATTCTGTAAATTTCAAGTGGTCTTCTTAAAAGGAATAAACAAGGCCAGCTTATTGATTTTGATTTCCAATTTTCTGATGCTCTTATTCAGTGTAAAAGATGTAATTAAGAAGCTACAAGAATATGTGGATGACATCAATGACAACATTGAGAAGCTAAATTCACGTGGTCCTGTTTCAAAATATGTCCTACCTGATGAAAACCTGAGGGGAAGGTCTCTCTCTCTCTCTCTCTCTCTTCCTTGCATGAATTTAGGCAAGTAACTTAGCTACTACTTTAAAAAATTTTGCTTTACTGGAAATGTAGTTACATTTGCTTCTGTATAATATTGTGTCCATCTCGAAATAATTTCTTTTAGGCACCTTAATCTTTTCTCTTCCATATTTCAACTGTTTTGCTATATTACAAAGTAGTTAAATGGCATTTGTTTCTTCCCTACAGTCTTACAATAAGTTTTGATGAAGCAATGTCTGGAGTTGCATGTGATCTTAATTCACGTGGCTTTCATGTATTGTGTAAAGCAACTGAAGAGGTAGTTGGGCATGTAAAGCCTTACTCAATTACTGGGAGTTTGCCACTCATTCGAGAACTGCAGGTGAGTATCTCACGTTCTTCTATGGCTTTTTGAATTTTTATTCTTTTACTCATTCATCCTCACCGTCCTTTTTCTTTGGCAGGATGAAGGATTTGATGTTCAAACTGCAGGCTACGGTATGATACTGTTAATATTTCTTTTTTCACCGTAAACTTATTGCAGAATCTCATGTACATTTTGATTCAAAGTTCTTGGTTTCTTTCTTCATATTCTCCTCCTTTTTTTTATTTTTTTATTTTTCCTAGAAGCTAGATGCTAGAAGCTTACTAAATGCTAACTGGGATACACGTGACTAAACCTAGAAGCTAACTAGGATAACCAGATTTAGCCTAGGAGCTATTTATTTATTTATTTTGGGACAATTTTTTTTTTTAAAGCTTAGCCATGTAATACGAGCTTGGCTCATTTGATAATCGATCCAAAACAAATTGAATTGAGTTCTTAGATGAGTAGCTCACGAGCCTAAATTGAGCCCAGAGCGTTCGCATGATAGAGGTGAATGCTGAGAAAGATTTTTGTCTCTGACCTAAAGGGATTGCCACAGTTGTTCCATCAAATACAGTACGGATCCTCCACACTTTCAAAAAAAAAAAACCGAAACATACACATAGATGTCAAGCACACATGATTTAACACCTGGGTATTGGGGACATATAACCTCCATAACTTTAAGTCTTTAACCAAAGCAAGACTCTCCACAAATTAGAGGAGATGCTTATTGTTCATAATTGAGCATAGTTCCTTTTGCTAGTAAGTGGAACTGTTGTTTTCAGCGGTTTGAGGATTGCTATTTTTGTTCAAATTGGTAGCTTGTCTATAGCTTGATGAAAATGGTGGGTGCCATGTTAATGGTGTATTGTTAGGGCATAGTCTTTTAACTGTCAATTAAATGGTTCACATTTTTAATGGATGTTCTAATAAGCAACTTTCACTAATACCGCCAATCACCTTGTTAATCTGTCTTTGTTTTTCGGAATAGCTTTTCTGGCAGAGTTGCACTCCATGTTTATTGATAATGTCTTGACATTTTACATTATGATGAAGTTGCTCAATGTTTTGTGTATGATGTATTATATATATATATATATATATATATATATATATATATATATATAATGAAGTTAGTAGGGTTGATAATTTGAAAGCTCATTACAAAATCTGATCATTGCGTTTGCATCATATTTGCAGGTTTAATGGCCACATACCATGCCAAGAATGAGTACTGTCTTCTCTTTGATATGTGTCAAGGCTACCAGGTCTTTGTCAGCGTCATCTCTCAGCTAGAAGATTCTGAGAAATGATATGTGCTAATTAATGGCCCTCAACTCTCTTCAACAGATGGAATAAACTTTGTTTTCTGTGTTTGGCATAGTACTATTCGAGTGAACTGCCAACTCTGCTGCATGCATGTTTTTTTCATTTACATTTGCTTATTCTTGAAATTGATTGAAGATTTAGTAATGGGAAACCAAGGCAGCAGCCGTTTGATTGAACGACGGCAACTTAAAAGCATATGAGAGCACATGGAGCTGTTGGATCAAACTAAATTAAGCTGTTCGATTATGATTGTGTAATAACACAGTTGGATGAACACTAGCCACTCATTTACATCAAGGTTAAACCCTATGAATCCAGCTAGCTTGATGAAAACCCGCTTCATTTGTGTTTTACTGTACGATCCTGGTAGCTTAGATTGTTAATCCAAATTTTAAAAATAAGACTCCTTATAGTAAATAATATTCCTAATCCTAATAAGATTACAAATCGCAAGTACTACCACAAATGGAAGAACAAGAGGTTTTTGAAATATTTTCCCTATCTAGAGCCAATTTTCAAAATTTTCTGATGAATGAATAAAAGGTTATATTTTTATAACAAAGGCTAGCAAGATTTAAGAACAAGCGAAGTCAAAGCCATGGCTAAGACAAAATGAAAATGAAAGTACTACAGAGATGATAGTTCATGGATGCAAGTTAGCATCTATAATTGATATGATGCTTTGTGTTTGTGTGCTGTAAAGTTCTACAAGGTATACACTGTTCGTATAGAAAGTACCATATTACACTGCTAACAAACTTCTATGATCTATGTTATAATATACAAATTTCCTTCACACTTTGGTTATTCCTCATGGTACAGCTCTTTTACAAGTTATTTGAGTTCTTTCCTTCTGATTTAAGCTGCTGGATTCTTTCGCGTAGTTTTCGCCGATGGTCGTGTATTTTCCAAAGGCCGTGTCCCAATATAACGGCGGAGTATATTCCGTGAGTGATAATGGGTGCAAGAATATTATTCGTCTGTCATGTTCGCATCAAAAGATAGAGAGATCTATTAGTTTCATCCTCTTGAACTATAACCTACCATGACAACAAATTTATCATCAAGTAAATTAGACTGACCTGAATCCATTCAAAACCAAGGTAGAGCGCTAACAGGCCTTCCAGGAGGGGAGAATAGATCTTTTTTAATTGCCTCTTCTCATACCAGGCTGCAATCATTCCCCAAAATGAAGAATAATGTTATTTCTTTTTCTTCCTTCATCTTCTCAGCAATCAAATAAAAATAATGTTATTCAAAGTAAATGAACAAGACTCTTGAAAAATAACGAGGATGAAATAAATCACCATTTGTAAAATGAAGATATTATCTGTGCCACAAACTAAGTGAAAAACTATGGATCATTTCCGATTGGAAACAGACCAATTGACAACTAGTACTTAGTATAATGAAATTAAAGGTTAGATTGAAGGTTGATGGTAGTAACTTGGATGATAATGCTCCAACATACTTCACATTGTCATTCTAGCTAAAGTGGAAAAACCACCACACTCACCATTACTACATTAACAAAATGAAAGAGGACATTTATTGGAGATCCCAACTCAATTCAAGCAAAAGTTGATTAAAAAGAAAAAGTGGTTTCCAAACAATGGAAATGAAACAAGCTTCTTTCAAATGCCAAGTAAGAAAGGAAACACCAAGTAAATAGAATTCCCATAGGGAAGGGGTTGAACCTGCAAAGAGCTTTCTCATATCTTTGCGACCAGAGCGAGTTTGCGAAACAGGTGCAACAACATAGGTAGGATCTGAAGGAAAAATAAGCAACTCATAAATCAAACTTGAGACTTCAAGTTCAAAAAACGTTTCCTAAATAAATAACATGAGTATCTGAGAGTCAAACCTTTTGGAGAGGCAGCTACATAATAGAGGGAACCTGTAAGGCCAGCTGTAATCACGGCAGCAAATGCTTGAGCAAATGGGACAAAAGGAGGCAGCATCCCAGTCTACACTTGGAAGAAACTTAAAACAAATTAGTCTCACTTTACGTATAAAACTGGGAGCCCTAATTTGAAATATGAAACAAGTTTGCAACAGGAGAGTTCGGAAAGGGAAATATGTTACTATTACTACTAATGACAAGAAGGAACATGACTTGGGCACACACCAGAGATGCCATTCCTCGAGCATCAGTTAAAAAATCAGTGCCCCGTAAAAATATATCAGCCAACGCTCCCTATGAAGTTGCACAAAAAAGAAAACATATATTAGTAAGAATGAAGTAAAGCAGAAAAGAAGTTTTAAAAGACCAGCATTTAACGTCTATAGCAGAAAAGTGATTCATTAATTGTATAGATTCCATGTACTTCAACAAAATTATGAAAAAAAGAATAAGAAAAAAGGTAACCTAGTTAATGCCTACCAAAGTTTCAAATGTTTCTTAGTATGAATGTGAAATACACTGTATGGATAATTATGTAAACTATGCTGAATATAGCAGCAGGATTCCAAATCATGAAAATTCCTAAATCTAGGATCTGAAACTTCTAAGAATGCTCACACAGTAACTGGATCAGCTTGAAAAATATGGCGTAACAAATTAATATTTAACTTAGCACTTCACAAATCTTGCACTTCAAAAGAGAATCAACTTAGAGTGATTTTATCACAAAGATGACCGTGCCACATTTTTCAATACAATGTTATTCCTTGGCTTTTATAAACTTTTCAATGAAGGATTACAACTGAGTGTTAAATAGCTTAAGCATAGGACAGGCTGACAGAAACTCGGATCAACTAGTCCTGAAGCCTATGATTTAGGAAAAACATAACAATAGTCCCCAAAACAAATTCAGGTTATCTCTTACACTATGCATTAAGGGTAGAAATAAGACATCTTTATGAGAACAGACCTGAACAGCAGCCCGGTAGAAAAGTTCCTCTCCCACTGAGCTTGCAGCTACAACTAGCATAAACTACGAAACACAAGGATAATTAAACCATTTCCCTTACACTACAGCCAAATGAAATTCATAAAGTATGTCAAAACCACACAGCTTTAGATAATCTACCTGCCAGGGTGACATTCCATAAAAGAAATTCCATAGCTCCTCATCCTCCACATCTCTGATAGCACGAGCATGAGGTGACAACTTTACAACTTCATCCTGTAACCAAGTCAATTCGTTAAGGTATTATTTTGTGTGTGTATATATATAAAACAAAGTCCCAAATTCCAAAAGCAAGTCTATTTAAAATAAAGGATAACTTATGACTTAAAGCATATAAGAACTGAGCACAATTCAACTAAAGCAAGAGAGAAACACAAGTGATTTCTAAAACTTTAACTAATAAATCAAATCTTACATCTAGTATAAACAGAAGGGCCATGATTGGAGGAGCTGCATATCCAAGTCCTCCTAAAATGGCATCTAATGATGGATGGAAACCACCCATAGAATCAATTCCAGAGATTGAGCATATGAACCTTCCTGCTAGAGCCATTGCACCATATATACCTGATAGAACAAAACCAGAATAAACATTATGATTTTAAATAGAAACAAAAAAACAAAACTTAGAAAGAAACACAGTTTTTCCTTCCCCTCTTTCTCTCTCTCTCTCTCTCTCTCTCATGTGAGAGTTTTTTTATATTCATATCAGTATATACATGCCCCTTTTTTTTTTTTTTCAAACTTATTAAGAATATAATGTTTTAACAGAACAAAACACTATGGGGCTGTTTGGTTCAAAGGATTCCCATTGCTTTCGAGAAATCTATCGGAACTCCCATGATTAATTCATGGTTCTGAACCAAGATTCTGGCTATCTCACATACCTGTGATTTGTGTGAATGTGATTACTATGATGGGAATGTTGGGTTTTAAGCGTAATATCTAAAAATGCCACAAGACATTTCCATTCTGCCAACCACAACCCACCAACCAGGCCATTATCTCTAGCACAATGGATTTTTGGAAACCCATATAAAACATATTATCATTCCTAGGAATTTTAGTCTCATCAGATGCAGAAATGTTATATTTCCCAGAAATCTAACAGGAATACCACATAGCAAGTTAAATAAGAAAATTCCACGTTCCCAGGTAACTAATTCCAGAAATGTAGGATTCTGTAATTGAGGGCTTTAGTGAGAATCCTAGATTCCCCAAACCAAACTGCCCCTATATGAAACCAAACTTTGATACATTTTTCAATTACAAAATAATGTAATTTGAACCATAAAGCCCTTTGTATCACAAATGTCCACCACTTTTAAAGTTGAAGAGCGGACCACGTACACAACTGGTGGTTTAAGCCATAAAAATCACATCCGTTAGTAACAAAAATGTAGTGTGACTTGTTGGAAGATGTTTAGCACTTGTAACTAAGTGGACCAAACCCATTAGCTTAGACTTTTGAACAAGTAAAAACTTCCTAATGTCCTCAAAAGGTAGCCACGTCTAATGAAGCGGACGTAACTAATTCGAATCCCCTTCCCCCTCTTGTGCAGACATGTAAAAAAAAAATTAAGTAAAAACTCCCTAACCGTTTATCTCCCCAACATTTATCACATGAAATACCCTTAATTCTTCTTTAAATCATTGCATATCACATAAAATAAATACTGAGGGAACAAAATCCGAACCATTTGGTTTGAAAATAATGATTAGAATTTAAAGAACCTAGAAACTCAAGAGGATCGAGCCCACACCCACAAAACAAAAAAAGACCCAAGAAAAAGAAGAAAGAAATGACAAAAGGGGGCAAAAAACACTTTCTAGTTGAAGGTCAAAACCGTTGCTTTGCCACAAAAAAGCAAAAGAAAAAGAATCGCTTGCCGCTTCTATTTTACCTCCAGAAGTCCAGATGATCCTAATCTAACTTACATATCCCCTACCCCGAAAACACAAAAGAAAGAAGAAAAAAGGGCAAAAACAATACTTTTTAGTTGAAGCTCAAATTATTGTTTTGTTGTTACCAAAAAAAAAAAAATTATTGTTTTGAAAAAAAAAAAAAAGCATCAACAGTACCACTTTTTAAGTGTTTTGGCACCAGACACGTACTTTTCATAGCATTAGCAGTACCTTGGACATTACGGAAACCCAAAATCCGAATTGGAAACTAAACGAAATAAATAAAAATTAAAAAAAAAAAAAAAATCAAAGAAATGAATGAAAGAATCGAACAGACCGATTCCGTAGCTGAGTCTGACCACAGCGCCGATCTTCTCCCAAACGGGGAACTCGGCCTCGCCGAAGCTCCCGTCAAATGTTGTCACCTCCATGGCCGAGCTCGTGAACGCTCCTCGTCCTCCACTCTCTCCTCCCTCTCTTCTTCTCCCATCAATCCCTTCGCTACTCCGCTCTGCCGAGCCCCGAATGCACCGTATTGGCAGCCTCCCTCCGTCCGAAACCAGCCTCCTGCTCCTCCTCGCCGGAAGCTCACCGAACTTCGTACACGCCCCTGCTATGGCCGGAAACGACGTCGTCGAACTTAGCGACATGAGCGTAAGCTCCATTCAGGTAACGTTATTGGTCTTCGTCTTGTCCATTGGAGAGTTCTGAGGAATAATTGATGATTGATCGTACGATTTCTACAGAGAGAGGGGGCGTTTGAGAGCGTCCGATCCCTGATGTTGGAGGATCGGACGGTGAGGGAGGTGAGAGGAGTGATTTATTTGGGTTTGAACTCATTGGGTGATGTGCGATGGAGGAATGCCGAATATCCAGTGGACCTATGAATGAAGGACGCGTGGGGATAATGCTGGCAAAGAAAAGTACACGTAGGCTTAAAAATTTGTGGAATTTAGGACGTCGGACCCACATGGATATGGGAGTGTACAAATTAAATACTACAAGAGTACTAGTCTACTTTGATCAAAAAAAAAAAGTAGTACTAGTCTATCAGGGTAAATAGCATGCAAATTTGTCAACTCACCTATTTCTTTTTTTCTTTTGAGAAAATTTTATAAAAAATTCCTAAATTATTAAGCATTTCAATTTTTTTTTAAAAAAAAATTTAAAATTTTAATTTCGCCTTTAAACTTTCAGTATGATATAATGTATTTCTTTTTATCAGATTTTAAGCGTTAAAAATGATAAAATAACATTTATATCCTTGAATTTTTTTTTATAAAATTTTAAATTTGAAATAAATACAAAAAAAAAAAATTGAAGAATAATTTGGTCTTTTACAATAATTTCCGTTAGGGTTTAACAGCTGAATTTGATAAGGGGTCAATTGAATCAAACTAAATGATGACTTTTTAAAATATATATATATCTTCAAAGTTCAAAATAATGACTATTCTTTTTATTAAAAAAATGACCACATAGAATGTTATTACTTTAGATTTTTTTTTTTTTTTTTGGTTTTTTTTTTAATGACCATATAAGAGAAAAGTTTCGCCAAAGTTAAGTTATGTCTCTAACATTTCTCTTCTCTAATTAGTAGTCAAGTGTGATTTCTCAAGGCTAAGAAAATGAATCACCCTAAAAATAACATTTATATCCTTGAATTCTTTTTAAAAATTTTAAATTTGAAATAAATAAAAAAAAAAAAAATTGAAGAATAATTTGGTCTTTTACAATATTTCCGTTAGGGTTTAACAAATACTGAATTTGATAAGGGTCAATTGAATCAAATTAAAAGTTTAGGAGTTAAATTGAAGTTTTAAAAATTTAGAGTGATATTCTCAATACTAGATCAATCAACCCTACTGCAGGAAAAAAAATAAAAAATGGTGATACACAAAATGACAAGCAGCCTACTTTATTTTTTATTCTTGGTGTAATTAGGCGAACCATATACCTTTGATAAAGGCCAAACTGGTGATAAAAATCTGCAATGATAGGAGAGACGATCCAACTTGTAACACGTTCATGGAGAGTTGCCCATCATATCATATCAGACTTCATTCTTACACATAAAAATCTAACTCATAATGAATATCGGTGTCCGCTTTAGATATGAAAAAGGGATTTTTGAAAAGTTTTGTCTTATCTTATTTTTCAAGGGGTCTATCATTCGTTATCAGATTTATTGGAATGATGCTCTTGTGGTGATTTGCCATCTGATGTCAAAAGCCAGCTCTAAATGCAGATTTTTTTTTTTTATTTTTTTTTGAAGGAGTAATATGAGAAAAATTAACTAGAAGAAAACATTCAAAACACACAAAATAGTAGGGTATAAACTCCATCTCCAAATTGTGTATATCCTTGCCTAGTGAATGTTTGATGAACTCTTTCATTTTCCTTATTGCTTTCCCCTTTGTAGCAAGTTTAAAGGAAGAAATATTGTGATGGATAACTAATTGAACCAAATTTGAAGCAAGAATTAAACCAAAACAACAACAAAAACTAGAAATATTACAAGGCTCTCATAAATTCTAAACCAGATGGAAAATTGGCCTCCATTAAAATAAGACTAGGGTCGTTATCATTATCCTGATTCCTGGTATACATGAAAAGATTTTTTTTTTTTTTCATCCATGGTTTGGTAACTATTCACAGTATATCTTTCTATATCTAAGAGCTTGCAAAGCCACCAGAAAGTGCCAGGGGAGGTTTTCACAGCATGCCTCTCAAGCAACAACTGCATTGTTCTGACAAGCTTTCTTCACACTCGTTAATTATTGGAAAAAGGTAATGCAAGGGAAAGTGATAGTGATAACGAGACATCATCATCGTCTTTATTGCTTTTGTTAACCTGTGGCTCAAAATGCTTGTCTTGGTCAGTTTTGTTGTCCAAGATACCAAGAAAGGAAGGCATGAGTCCCTTCTTGTTTGATTTGTTTTCACCTCCCAAACAAAGCTCAAGATTTGGAACCCTGTGTTCCGACCGACCCCTTTCATCGGTTGGAAGTATTTGCCTCTCTGGTGAAGATGCAGCCATACCATAGACTCCACCCCATCTGAGATTCTCGAAGGAAAAGGAAGGAGCAAAGCCATTTATACCAGATGGAAGTCTATCACCAAAATACTTTGTGCCTGTAGAACCATCACATCCATACGCCACACTGGAACACCTCTTCATCCTCTTACATTCCCGTTCTTGGTTTACGACATATTCTCCACTTTCTTGAAAACGAGGTTTGAGATCTGTTTCCTGCCTTCTAGCATCTCTTTCTTCTCTCTGCAGGAAGAACAAATACATCAGTGCTAAATTATGATACTCAAAAGGGTTGTATATTGCTCTATAATCCAAAACAGGATGATCAAAATTTACAGCTAAGGAACACTTTGCTCTTTAATTCAATATTAACAGACTTTTGGCAAGGAAATGGAGGTACTCTATAACCAAATCAAGATAATTAATCAATAAATGAAGAAAGAAGCATAATTATTTCAGTCAACAAAGCACCAAAATTTCACACTCTGGCATTATCAGTTACTATCCTGCATACAATATATGCCCGAAATTCAATAAATTTTTCCTTTTCTTTTCTTTCCCTTGAACACAAAGCTACCAAGTGTATTTGAAGAACTTATTTATATTTCACTTAACATTGAGTAATTACTCTAGGGAATATATCAGTACCCTCTTGGAACTCTGCATGTCTTGTGAGCAGCTAACCCTTCTTCCTCGAAATACACCCCAAAAATACAATAATTTATTCCAACCTGCCAAGGACAAATAATATAATTTAAAGAAGTGAATGAAAGTTTGTAAGCAGGTCTCCAAATAAATTTCTATACTCATAGAAGTTAAGGTCAATACTACTTACGCTGAGATTTTTCAGGCAGAGAGTTAGATGAGAAAATTAACAGTTCCGCACCATCAAAATTTACTCTGAGTGCTAAGTCATTCTTAATCATGCATTCCAGCAGGCTCTTGTAGTTTCTTCCATAGCTACATAAAAAGCATACAAAATGTGAATGACAGCATAAGGAAGAGCACTTTGACTTGCACAAGGAAATGCCCATACGTACCTTCCAAGGTCTTTGGCAAAAAAGTAGAGTGCAATATTATCTTCTGTAGCATGATTTTCAGAGAACTGAGTTGGCCAAATGCTCAAGCGGGGTACTTCCTGCAATATAATTTTTTGAGGAAGCTTGAGAACTACTTCAAGAACTTTAGGTGAAGCATAAGTTGATAAGTGCGCTTGGACCCCATTACAAGAGCTTGGAAGTTTTACACTTCTCTGAATTTCAAATTCACCTCTGCATGAATGTCAGATACTCTTGCATGAGACATAATTAGCAAGGTACAAAAGTGAGTTGAGTTAAAACAAACACTGGCAATGAACTTTCAGAAAAGAGCAAAAGACCATACTGCCATATGCAATGAAGCTGTGGAACAGCAGAAATCTGAGACGGAATGGCTGCCGTAAACCATGGAAAGTTTCTCAAATAGGGCATTTCATTGGAAGGAAACATAGTATTTGAATGATTTTCTTTTGTAGCAGAAGCTACTTCTGTGGAGTGCTCGACATGCCGGCTCACATCATCAAACCCATCTGGATATTTTAAGCCTTGCTGCACCAGATGACTAGTTGGGTTCAATGAATTATGTGATAGCTCATGACCCTGGACGGCCTCAAGGTCATGGTAGTTGGATACTGATGAGAATGTTTCACCACGAGATGCATTTTCTTTTACACTCGATGATGAGATACCAGAACTAGCAACTGGTGAATTAACTGTAGGATGTAATTCAGCCGTATACTTCCCTTGAGTTGACTTGCATTCTTTTGTAACCTTTGCATCAGCAGCATTTGAAAGGTGTAAGCCATTGTTATCAAATGACAAGGATTTACACAGTATTCTGGAACGTCCTTCCTTTCTCTTGTCCTCAACAGTAGTAATGCTGGCAATTTTTTGCTTTTGGACACTGACATCTTTTGCGAGATGGCCTTTCACTTTCGAGTCTGTAATGTTAAATGATTTCGACTTAAAAAGAGAACCTGCATGGGAAAAATCTTAAATTAAATAGACTACAACTCAAAGAAGATATTATAATGAACAACACAGGCTTGTGCCCTAAAGCTATGAAGTAAATACTAACCCCGCTGCAACTGAGTTTGTGATTGCAATTGGCCTGATTTATCACCTGTCATTGCTGATAAGCAATCATCTTCAGGAATATAATTAAAAGATTGGTCATCTAGAGAAGTAACTTGATGGGCTGGCTTGATTTTGTCTTACCTGAATTCTTAAACGAAGACTTCCCATGAAGTAGAGATTTACTGAAGGTTCTTGCTGCCCTAGATGATTTAACACTTGTTTCAAGAGTCCTTTTTGTCACCAGACCAGCTTCTGAGTTTCTTGCATGTTTATTAGCAGATAAAAGAGAAGAAGAATTTTCTTTCTTTGTTTGGATTTCCTCAACATCAGAACCCTTTCCGTTCAATTTTAAACCACTCTTAAACCTGAAAGCACTAGCATTGGTAGATACTTCAACAATTCTATTCATGAACGAATCTTTTGAGGTTCTAGCAGTTTTTGGCACTTCATTTTGTATGTCCATTTGCACCCCAAGCATGCATTCTTCACACATCCAATCGCCTTCAGGAACTTTGTCCAGCTTAACACGCATGCAATAGCTGTTTGATAGAAAACAAAATGTCAATCTTTCATCTTCCTGGAAAAGGGAAGAAAATGATGGAACACTCATGCATCTAGTTTACTTTAAAAAGGAAAAGGGAGGGAGGGAGAGGGAGAGGGAGAGAGAGAGAGAGAGTCAAAGATCCAGAAGATATTTACATGTGTTCAGCACCATCATTGCATTTGCTACAAATAGCAAGAGACTCTTCCCGGCCTACATCACCACAGATATCACAAACTCTTACCTGTTGTTCAAAACAGACTGTCAATGTTTTTATACGCAATAAATGCAGTATAGAGGTGCTATATCTATAAAAAAGTAAAATGGTGATGAAAAACCAGGCAGAACAAAAACATATAGATTCACATGAAAGACCAAAAATAGTTTGTATGGCACGACTTAATTCAAAATTTTAACTTGGCTTTGTCAGAAAGCAAGTTAAAGCATATCACTTTCAAAACTTTAATCACTGTTTTCATGGAATGTGTAAAAAAGTTCAAATAAATTCAATGGTGGAGTACCAGAATTTATATTTTTGTTAATCATGGTTTTATCTACTTCTCTTATGTAGTAATAAATGTTTGACTTCAGTATCAACAAGTGATCGTGTGATATCAACATGTTGCATATGTCCATAAGTTCATCTGTATCAGTTCATGTCTAATATGTGTACCCTAATTTCATTTAACTAACATGTTGTAAGAGTCATGATTGTTGAAGATGGACTGAAGACCATGAATCTATATAGAATTGGATGGCAAAAAAACATTCTAAGACAAGCAGTTTTGGATCTAAGGCTTCAGTAAGATTGAAGAAACTGATTAATCTAAATTTGGACCATGGACTGGTGCAAGTGATACAAATTTGTGAAAAGTTATGAAAATGATCTTGAATACATTGCCAATTTAGAAGTTTCGAGGACTGGAAGAGGACAGTGGTGTAGAGCTTAAGTCTTTTATTCTTCAAAATTCTTTGGACAGCTGCGTTTGTCTTTCCTAATTTGCTTAGTTTTCATAATTTTCTTGTTCTCTTTTCTCCTTCTAGCTAAGACTGCTGATTAAGAGGCATTGCCATGACAATTAGCATGTGCTAGGCAATTAATATTAGAAATTTTTACCTATCAAAAAAATATATATATATTAGAACTTATTATAGTTATTAAACTATGGCCATCAAATCATTAAGTTATCTAAAAAATAGCATGTATTAACAGAGTGGAATATATTGACCAATACACATCTCAATAGCTATAAATATCATAAAATGAACACATAACCATATCTGATTATCCAAAGCACTACCTTCTTAAAAACATCAAAATAATAAGGGGAAACTTGAAGACCTCGAAATCAATTCGCTAATTGAATACTCTCAATTTGGACCCATCCGTACATATTAGGGCACAAAAGTTTTCAAAAAGACCAAAATACCCCTAATTTTTATTTTAAAAAAAAAAAAAAAAAATTTGGAAGATGAAATTTTATACAAAAGTCACCGTTTAAAATTCACTATTTAAAATTTTCAACTTCCAAAATGTTTTTTTAAATTTTTTTAAAAATAAAAATCAGGGGTATTTTGGTCTTTTTGAAAAATTTTGTGCCCTAATTTGTTGGATGGGTTCAAATTGAGAGTAATTGAAAGTTCGTGGAAATTGAGAGTTTTAATCGTAGTTCGAAATTATCCCAAATAATAATGACATAAGTTACAAGTTATTGTCTTTCTGAAGAAAATTAGAATATAAGATAAAAAATAGTACATAGCACATCATCTTCTATGTATTGGTATCTCAGGAAATCTTATGCCAGCCTTCAATTTACAGAATATTTCAACAGAAATTCAGTGTATATGTCTGTGTATAGGTGCTCACATCATTTATATGGCAAAGCACCACCTAGGCAATATTAGACCTGCTACACAAGCATTCACTTACACCCCTAAACTACCAAGGCTTTTTTCAATGTCCCCCAAAGCTTCAAATATTTGCAATGTGGGTGTCTGATTTACAGCCCCTTTCAATCATGCCCTCCATTAGCAATTTTTGTTAAATCTAACAGAGGAAATTAAAATGACCAAAACACCCCCCTCTAATTTTTATTTTTTTTCGGGGGGTGGGGGGGGGGGGAGTATAACAGACATTTTACATGTTAGCTATTAACGAAAAATCATAACAATAGGGAGTGATTGAAAGGGGCTAATAAATTAGCACAATTGCAAATTTTTTAAGTTTAGGATGGTAAAATATGATAAGTGCAGTTCACCCGATGCTAAAGCAGTATACAGTAGCAAAATATACCAAGAAGGAAATTCACATACTTCATCGTCCAATGTAATTGATTTATCATTGCAGTCACCAATCTGGGATTGCAGAGGAGGCGCCTGTATATTGGGTTCTGCAACTACTGCACAAGAATTCCCAATGTGTTCCTTTTGATCTGAACATAATACAGCTTCAACTGCCAGATTTCCATTATTCATTTCAGCATCATCTATCATAGATGCAGCATGGTTATGCACATCTTGCATCTGGCTACCAACCCTGAAGGTTGCGACTCTTTTTAATGATGATTCCACCTGCTCCTCAGAGCAATCAGAAGGCTCTCCCTGGAAGTGAAGACAGAAATAAAACTTCAAACGATGGGGAATTTCATTAGCCAAAATTAATTAGCTACCTAATGAAGAATCTAAATTACACACCTTCAGCAAGTTAGCACCAGCACATAAATCTCTCAAGGAAGAAATTTCTGATTGATCTGATTTGCTTGAAATATCTGCTACAGCCTGCGCAGATTCTTTGTTAAAGTTTGGCCTCCAAGGATGATGATTGTCCACTTTGTCAAAATGACTACTACTAGCCAGATAATGGCAGGTAGGTTGATCATTAATAGCCTTTTCAACAGCAGGAACGCTATCAACTGAAGCTGAAGTACACAATAAATTCTTCATGTTAGCATCACCATGATGATCACCAACAATCATTTTTCTGTAGTCTGATCTATTAATGCACGAGACATCATCACCAAGGCACTCCATCTCTTTCTGCTTCTGAAGATGAGTTAAGTACACTTGAGGATAAATTATTTGCACTTTTGGAAAATCATGCTGTGCTTCAGCGGTAGGGCCAGTGTTTACCTTACCATGCATCTCAATGTTTCCTGAAACATCAGTGGACTTCAAAATAGCTTTACTTTCTACATTTTCAGAGAATGAATCATGACTACAACATGCACTAAAAACATTGCTTATTTCACTGCTTGTGTGCTGTCGACCATTGCATCCACTACTCGACGAAGGAGATAACAGGTCAACATCACTAGAAGAGCTGCCACAAGCTGCTCTCCTCTTACAGGCTTCATCTGAAAACTCATCAATCTTTGTATCCATTACTGATGCCATTTGTCGAGATGCATAGATGATGAGCATGGGTTGGCAGGCACATTGCATGTACTACATTCTTCTGCCTTTTGAAATGTACTGTTTGAGAAGTTGCATGTCCTGGACTCTTCTCCCATTTGAAATTCACAGCTTGAGAAATGCCTATCAAATTGTTCTTCAGTGCAGGATGACTCCTGCTGCAAATGCTATAGAAGATTAAAATAAGAAAGAAAAGGTTGTAAATTGTAAACAAACATAATCCAAGGGAAAAGCTAATACAAAACAAAAACAAAAGTAACAAAAGATAAAGTGAGCAAGATTACTTATAATGTTACATTTATACAAGCACAACGGTTATCTGACATATGCATGGCGCCAGATAGGCAACTTTATATTCGTAAGAGATGACAACAATGCAGTATTCTAATAAAAAGAGTGAGGAAAATACACTATGATAAGAAAAAATGCAGAAGAATCAACAAATACTTAGATTATTTTAGTTATATCATAACAAACCCTAATGACTCAGATCAACTATGTAGGAAAAGAGCTTTTGTTAGCATAATTATTGAAACCTTATATGGGTCCCAAATGAAAAACTCAGTTAGCAAACAGTATAAAATTCCCAATGCTACCACAAATAAAGAAAAAAGAAACAAATTCCAGGCTAAAACCGAAAATGCTTCTATGTCCAGCTCATGCTGTAATTCTTTACTTCATTCATTTTGAAGTGTTCATGCAACATAGATAAACTTTTTGAGGGGATGATGTAACGACCTAGGAAAAGTGCAAGTCATGTATGATCCTATCACTCCAAAACTACTAGTCAAATTACAATTGGAGTTTTCTAGAATTACTTATAAAGTACGGTCTCACACAATAAGAAACAAATATAGGACTTCACACCCATGAGCACCTTTATAATCTACCCTCTCACTGTGAACAATCCATCTTCCGAATGTGGGAACTACTTTTATTGGGTGTCACAATCTCTCCCACTCAAATCCCTGACATTATCGCCAAAGTCTATGTCATGTAGTGTCTTAGTACCACATAGTGTTACTTAGTTACTCTAATACCATCTATAACAAACGGAAAAGTGTTAGTCACACCTGTACGATCATTCCAAAAAGACTAGTCAAATTACGGTTCGAGCTCCTTAAAATCACTTGTAAAGCTCAGTCTTGCCTAGTAAGGAATCAATGTGAAACTTAGCATCCATGAGCACTTTTATAAATCACCCACATAAGTGAGTAATTCATCTTTCCAATGTGGGACTAATTTTCTAGGGTGTCACATATGCTGGGGGGAGGAAAGCTGAAATAAAGAATTTATGCTATACTGATAATGAGAATTAAATGCCCATTATCTCCGTGTAAAAAAAATTAAAAATAAAAATAAAAATTCCATCCTATGAAAAAAATCCATCCAAGTATATTCCTATTCTGTTTCGTTATTCTACTAGCAAACCAGAAAAGCCAGAAACTACAATTTACGTTTTTTTTAAAGTTAAAAGTTAAAAGTTAAAACTACAACTTCGAATAAGAGGATAACCTAAAGGAAAACTGAAATACGCCAAAACTGTGCTCAATATCCTTTAAAATAATTTGTTCTTTCTTAACTATAATTGAATACTTATAAAAATAAATAAATAATTTGTTCTTTCTGAAACAAACAATTTTAACTCTACAATAGCTCTTCAACATCACATTACTTAAAATATCTACTGAGATGGCCCCAACTAAAAACTTTCAATACAGTAGCATATAACCAAAGTCTTTTTAATTTAAAGAGTATTACAAAAAATGTTTGTGTGATCAAATGCAGACTAGAAAGTAATCAAAAGAGACATATAATATTTCCTGTGGTTGGTTGCCAAGAAAATGTACGTAAATGAAATTAAAAGAAAAAAGGAAGTTCATATGAAGTACTCAGTCACGATTGCTACGACAACGAATTAGTTCGGGCAAGTTTGTTGTGCATCAAAAACTTAAACTAAATGATCACAATGACATTTTGAACAACACCAATAACAATTCATACCACTCATAAAAGTCACAGAACTAAGAATCTTAAACCACCCAATCCAACTCCAAACTGTAAATTCACAACTTTCATCACTAAAAACAATGCGAAGGTAAATAGAATACCTTTTTCCCTTAACATCAATGAAACCCATAAACCCAGCAAAATCATTCACAAAAAACATAAATTTACGCCAAATGCTCCCAATCAAACCACAAATTCCATCAAAATTACAACTTGGAATGTAAACCCACATAATAAAACGAACCAATTCCACCCAAAAATGACCCATTACCCCCACCAAGAACCAGAGACAGACAAACTACACAAAGAAACAGAGACAGAGATAGAGAGAGAGGGAGAAGCAGCACAAGTACATGCCTTTATTGGTACCAAACCTTCCTCCTCCTCAGTACCACCATACAGCTCTCTCACAGTCCTAAACCTGACCTTCTTCATGTCCTCCAATTCCAAAAACACCAACCCATCAACATGAACACAAAAACTTGTCCACACACTAAAAGAAATGGAGTAGCTAGAAGAACCACTGTTTATAAACGTCCTCAAAACTCCCACAACACCGAAATGAAAAGCCTTTCTGTCTATAAACAAACCTTTTTCTTTGCCTTCTCTTAGGGGCAAACTGAACTTTTTTAATGTTTTTTTTATTAGGTTGCTTTCTTTGGAGGGGCAGATTTTTTTTGTCTTCTTTTTTTGTCCCAGGTGGCGATTCTGTGTTTCTTTATATAGTAGGGGCAATGTCGGTCTGTGTCTTTGAAGTATTCTCGACCGTCCGATGGGAGGGTCTTATGATTTGTGTTTAGTACTGCGTTTCGACGGTTGATATTTGATGGAAGCCTGTGGCGTTGCTGTAGGGTGTGCCGCACTGCGCAATTTTGAAATGCGGATGCGGGGGTGGTTTTACGTGACTTTGTTTGTGGAATTTGAGTTGTAATGAGATTTAAGAATTAAGTAATGATATTTAATAGATTTTTATTCTTATAATTATGATGATGTGGTAATAAAAATTAATAATTTAATTAAGAGATATAGAGTTGTAAAAACAAAAAATTAATGGCTAATTTTCATAACTACATTATTATGGTTGTATAGAATTTATTAAATATTATTTCTCAAAATATATACGTGATTTTAATTTGATTATTTGAAATAGGTTAGATTTATTAACTCTACTTGCAATTTTTGTAATGGATTTGTGTTGAGTTTACATGTCACATAAAAAATTATTCATCCTTATATCAAATGTCAGGTTTAAATCATGTTAAGCAGTTTTGAGGACATGAGGTTGACATACTTTAAAATTATATAATATAAATAAACCGTAAACTAATTCATTTAATTAAATAAGTTAATCCTTTCAATCTTAATATGCTAATTTTATGTTGAATTTATATATGAGTCCGCATAAAAAATTATTAGTGCTATTGATAATTTGATAAGAAAGAGTCAAATCCAAGGTAAGAAAACACACTCCAAGAAGGAATATAGGATCATATAGCCTTGTATAATTTTTAGGTTATCCTGTCACCCATGATTCCACTAAATTCAGTCACTAATGTATAGATTTTTTTTAAAAAAAATTGTTTTGTTTCAATCAAAATTAGTTTTAAAAAAAAAATTGTAAAATGAAAAATGGTAAAAAGATCATGTGATCATGGTACGCCAATTGTCAGCATCAGAATGCGGGAGCACGGTACTGACAGAGCAGGTAAACTTTTACGACCTCAACGGTATGTAGGTACGCCACGCGTTATACCAACTTGTACGCTAAAATGCATTTCGGGGTTTGCACGTGTGTTGTTACTTGTTGTGCCCAGAAATAGATATGGAAGAGCGAACCGGTTAGAATATGACATGTGTCAGACGTCTGTAGGCAAAATCTGTAGACCGATCCGGGAAGCGTACCAGAAGGGGCCGCGTGGCGTGTTGTGTTGTGTACTTGTGCCGCTCTGTTTATTAATAATTAATATTTTTTTATTTTAAAAAGAAAATGTTTATTTATTTAATATGTGAAAAGGACGGTGACACGCATATGGAATGTCTTATCCATTTTGGGGTGCATTGCATGTATTTGAAGAAAGGTTTAATTAATTGAAGGAAGAGAAAGGGTCACAAGCCTCGAGGATTTGTTTAGTTTTGTTTTGGGATTTTGGAAATAAAAAAGAAAAAAGGTTAACAAAAACATGGCTGCTTGTCTACCACTTGCAGAGGGTTTGGGGGTTTCCAACGAGATTGCCATCATTTGTTTATGAATGAGAGGAATTTGAGGTAAGATTTGCATTATGTTTTACTCTTCCAAGACTTGTATGTTCTCCAAGCTTGACGAAGTGAGTGGGTGGGAGAGGAGTCGGGTTCTTATTTATTAATTCGGTGGGGAGAAGTCAGAATTGTCTTAATTTTTCTTTTAGTTTTTATGAAAGAGTTGTGACTTGCGTGCTTGTAGATTTAACTTCTTACTGTTGGTATTATGTACGAATGCGATGAGACAAAGCAACTAAAGACATGTTTGCACCAATTGGAGGAGCATGTTGCTTTGGATTATGAATAGATTGAGCAATTTGGCGATCAATTGGATGGATGCATTGGCTAATCAATTTGACACTATGACTTTTGCTAACAGTTGTCGCTGTCAATCAAATCCGCTTTCGTGGGGGATAATAACGATAATAGTGTTGTTGAAGAGTTTCAAACACACATGAACAATAATCAAACGTGTCTTGTTTTGGAAATAAAACATTTTTTGTTTTCTGTAGTTCAAAAGTGATTGATCATTTTTGAAAATTTTTTCTATATATGGAGAATGATGAGTTGATGAAAATAAATAAAAGACATATGAAGATTAATTTATCTCAAGTTGGTGTTCAATTTATTAGATTTACTAATTAGAGTCATGTTGTGATTAGTTGCAAGTGGTTTCTCTTCCCATATTAAGTTGTTTTGATATTATTATTTTTTTAACAGAAATCTGAGAATTTCATTGATTAAAGATTACGAGCATAAAACTCTTACAGAGCAAAGCAATAAAACTCTACAAAATCATAACCACATGTTATGAGGTTATAATGTCATAGATATAAACAAAAATACTTACAATCAAGTATTATCTATGACTTTAATCTTCTCATAACCCATGTACAAATATAATTAACGAGTAGATTTGCTTAGAGCAAACTAGATATAAGATATGAGTAGCTAAATTTCATAAACAAAATTTACTGGCTATGAGAGATAACTCCTCACACTAAAATATCCAAGTCTGTGAAAATAACCTCTCATACCTAATTATTCATTTTCGCTCATGAGAGTAGATCTAGAGAGAATAAACTTTTATTCAAAACAAAAAAACACAAATAAACAACTCGTAAGCAATAACAACGGTCGGGGAGGAGATGAATGACACAATATGGTGGAGGGTGGACGAACACATAATGGAGAGGCCAAAGTTGTTAATATGGTCGGAGAACACCTACAAACATAAATTAAAAAATAATAATTATTAAAAAAAAAAAAAAAAAAAGAGAGAGAGAGAAGGAGAGGGGGAAGGTAAGAGCAGAAAGTAGAAAGGGAAGGGGAGAGGATCTACTCCCAAGCTGTTTTGTTATTGAGAAGGATGGGATGAAAAGTATTGATTAATGGACCTCCGAAAGTTCAAGGTAATGTATAATAAAGACAATCCGAATTTGGAGATAAAGTCTCTCCAACCCGAAGAGAATGATGCAAGCCAATCTATCAAAAAAAAATAAAAAAAAATCCGAAGTGATAGATAGAGTATAGTCTAGAATCCGGCCCTCATATACGAGTTAGAATATTTAGCGACTTCAACATTTCTACAAACATACACTTTAACACCAAAACTTAAGTTATAGAGCACATGCATTCATGTTGTAATTCCAGTTATTGTTTGTTTAGGCATAAAATAATTTCTTCTTTTTTAAAAAAAAAGATTGTCTTTTTTTATGTTTGGTGTGGATAACAAATAGTAGTCAACCGAAAATGTTTTTGGTCAAATTGAAATCATTTTCTATTTTTTAAAACTGTAAATTATTTTCTGAGTTTGAACTTTTCATTCTCAAATAGAGTTTGGAGTTTGCCTCATCATCTTCGGAACTCAAATATTTTTTTAAAAAAATGTGAATAAAAATTGTTTTTTATAGGTTCATAAAATTGAATGAAAATATCAAAAAGATTTGTGATTTTCCACACATGTTAAATGCACTTTCTTGAAAGCATTTTTCACCCAAAAAAAAAAAAATCATTTAAATCGAAACAAGCGGAAAATTTCACCTAATTTTTGTTAAAAAGATAAACCAAATAAAACAGCTTGAAAATGTCCTCTACTGACAACCCACATACGTAGTACTTAAGATGATTTCTTTCATTAAATTTCCATAAAATTTCTTTAAATAGAATTATTTTAAGATAAAATCTCTATAATTAGGACTCACAAAACAAGATTCTTTTTAAGGCACCAAACCCGCCTCCATCCAATAAACGTTGTTGAATTTCTTTTTCACTTGTGATCAAGATGATGAAAAAACCTATCAAATGATCAATGAAAACACAATGGAGGGGAGAGATTTCATCACCACCATGGAGTGGGAAACCAATTAACCAACGACTCACATGCAGAGAAAATAATCCATTAGATTTACACCCCCGCCGGCCTTCTCTCTCCCTCCCTCTCCCTGTCTCTCTCAAGCTGATCATGGACTTCGAGCTCCTTGCCGTGCATGTGCTTTGTCCGGCCATAACTGCTGCTTTTTTCGTGTGTCTTCTCGTTCTCTTCTTCAAGCTTTGCAGCCAATGTTGGAGGATGTGGCGCAATCACGATGATCAGGAAGATGATCAGGGCGGCAACAACATGATCATTAACGGTGATCATCTTCATCATCATGGGAGTGAATTAGTTGGAGTGAGCATTTTTTACCCTCGAGTAGATAATGATCAAGAGCGAGTTCATCCAAACAACATGGAGATTTTCTTGAGATTAAGGGATGGATTGAGCAGAAACAATCATACGAGAGTGATCAGGCAACAAAGGCATCAGACCTTAAAGAGCCTCCCGCCGCCGGAAGATTTCGACAGCTACAAGAAAACCATGATCATTAGCAGCACTGAATGCGCCATTTGCTTGGAAGAGTTTCAGAGTGGAGATTTGTGTCGGGTTCTTCCTCTGTGTAAGCATATCTACCATTTTCGGTGCATCGATCGCTGGTTAATGGATGATCTTACTTGCCCGATATGTCGAACTTCTGTCTGAAAACATTGATCTGAATTTGTAAATACATACAATATGGCTTCTGTTTTTTAATTAGTTTTCTTCTACTTTCTCGCTCTTGCTGGCAGGGGCGGAACCAAGATTTTGTATGTAGAGGGTCAATATATATATAGTTATTTTATGTGTTTGCACGCTCGTATGTATAAAATAAAAGAAAACGAGCCTTAAATTTAATTTCATATTAAGGCATACCAGATTTTAGACAATATTATGCACAATTGGTGACTACGGTATTTCGAATTCATCTTTTTTGTTGTGTGTTTTTTTATTTAATCGATCCAAATGGTGTTTATGGAAACATAAACTCAACTGCTGAGGATTTTATTTTATTTTATTTAATAAAAAAAGTAATGAAAACAATCAATCTAGTCATGAAGCACATCTCCTCTTTTATATATATATAAATAAACAATTGGTGAAGGAGCTAGGTCTTTCCCGCTTACAATAGGATCGATCATAAGGAATAAGGGGAGGAGCTATGGAAATACAGCCAAAAAAGATTTGGTTACAAAAATTTGCACTTACATTAACTTTTTTAGCTTCTTACGAGGAAGAAGCTGGAATAGCATCAAGAATATCAAAGATGACAGGGAAAATTCTCTAATCTTGAGATAGGCAAGGATGCTGAAGAGCCATAATATCCACATGGGAGTCACCTTTGATAATAAAACTATCAAGATGAAGGAATTTGCCTAAAATACTGCAAGGAGAGTAGCCAAAGCCTCATCAAAATTGGGAAGATAAGGAAGGCTAATTTGTGAAACTATACGGATGATATGGCCATTATGATTACGAAAAACAACCGCTTGAGCAGAGAAGAAATCTCGGATAGCAATGTTAAAATTAATTTTGAACGAACTAGCTAGGAGGAAGGAGAAGCCAAATTTTCATTAGAACACGTGTCTTTAGTTGCCTGGCATGAAAATGCTTAAGGATAACTTCATTGATATGCCAATAAATACATCGGCATCAAATGAAAGATTGTCATAATATGCTTTGTTTATGTAGAACCATAGAATATCACAAACTAGCAAAAATTTGGAACTACCAAGAGACGATAACATTGATCCAATTCATATAAAGGAATTTAAAACTTTTTTCAAACACAAGCTTTGAGATTAATTTATACTTAATTTTATTCATTCAATATAAAAGCGTAAATGTAGTACATGTAGAGAACTCGAATAATGACTAGATTCAAATTCCTAATGCTACTAGACTTCTAATACTTACCGATGTGGGACTCGAGTACACTCATCAAATAATGCGTTGTCAGATGTCATATCCTACACACGTTGGAATATCACTTGAAATAAATCTAACCTAACGGAACTTGAAAGATAAAATTGATAAAATTAAATTATAATTAAATATATTTGATTTGATTTTATCAATCATATATATTATTTTGTGTTATCTCTTATTCTTATAAATATGGATTATTTGTATTATAAAATCATTGATTGAATAAAAGCATAATGCAGTCCTTAAAGGCTTTATCTGTGGATGTAGATTATAGACTGAGTCATGTAAAAATATTTTGTTTCTTGTCTATTTTATTATTCCACATTTTATATTCATTGCATTATGAATTTCTTAGATAAGACATAAGGATCTAGATCTCTTCAAATCTCAATTATTATAACAACAGTACTTATGTAAAAGGAACTAATCAAAAAAGCAAAATATGTGTTTTAAACAAAGAGAAGACAAGCTACTAGCATAATTTTTCCCTCATATTAGTTAAACAATATGAAAATTTTAGAGCATTTGTTGAATATGATCTTAAATAACTAAATTTAACTAATCGAGTTCAAGATTCTTAAGGCTTGTTTGGATTGCGTTTTAAAGTGACAAACACCACATAAAAAGCGGGTGGAAGGTCTTGTAGCTAGGTTCCAATCCATAGTTACTTTAAAATATTGTGATCACCTTAACTTAGAGCAGGATTTTCAGCCTTCAGTGTAAAGGAATAAGTGCTGGCCTAAGGTTCTCAGTCCTTAATGTTAAGGAATAATTGCTACCTATGCATTAGTTGGTTATATCTGGTACAGATCTGTATTTCATTAGTTAATTAGTCATAGGTTAGCGGATCTATTTTAAGAGTTTGAATTGTAATACGTCTTGTTTGACATTGATATCTGTAGTTTTTATATATACTTGAGACGTATCCTGTATTGTAAGAGATTTGCTCTTGATTTATGAATGAGACTAAGATGAATTTTTCAAAAAAAAAAAAAAAAGGAACAAGATTCTCTGCTGTTCAAGTGAAATGAAGAGAAAATATTTTCTAGTTGAAACTAGGATTTACGGCATTTAATGGTAATATAATTTTCTAGTTTAAACTAGAATTTATATATTAGCAGCTCCAAATCATCTAAGATTTTTATGGCAAACGCTTAAAAGGCCATTGTCACTTAACCCCACCCACTCTCAGAAGCACATAAGAACGAATTGGTGGACAGCGAGGGACAGAGAAGGAACGCACAACACATTCAGGCTGAGACCAGGATTGGCTTTTGCTCAATCACCTTGTCCGCATCCACCCGGCCTCTTGGGTCGCATTCTCAACCACATCTCTTTCTCTCTCTCTCTGCCTGCCTTCGTGTGAAATCCACGCACAACCACAGTGGTTGCCATCCTTTTTGTCGTACCCAACCACCGTCTTGTGGCTCTCAGTCCCTAAGATTCAATTTCCTTTCCTAGATTCTCTTATTCCTTGGAAACCCATTTCAGAGTTTCCTCCGACGCTCCTTTCGGGACCCATTTCATTTATTTTCATGGGTATTCTTAACACTACAATAACCATTTATGATATCGGTTATATTCTATTCTCTTCCCATTATTCTACGTGAGGATCTAACGCTTTCCCTTTTCTTCTAATCAGATTTGATTGTCTGAGACAAGAAGCCGGATTTCTTGGTGTTGGGCTCCAATCGTTTTTGCTCTTGTTTAGTTGGGTTCTTTCAGTGAACGTGAAAGTCTGCTCCAGTAAGTTTGCTTCTTTTGTTCAAGTGGTTCGCGTCCTTTATATTTGTTATAGGTTCTCTTCTGTTTGAAAGGCATGTGTAATTGCAAATGTAATGGATTTGTGAATTTCCGACACAGATAAAGCCAATAGTTGCCATTTCGTGTGTGTCAGTGTAGAGTAATCGGAAAACAGTTATTGTAATGAATGCACATTATATGAAAATGGCATGTTTTGTGCAACCATGGTAAACCGAAATGACTGCCAATCTCAGTTTAGTGTGTAAGAAAATTTGGGGTGTTTATTTCGTTTGTGAGATTAGTTGATGTGCAGTTAGAAGCACAGAAATGTCCACTCTGTTCTTTTTTTTAGGATAGATAGTGCAAAGCCAGTTATCATAAAGCATTCATGGTAAAAAATTGATTTTGCAATTGCTCTCACTGTGTTGGTGTGCAAAAGAAAATGGGGATTCTCTTTTTGTTCTTTCTATATCAATTTAAAATTGACTGATCATCCGAGGCATCTAGATTTTTACATACGTTTTAGATCTTATTTTATTATCAATGCTCTTTTGGCGCTTCTCTTATTGATTCTGAACTTCCAAAGCTTTGGAAAACTATCCCTGAATTAGTATGTGTATACCTTAGGATTTGATTTAATCTGAAAGGGGAAGCATGTGCTACGGTTTCTGAGGCCTAGCTACATAGGCAATCCTAGGAACTTTAAGGATGTCAGTGGTTTTTGGCATGCTTTAACTAATCCTCGACTTAGTATGTGTATACCTTCGGATTTGATATAGACCATAGGATCTGAGGCTAGTCACATTGGCAATCCTTGGAACTTTAAGGATCACAGTGGTTTTTTGGCATGCTTTAACTATTATGATAGTTTGGGAAAAGTACAAAGAAAAGGGATGCAGAAATAACCATTCATACTCTGCACTGTATTGGCTGTAAATTGGAACGAATATTATCTTAGGTAGGTTGTAAGTTCTAGTGTCCTTCTAGAACACAGCTGAATGCTAAAACTGTAGGTTTCATAACATATGTCCCTGATGGCCACATATGATGGATCCTAACTTTATTAGAAGAGATGTCTATTTTTTTCCGTGGATAAAAAATGGAATTTCCATGAACTAATCCTTTTGGGGGTAGAGAAGTATTTCTAATGTGCACATGAACAATTACATGCAATAACTTGTTTTCATTCTGTTTTGTGGAGAGTCAAAATGTTGGATTCTTGGCAATAGTCAGAGAGAGAGAGAGAGAGAGAGAGAACACAATAAATTGTGATGAAGTAAATTAGATGAGCACAACTTCCCATTTATACCTTCACCCAATCAAACTACGTTCTCCTTAGATGATATATATGTGGAGTTGGTTATTTCTCTCAACTCTCAAGGAACGAAAGAAAGGGATGGTGTTACTTAGTGGAGTGAAGAAATGACTTAGTAGGTTTGTTAGTGGTGATTCCTTCAGGATCCTTCTATTTAGCAAGTGCCGATCATCATACCTCATGTATAGGACCTTCACATTCATGACAAAGCAGTTACAAAATTAAAACGCTGAAGTTTTTGTTTCTTATCCCAAGCATCCCATCATTCGTCTTCCTGGTATATTATAATCTTTACTCATGTATCGTTGCAAAGTAAAAATGACGTAGGTCATTTACAGATCGCTTTCTACTCCTACTACACCACTATAAATAAAGAAAGCGAAAAATCCCATTCTTCTTTTGTTCAGTTTGCATTTGATGTGCCCTTTTGTTTAGGGATAGAAAGATAATGGAAGCAGACAAAGGGATTTCGCCTATTCCTTCTCTGTTGTTCAGAAGCAGTTAGTCCTTCTCTTCGTTTTCAGTCTCATCCTTTTTCAGAGAGAAAAAAAAAAGAATCCTTCCCTTTTCTCTCATAACTGAATTTGGAGAAATAGAATCCACCATTCCATTTCATTTCCCATCTTCTGTCCCACCACGTTCTCTTCTATCTAATAGATCTTAACCTCATTTGATAATAGAATTAATCCAATACAAGCACGAATTTCTCTAATTAACATTCTATCATAAAATTGATTCCTTGTTTGAAGGGTGAGGGCTCTTTGTGTATGTTTCTTTCTTTTTAAGATACTAAACTTTCATCAAAGTTCAATACTGATGTTATGAATGCTTCAATCAGATATTTAGGCTTTAATGTTTTAACTATGTCCATTGGGATTGTAAACAAGTCACTTAACCAAGTTTTGGGCTGTTAAAGCTTTTAGTATTTAGGTGTTTGAGCTGCAGAGTTCTCATCCAAGCTAAATTCTACCTATCTGAACTTCACTTATGCAGGTTTAACCAAGCTTAACTTCTTTCATGATCCTAAATGAAGTTGTTTGTATCTAACTGAACTTTTGATCTGCTTTTTTTAAGCTTTTGTTAAAATCCCTTACTAGCCACTGTAACGCTCTCGAAACCCCATAAATTCCTTGCCATGCACACTGACTTTTATTTCAGCTGTTCTTGAAAGGGTTGTATGTTGGCAAAGGTTATGAAGGGTATATTAACCTTGACCTTAACCAGGCTTATTGGGCGATCAAGCTTAAATCTTTGACTTTTTTAGCATAGGGAATGATAATTACGTTTGCTAGCTTGTTTCAGTCATGCTTTATAAACTTCCTGGGCAACCTAATCTTGTTCAAGCCTCATTCCTCACCTTGGTTTTAGATATATGTGTAAGTTAAACAAAACATTGTCTATTGAGTAATTTTTAGCTGAGAGCAAAAGGCTCAATTGAGTTGAGTATAGTTAGCTCTCTGGTCAAGGATATATGCTTTAGCCTGGCTAGGGAGAGAGATGGTTGTTCAATTGATTGTGAGGGTTTATGGATTTTTCATGTTATCTTTCCTTATATTTCCATCAACAAGTTCAAAAATCTGCCTCAGGGTCACTGGTGGAAACGGTGCTGGGAGTACTGGGGGGATTATTTAGGTTTATATACTGTTGGAAAGTATAGCAGCTGTTGCAGGTGATTTGGTGTGGTGATAATCCAATTGTAAACTTGTGGTTGTCCTAGACCTGGCTTTTAACAAAGGCTTCAGTTCAACAGCTAATGTTATTTCTTCTTAATGCTAGGAAAGAGATCCTTTATGGGATAAACTAGTTCCAATTACTTAATTAAAATAATTTCAAATGGTGATCCTTTTCTGAGCTTCATATTACCAATTGGATTCCTTTTCTATCCTCTTCTAAGAATCAAATCTTGTTATCGGCATTGCTTTATGTTTTAGCAATATTGCTTCTAAAATGTTCGTTTGGTCATATTTTTTAGTGGACTGGATATGCTCATGGAAATTGGTTGTGATATTTTCTGTCACAAGCTTAAAGCTCTAACTAGAAATTTTCTCAGCACCTTCTATTACAAGCATAAAAATTTCTCTTTTTCTTAAACCTGAATAACTTTTTTATTCATGATACTTGTGTCCATTCTCAATTTTCTCTTGTAACATTGACATTTGCAGATGGTGGATGTTGCAAAGGACTTGGCTGCTGGGACTGTTGGAGGAGCAGCACAATTGATTGTTGGGCACCCCTTCGACACCATTAAGGTTAAACTCCAGAGCCAGCCTGCTCCACTCCCAGGCCAAGCTCCCAAGTATGCAGGTGCAATGGATGCTGTCAGGCAAACAATAGCTGCTGAAGGCCCTAGAGGTTTGTATAAAGGTATGGGAGCTCCACTGGCAACTGTGGCTGCCTTCAATGCCGTTCTCTTCTCTGTGAGGGGACAACTGGAGGGAATATTGCGGTCTCAACCTGGTGCTCCACTCACAGTTGATCAGCAAGTTGTCTGTGGGGCAGGGGCTGGAGTTGCCGTTTCCATTTTAGCTTGCCCCACTGAATTGATCAAGTGCAGGTCAGTACTTAAGTGGTTACTTTCTCTGTCCTTGTAGAGTGTGATCTGATTCTGAATCCTGAGATGGGAAACTCTCCTAAAATTTGAACTTACCCATTAAATTCTTTTGATTTACTAAAAAGAACAGGTTGCAAGCCCAGAGTGCACTGGCAGATTCCAGTTCGGCTGGTGTGGCCGTGAAGTATGGTGGACCAATGGATGTAGCCAGGCATGTTCTCAGATCAGAAGGGGGTGTAAGGGGTCTCTTCAAGGGATTGTTTCCCACTTTGGCACGCGAAGTTCCCGGAAATGCTGCAATGTTTGGCGTCTATGAAGCTCTGAAGCAGTACCTCGCAGGTGGCCAAGACACTTCTGGATTGGGAAGAGGCTCTTTGATTGTGGCTGGAGGCTTGGCCGGAGGTTCCTTCTGGCTTTCAGTCTATCCAACTGATGTTGTCAAAAGTGTAATTCAGGTAGATGATTACAAAAATCCCAAGTTCTCTGGCTCCATTGATGCCTTCAGAAAGATCCTGGCTTCGGAGGGAGTAAAAGGCCTGTACAGGGGCTTTGGACCTGCCATGGCCCGAAGTGTTCCTGCAAATGCTGCATGCTTCTTGGCATATGAGGTGACAAGGTCAAGTCTGGGATAATTGGTTCTTTCGGTTTTAGTGGTTAAGGATTTGGTTGAACTAAAGCAAAATGGTTCAACCACTGAATAAACCTGTTTAAGAGATTGTCTTGCAGTGGTGGCAAGCTCTTTCTACTCTGTAATTCACTTGGTTGTTGGAAGGAACATTTTTTCACCGATTGATATATAAAGGCACCGGTTGCTGTACTTTACTTTCCAAATACTCTCTTTGATTACTTGTGTATGAGAAGTATATAAAAAGCAACCAATTGATATATAAAGACGATTGAGTAGAAATTTCACTAACAAATCAACTTCCTTTTTGGTGAGTGTATAATATAATTTGGCTTTAATTTCAGTTCCTATAGTGTGGTCAAAGTCTCAATAACTCATATGAATTGTGGAATTGGACCGTTGGGATTGAGATTCATGTCTCTTTATCTTCTGATATGTCACAATCCCAACAAGTTAAGTTCCAATTGAAATTGAAGTTGGGCCTGGTGGCTCTGAGAGAGAGAGAGACGGAGAGGAATAGAAGAGGGGGGTTGACGTGTTGTAGTGGGAGTTGATGCTCTTTATAGTTACTTCCACACCTTGACCTGGTCTTCTCCAGCTGTTCGTTTCTCAATTATTTATTTATTTAATTTATTTGTATTTTTGTTTATGCTCCTCTCATCGCTTTTGTGGTAATTCTCATTTGGACAGAGTTTTCTTTCAAATTGGGTTGGAAAAATTTCCTTCAACCTAATCTGTAAAAGTGACATATATCCCTTGAACATATGAGATGCACATGTTTATTTAATAATAAGGATAAAGTTGAAATAAATAATATTAAAAACTCATGTGTATCTTATATGTTATTAAAATAAAACACATATTATTTTTACGGATTAGATTGGAAGAGATTTCTCCAACCCAATTTGAAGAAAACTCTGTCCATGATTATTTTGTTACCTCTTATGGGAGGAGTGGTGAGGATGGTAACAGGAGAGAGCATGTGAATTCACTGTAGAGAAGAGAAAAAGGCCAAAATTGATACCGTAAAAAACCTGCGGGTACAGTCTCATCTGACATCTCATATGGGTTTGACAGCTAGTTTACTAATTGGCTCCAGTTGTACGCACAACTGGAGCCAATCAGTAAACTACCCTTTTTTTTTTCCTTTTTTAAATTTTTTAAAATTACTCCTACTGCCATTTGTGTTGAACATTTACTCATTACAACTCTTTTACTCCAGGGTTTTGACTGACACACTCCATCTCTTTAACACGTTTCTGCTTTTTTTTTTTTTTACCTGGCCAACTCTTTTTTTAATTTAATTTTTGTTAAACAAACTCTATAAAGTGCAGAATATTTTGTTTAATATGTTTATTTAGTCATTTCTCTCTTTTTATATATTTATATATATATATATATATTTTAAAAAAGATTACTAGGAGTGCTCAAGTAGATCAAAATTCCCTTTATAATTGATAGAAATTTCCATTGAAAATAATAGTTCTTTTTTTCTTTTTATTTATTCAGCAAATTGAATTTTGAGCCCTTTCCTTTAAATTCCATCCAGCAAATTAATATATATTAAATAAATGTTAGTATTATATTTTATTATTGTAACTGGACCATTGTCAAAATTAATTTCTGACTTTTCCATTGGACACCACATCCACATAAACCCAACATTAGACATTTATTTATTTATTTTTAATTACAGTTTATTATTATGCAGAATTCTGAATTCACGCCCACTGGGCCACTAGGCTCTTGTGCTCAAAACTCAAAAGCCCATGCCAGCAGAAACTGAAGATATGGGTAATGCTGCTGCAGGGGAGTAATTTGTTCATTAAAAGCAAGCATGAACATCTATGCCTTGAAAGGGATCAAGATCGCCAACAATTTTGGAAAATTACTAACCAGTTTTTTTGAAAATTTCAACCATTAAAGAGATTTAATGGCTCAAAATTAAACACTCATTTAATATAGAAAAGATAAACTTAAAATTTTGAATTTTGAAATTCAATCTCGAAATATATGCCATCCATTAAAAAAATTGGATGTTTTATTTTAGGCCATTAGTTTATTCAATGGCTGATATTTTAAAAAAAACTCACCGACAATTTTGAAAAAATTGCTGGGATCTTGATCCCTTGAAAGACCGAAGAGCAATCCAGAAGACGGAAAGACACAGAGATTCTCATTCCTCAGAACAACCTGCTAGTCACTGCTTCACGTGAGCTGGCTGGCTGGCGTGCAGGAAGGAAGAGGAGTCATTTTCCTTTTCTTCTTTCAGCATCTTCTCAGTTTTTCAATGAGAGGCAAAATTGCACCACAATTATGGAAAAAAACTCGTCCAACGCCCAGAGGCAATCGATGGCCTCTTCTAGCTGCCCCTCCCCTCTATATAAGCAGAGCTCTCTCCATTCCATTCACATTTCACAGTCATGGCTAACGATTGGTCGTCCCTCTTTGATAAAATATTGGCTAGTACAGATTTGAGGGATCGACGCGTAAGTGCGAATTGGAGGGCAGAATACATGTATTTTGCTACCACTATTCCTGATGCAATTTTCGAGCGTCCCCGGCCTCCTTCTTTCACGCTGAATATCGACGCCAGCGTCATATTCAAAGGAGAGCGCTATAATGATCTCATGTTGGTTTATTCCCTAAAACCAGGAAAGGGGAAATTTGTGCTACACATCCCTGAAAATGTGGATTTCAATCCTCATCGAAAGATTGAAGCATATTACAGGTGGGTTGGCAACCTGCTTGAAATCAAGCTCCAGCCGGCACTTAGCCCCCAGGCCCTGACGGATCTCAATGATGATCTCACTCAGTTTCATCTGCTGGCAGAGAGAGGAATCACCCAGCGTGATCTTAAAGACAGAGAAATACACATCCCGCAGATGGATGTGAGGCCCTTCTACAACATCTGTACGGATGAGCTCCGACGAGCCATCAATGATGGCTCGCCTATATCTGTTCAGATTTTCCCCCCAGGTGAAATGGTAAGTGTTGGCGCTGATATTTGCTTCGAGAAAGGCCTCACGGGTAGCCACCTTGAATACTGCAGTGTTCACATTAACATTGCCAACTACCTTGCAATCCGCCCGGAAGCTCCCGAAATTGATGAGAATGAGACCGTTCGAGTCTGGTATCGTCTGGAGTCCAACAAGTTGAAGATGGCGTTCACGAGCCCAGGACACCCTGACCCCGAGTTAGTATCATTTGTTTCTTTTGATCAAACGATTTTATTTTCTAACTCTCCTTTTTGTTTGTCTCAGGGTGTATCCAAGCTAAACGTCTCACTGGAATATGGCGCTGGGGAGGCCGGCGGTCAGAATGGGGATATCATCTATTTATAATTTTCTTATATGAAGTTATTATTGAATTTGTAATGACAATTGACAACTAAACTAAAGACTTGGTATGTTTGGGATTTAGCTGTGATGTTTAATTAGTATATGTAATTTAATTTGGATGATGTTTTATTTTATTCTTGTTTGATGTTTGATCTCTGTGACTGTGAGCAGACATGTTATATACTAATGTATGAAACTATTAGGAGTGTTTTTTTGTTTGGAAAAGGATAATTAGGGTGTTGCTGCAATAAGGGGTGGGTGAGACCGTGAGACCAAGCGGGAATGCGCGTGAACTGTGAAGTGAGTATTTTGATCACACCTTATATATACCCATTTTGTTTTTCTGTTTAAAAATTCGTCACCAGCTTTGTTAATCTCATCTCATGCTTCTCTTCTGCTCATTTATTATCCTGAAACTGAAATGAATTGTGTTTTTATTTTTATATATGTCTACCATTTGATCATTTGCACCAAGCGGGCCGCCCGAAATGTTCAAAACTAGTGGAGCCGGTGAAGGTGAGATTAATATATATATTTGGCTTCAGACAGAATTCTGAGTTTTGAGTTACTAATATTATTCATCTGATTTTTTTTTTTTATAAGTGTATTGAATTACATTGATCTGACTTGGAATTTTTTTGGCTAGCTACGATCATACATAACGAAGCAAATGAGGAGCTCTTCAACCTACATCCTTCGATCTCATGAGAGCCATTGGTTTGGTTGAGGATTAACGAGGATGTGAATGTGATTCATGATGGAAGATATATATAGGAATAATTGTACGTCAAATCATATCATTGTGATTTTATAAGTATTCATGGATTTGGGCAATGCATACATCGTTTGTTAATTGTTTTCTTTTATCACTATCACATAAACATGTTTATTATTATTGGATTTTGATTCCGGCGATATTCCACAATTTTAATTTCTGTCACTCTCAGTGCGCTTGTGAGACTGTTCCTCCAATTGATCAAGCTCCTGAAAATATTGTAAACAGAATTGTATTTCAGTACTTAACTTTAGAGAGAATGCACTTGGCATTTTATACATGTACAAGAAGAATAAAAATAGAAAGAAAATAAACACTTAATTACATATTGATTTTGTCCCATTCAATAAACACTTAATTACATAAACACTCAGTTTAGTATGTAAGAAAATTTTGGGGTGTTTATTTTGTTTGTGAGATTAGTTGATGTACAGTTAGAAGCATAGCACAGAAATGTTCACTGTTTTTTTTTTTAGATAGTGCAAAGCCAGTTATCATAAAGCATTCATGGTAACAAATTAATTTTGCAATTGCTCTCGCTGTGTTGGTGTGCGAAAGAAAATGGGGATTCTCTTTTTGTTCTTTCTATATCAATTTAAAATTGCTTGATCATCCGAGGCATCTAGATTTTTACATATGTTTTAGATCTTGTTTTATTATCAAATGCTCTTTTTGGAGCTTCTCTTATTATACGAACTTCCAAAGCTTGGAAAATCTATCCCTGACTTGGTATATGTATACCTTAGGATTTGATTTAATCTGAAAGGGGAAGCATATGCTACGGTTTGAGGCTAGCCACATAGGCAATCCTTGGAACTTTAAGGATCACAGTGGCTTTTTGGCATGCTTTAACTATTATGATAGTTTGGGAAAAGTAAGAAGAAAAGGAATGCAGAAATAACCATTCATACTTTGCACTGTATTGGCTGTAAATTGGAACGAATATTATCTTAGATGGGTTGTAAGTTCTAGTGTCCTTCTAGAGCACAGCTGAATGCAAAAACTGTAGGTTTCATAACATATGTCCCTTGATGGCCACATATGATGGATCCTAACATTATTAGAAGAGAAGACTATTCTTTTCATAGATAAAAAATGGAAGTTCCATGAACTAATCCTTTGGGGGTAGAGAAGTATTTCTAATGTGCACATGAACAATTACATGCAATAACTTGTTTTCATTCTGTTTTGTGGAGAGTCAAAATTTTGTTTTCTTGGCAATAGTCATAGTGAGAGAGACAGCACAATAAACTGCAGTTAAGTAAATTAGATGAGCACAACTTCTCATTGATATGGTATATATGTGGAGTTGGTCATCTTATCAACTCTCAAGGAACGAAAGAAAGGGACGGTGTTACTTAGTGGAGTGAAGAAAAGACTTTGTAGGTGCCAATCATCACACCTCATGTGTAGGACCTTCACATTCATGACAAAGCAGTAACAAAATTGAAACGCTCAAATTTTGTTTCTTATACCAAGTACCCCAGCATTCATCTTCCTGGTATATTATAATCTTTACTCGCGTATCATTGCAAAGTAAAAATGATGTAGGTCATTTACAGATCTCTTTCTACTCCTACAACAGCACTATAAATAAAGCAAAAAATCCCTTTCTTCTTGCCCATGCATCACATGGACTTCACTTGTACCTACCATAACATAAGACCAGGAGAGTGAACTAATCTTTGTCAAACATCCTGGTACTTCTGGTTGTCACTTGTCAAGGATTTTGTTCAGTTTGCATTTGATGTTCCCTTTTGTTTAAGGGATAGAAAGATGGTGGAAGCAGAGAAAGGCTCTGTTGTTCAGAAGCAGTTAGTCCTTCTCATCGTTTTCAGTCTCATCCTTTTTCAGAGAGAAAAAAAAATCCTCCCCTTTTCTCTCATAACTGAATTTGGAGAAATAGAATCCACCATTCCATTTCATTTCCCGTTTTCTGTCCCACCGCATTCTCTTCTATCTAATAGATCTTAACCTCATTTGATGATAGAATTAATCCAATACAAGCAAGAGTTTCTATAATTAACATTCTATCATAAAATTGATTCCTGCTTTGAAGGGTGAGGGCTCTTTGTGTATGTTTCTTTCTTTTTAAGATACTAAACTTTCATCAAAGTTCAATACTGATGTTATGAATGCTTCAATCAGATATTTAGGCTTTAATGTTTTAACTATGTCCATTGGGATTGTAAACAAGTCACTTAACCAAGTTTTGGGCTGTTAAAGCTTTTAGTATTTAGGTGTTTGAGCTGCAGAGTTCTCATCCAAGCTAAATTCAAACCTATTTGAACTTCACTTATGCAGGTTTAACCAAGCTTAACTTCTTTCATGATCCTAAATGAAGTTGTTTGTATCTAACCTCTGAACTTTTGATCTGCTTTTTTTAAGCTTTTGTTAAAATCCCTTACTAGCCACTGTAATGCTCTCGAAATCCCATAAATTCCTCGCCATGCACACTGACTTTTATTTCAGCTGTTCTTGAAAGGGTTGTATGTTGGCAAAGGTTTTGAAGGGTATATTAACCTTGACCTTAACCAGGCTTATTGGGCGATCAAGCTTAAATCTTTGACTTGTTTAGTATAGGGAATGATAATTATGTTTGCAGCTTGTTTCAGTCATGCTTTATAAACTTCCTGGGCAACATAATCTTGTTCAAGCCTCATTCCTGACTTTGGTTTTAGATATATGTGTAAGTTAAACAAAACATTGTCTATTGAGTAGTTTTTAGCTGAGAGCAAAAGGCTCAATTGAGTTGAGTATAGTTAGCTCTCTGGTCAAGGATATATGCTTTAGCCTGGCTAGGGAGAGAGATGGTTGTTCAATTGATTGTGAGGGTTTATGGATTTTTCATGTTATTTTTCCTTATATTTCCAACAACAAGTTCAAAACTCTGCCTCAGGGTCACTGGTGGAAACGGTGCTGGGAGTACTGGGGGGATTATTTAGGTTTATATACTGTTGGAAAGTATAGCAGCTGTTGCAGGTGATTTGGTTTGGTGATAATCCAATTGTAAACTTGTGGTTGTCCTAGACCTGGCTTTTAACAAAGGCTTCAGTTCAACAGCAAATGTTATTTCTTCTTAATGCTAGGAAAGAGATCCTTTCTGGGATAAACTAGTTCCAATTACTTAATAAAAATAATTTCAAATGGTGATCCTTTTCTGAGCTTCATATTACCAATTGGATTCCTTTTCTATCCTCTTCTAAGAATCAAACCTTGTTATCGACATTGCTTTATTTTTTAGGAATATTGCTTCTGAAATGTTCGTTTGGTCATATTTTTTAGTGGACTGGATATGCTCATGGAAATTGGTTGTGATATTTGCTGTCACAAGCTTAAAGCTCTAACTAGAAATTTTCTCAGCAACTTCTATTAGAAGCATAAAAATTTCTTTCTCTTAAACCTAAATAACATTTTTATTCATGATACTTGTGTCCATTCTTAATTTTCTCTTGTAACATTGACATTTGCAGATGGTGGATGTTGCAAAGGACTTGGCTGCTGGGACTGTTGGAGGAGCAGCACAATTGATTGTTGGGCACCCCCTTCGACACCATTAAGGTTAAACTCCAGAGCCAGCCTGCTCCACTCCTGGGCCAAGCTCCCAAGTATGCAGGTGCAATGGATGCTGTCAGGCAAACAATAGCTGCTGAAGGCCCTAGAAGTTTGTATAAAGGCATGGGAGCTCCACTGGCAACTGTGGCTGCCTTCAATGCCGTTCTCTTCTCTGTGAGGGGACAACTGGAGGGAATATTGCGGTCTCAACCTGGTGCTCCACTCACAGTTGATCAGCAAGTTGTCTGTGGGGCAGGGGCTGGAGTTGCCGTTTCCATTTTAGCTTGCCCCACTGAATTGATCAAGTGCAGGTCAGTACTTAAGTGGTTACTTTCTCTGTCCTTGTAGTGTGTTATCTGATTCTGAATCCTGAGATGGGAAACTCTCCTAAAATTCGAACTTACCGTTTTGATTTACTAAAAAGAACAGGTTGCAAGCCCAGAGTGCACTGGCAGATTCCGGTGTGGCTGGTGTGGCCGTGGCCCAACTTGTTCCTGCAAATGCAGCATGCTTCTTGGCATATGAGGTGACAAGGTCAAGTATGGGATAATTGGTTCTTTCGTTTTTAGTGGTTTACGATTTGGTTGAATGAAAGCAAAATGGTTCAACCGTTGAATAGACCTGTCTAAGAGATTGTCTTGCAATGCTCTTTCTACTCTGTAATTCACTTGGTTGTAGGAAGGAACGTTTTTTCACCGATTGATATATAACGGCACCGGTTGCTGTACTTTGCTTTTCAGATGCTCTCTTTGATTACGTTGCCATAATTTTAGTATAAAGTTGTTGATGTCATATGAATCTATAATCAGCTTTGAAATAAATTGGTGGCCCAATAAAAAATAAAAAATTAAATCATCTTGGTTTTCAATGGTTCTTTTATTTATTTATTTGGTTGTTTGTGTAACAAAAGTAACTCGATCATTAAAAATGAATATATATATATATATATATATATTTTGGCTAGCTAGGATCATACATAATGGAGCCAATGAGGAGCTTTTCTACGTCGATTTCATTCGTTTGGTTGAGGATTAACGAGCTAGGATGTCAATGTGCTGATCAACGTACTGTGATTCTAGACATGATCATAATTCATAAAATTAAGATATATAGGAGTAATTGTCAATCATTGTGATTTTATAATATATATATATATATATATATATATATTTTATCACATAAACACGTTTATTATATATATATCTGCCATTTTCTAACATTTTTATTTCTCTGCGTTTATGAGAGTATTGTTCCTCCAATTGATTAAGCTCCCAAGAACCATCAATTTATATTATTATTTTTTTTTTGGGAGAGAGAGGAGAGGGCAAAATGCATTCACTAATTATGCTTAACCTAATTAATGCATAATTTATATGTTTGACTTGTACAACACTCTCGCTTAATCAACTTGAGGATTTTTTTTTCTAGTTTCTGTCTCTCATCACACACAAACACACACACACATATATATATATATATATATATATTCAAAAACAAGCTCGCAGGATAGTATCTGTTGTTTCAGAGATTAAAAATCATAATAAACATGAGAAGATGATTTTCACATGCACATAAAAATAACAAAATATACCAACATCCTATCTATCTAGGCCCCCTTTATTGAACAAAAACATGCATTAATGCAGGATCAGGATCTCCTCCAGTTGAAGATCAATTGGAGAATCTCATATTAAGAGATCTTGGCCGTTAATGAAATCCAACAGTAAAAAAAATGTAAGCAGATTTTGGAAAATAGTGTACAATAAATTTGATTTTAAACTTTTATGTAATCGAGATGCAATAAATTAGATTTTGCACTGTTTCCAAAATCTGCTTACACTTATTTTCACCATTGGATTTCATTAATGGCCATGATCCCTCAACATGAGATTCTCCAATTGATCTCTAATTGGAGGAGATCCTTATCCATTAATGCATGCATGTTCTTGAGATGATCTAATGACTTAAAATTAATGCATGCAAATAAGATAAACTTAATTTTAATCAAATTAACGAAACATGTATTCTACAAAAATGAATTCTCAAACTCAACAATCCTGCGTGTCTTCTTTTGATGTCATACCAGTAGAATTCCAAGCCACCGTCAAGTTCACAGGTAAAAACCTCTTCGCCGTCACGTGAGAACACTAGAGGTGGGTAGTTGGCGAAAGCCTCCTCAATCGCATAAAGCAAAGTCCAACTACTTACTATCCCATACTCCTTCATCACCCAAACTTCACAGAGATCCGAAAAAACTACTGCACAACAAAGCAATCCTCCGAAGTCCGCCAATTCGACACACTTATTATTGATTGAAGAATAAACCGGGAATTCATGCACTCGGAATTTTTCAGTGCCGAGATCAAATGCGACATGGACCACTTTTAAGTCCGCCACAAGAGAAACCAGCCAATGCAAAGCACTGTTGGAGAAAATGGCCTGGCTGCCGAAGATGCCGCAGAACTTTGATAGTTCCACAATAGGCCATTCTTCTTTCACCATTCTCCAACAGTGTCCTCTTAGACTGTATACCTCAAGACTATATTTTCTTCTTCCGGATCCATCCGTCGATAGAACCCCACTAACCTTAAAACCTTGTAGTCGTCGTTGACACGGTCGTATCAAATCCGAAAAGTTATAACTCAACTCTTCTTTAGCTTAAACGGTAATTTTCTGTATTTTCTTATTAATGGGTTCCATATGATCAGTGCAGTCCCGTCGTCGTTGTGGTTGCGGATGCAAACTAGGCCATTGCAAGTGTCTACAGTACTGATGCTTTTTGAGTGGTGGTGTTGTAGTGGGTGTTTGATCTTCACAGCCTCGCCGAACCGATCCTCGTTGGACAAGTTTACAATGAAGTAATCAAGTGGCTCAGACCTCTCTAAAATGAGGATGCGTTCTTTGGAGCGACTGAGATGCAAATTGATGAAATATGAGTCGTTGATTATTAGGGCGAACCATGACTTGGAAACACACTGAAACCGAACCAGAGGCTTGATGGGTAGTATGGAAAGTATCTGGGTGATGAGTTCTTGCGGGAGATGAGTCGTCATCGATCTTTTCGTCATTTGGCAGAGTCCTGGAGAGATTTGAAGTGAAGGTAGTCAGTTGGTTAGTAGTTTTGCATGCTATGGCTGTCGCAGTCGCAGAGGTTTAATTAAGGTGGTATTTATGGTGGTCGGTCGACTGGATTTCTTAATTATAATCAGTGAAAGAATCAAATATTAATTAAGCTCAATCCTTGCAGAGAATCAATGGCCGGATATCCAGCTGTCCGTGATTCTCTCCATTGATGTAATTTTCCTGTTATAGTTCGTCAATATGGGTTGATTCTCATTAAAATTTGTAATATTTGATTTACTGAAATTGATATATAGATCCTTTCCTTATATCAAATTGATACCTGCAATTATATCGTATGTCAATTTAGTTTTACAACACATATATATATAATATATAATATATGGTGTCGGGTTTTCTAGGTTTAATTTGGACATGGGCCAACTTTGACCGACTTTCGTGATGGAAATAAAGAAAGAATACATTGTTCAAGACCATTTGACCCTTTTTATATTTTCTTTGAATTGTTTGCATCTAAAAAGTTGTTATTAATAATGTAATAAACATTTTTGCTATAATATGAGCCTTTAATTTTGTAAGCACGGTGATATGACTTTTGACAAATAAATGATAGTGTGATTGTTATTATTATTATTATTTTTAACAAGTCCACATAAAAGGAGAGAAGGATTTGATTCTGAATCCTGAGATGGGAAACTCTCCTAAATTCACTTACCCATTAAATTCTTTTGATTTACTAAAAAGAACAGGTTGCAAGCCCAAAGTGCACTGGCAGATTCCAGTTCGGCTGGTGTGGCCGTGAAGTATGGTGGACCAATGGATGTAGCCAGGCATGTTCTCAGATCAGAAGGGGGTGTAAGGGGTCTCTTCAAGGGATTGTTTCCCACTTTGGCATGCGAAGTTCCCGGAAATGCTGCAATGTTTGGCGTCTATGAAGCTCTGAAGCAGTACCTCGCAGGTGGCCAAGACACTTCTGGATTGGGAAGAGGCTCTTTGATTGTGGCTGGAGGCTTGGCCGGAGGTTCCTTCTGGCTTTCAGTCTATCCAACTGATGTTGTCAAAAGTGTAATTCAGGTAGATGATTACAAAAATCTCAAGTTCTCTGGCTCCATTGATGCCTTCAGAAAGATCCTGGCTTCGGAGGGAGTAAAAGGCCTGTACAGGGGCTTTGGACCTGCCATGGCCCGAAGTGTTCCTGCAAATGCTGCATGCTTCTTGGCATATGAGGTGACAATGTCAAGTCTGGGATAATTGGTTCTTTCGGTTTTAGTGGTTAAGGATTTGGTTGAACTAAAGCAAAATGGTTCAACCACTGAAGAAACCTGTTTAAGAGATTGTCTTGCAGTGGTGGCAAGCTCTTTCTACTCTGTAATTCACTTGGTTGCTGGAAGGAACATTTTTTCACCGATTGATATATAAAGGCACCGGTTGTTGTACTTTACTTTCCAGATACTCTCTTTGATTACTTGTGCATGAGAAGTATATAAAAAGTAACCAATTGATATATAAAGACAATTGAAAAGAAATTTCACTAACAAATCAACTTCTTTTTTGGGTGTATAATATAATTTGGCTTAAATTTCAGGTCCTATAGTATGGTCAAAGTCTCAGTAACTAATGAATTGTGGAATTGGGCTGTTGGGATTGAGACACGTGTCCCTTCATCTTCTGATCCCAACAAGTTAAGTTCCAATTGAAATTGAAGTTGGAGCTAGACCTAAGCCAAAAATGTTTTGTTTTGTTTTTTTTTTTTCAAATCTCAACTATTGCTAATTTCCAAATTAATGATATAGATTTTGTTATATCACTATTTATTACCTCATTAGTTACTTTGAAAGTGTAAAGAATGGAGTACTAATAAATGTTAATTCACAAAATCTCTAATTTTTTTTCTAATTAAAAAGGCACACTAGAGAAACTAACTATAACTATTTTAAGTGGACGTGATTATATTGAACCTGCCCATTGAGAGATATACGTACAAAATAGGCTTAAACAATAAGATAATAAACCTGCTCACTGGCTTCACATAAAAGGGTCTCAAACTTAATTCTACCTCAAGACATCACTAAGACCCAATACAGCTAATAATAGGATTGAACATGGTTCTTTTATCTGATTTTCTCAGATCTGATGATGCTTCCTCCATCATCATCACAAGGTCCGTCAGGCGCCAGCCCATACTATATCAAGGTCCGTCAGCCCCTGAATATCTGAGAAGTGAAGGTTGGTGAAAGAGAAGGGATATTTTGGATATTTTTTTACTTGCGCATTTAAGCAAGCCATGATCGGTACAAATCTAGGCCAATCAAAAGCAGGCACATCACCTCAAATAAGGAGCCAGCTTGTTCTGCTACCTACCGCCATTTGATTTGAACATTTACTCATTACAGCCTTTTTACCCCATGTTTTTGACTGACACACTCCATCTTCTTTGCATGTTTCTGCTTTTTTTTATTTTTTATTTACCTGGCCAACTCTTTTTAATTTAATTTTGTTAAAAACACCTCAAAGCGTTTGTCAAACAAGATTTTCGACTGAACATTTAATCTCTCTTTAACATGGGCCTTGTTTTTTTTTTTTTCTCTTTACCTGGCCAACTCTTTTAACTTTTTTAATTTAATTTTTTAAACAAACTTTAAAAGTGCAGAATATTTTGTTTTATATGTTTATTTAGATATTTCTTCTTTTTTTTATTTTTATTTTTTTTTTTAAAGATCACTCCTACCATTTGTTTGAACATTTAGCGTTTGGATTTGACTGATTACACTCAATCTCTTCTTTAACATTTTCTTTTTTTTTTTTCTTCTCTCTTTACCTGGCCAACTCTTTTTAACTCTTTTTTTAATTTAATTTTTGTTAAACAAACTTTAAAAAGTGCAGAATATTTTGTTTTATATGTTTATTTAGTCATTTCTCTTATTCTTTTTTTTTTTAATTTTTTTAAAAAGATTACTAGAAGTGCTCAAGTAGATCAAAATCGCCTTTATAATTGATAGAAATTTCCATTGAAAATAATTATTCTTTTTTCTTTTTATTTATTCAGCAAATTGAATTTTGAGCCCTTTCCTTTCCATTCCATCCAGCAAATTAATATATATATATATTAAATAAATGTTAGTATTATATTATATTATTTTAATTGGACCATTGTCAAAATTAATTTCTGACTTTTCCATTGGACACCACATCCACATAAACCCAACATCAGACATTTATTTATTTTTAATTACAGTTTATTATTATGCAGAATTCTGAATTCGTTACCTTAATGAAGAATTCATGCCCACTGGCCACTACTCACTAGGCTCTTGTGCTCAAAACTCAATAGCCCATGCCAGCTGAAACTGAAGATATGGGGTAATGCTGCTGCAGCCTGCAGATGAGTAAATTGTTCATTAAAAGCAAACATCTATGCCTTGACAGACCGAAGAGCAATCCAGAAGACAGAAAGACAGAGGTTTCAATTTATTCTCATTACTCAGAACAACAACTGCGAGTTACTGCTTCACAAAAAGCTGATATTCAAAAAGCGGCAATTTTGAAGGGCGATTCACGTGAGCTGGCTGGCGTGCAGGAAGGAAGAGGAGTCATTTTCCTTTTCTTCTTTCAGCCTCTTCTCAGTTTTTCAATGAAAGGCAAAATTGCACCAATTATGGAAAAAAACTCATCCAACGCCCAGAGGCAATCGATGGCCTCTTCTACCTCCAGCTGCCCCTCCCCTCTATATAAACAGAGGATTTGGGAACCCTCTCTCCATTCCATTCACATTTCACAGTCATGGCTAACGATTGGTCGGCACTCTTTGAGAAAGTATTGTCTAGTAAAGATTTGAGGGATCGACGCATAATTGCGCATTGGAGGGAAGAGTACGTGTATTTTGCTGGCTCCATTCCTGATGCAGTTTTCAACCATCCCCGGCCTCCTTCTTTCAGGCTGAATATCGACACCAGCGTCATTTTCAAAGGGGTGCGTTATAATGATCTCATGTTGGATTATTCCCGAAAACCAGGAAAGGGGAAATTTGTGCTACACATCCCTGAAAACGGGGATTTCAACCCTCATCGTAAGATTGAGGCATTTTACAAGTGGGTTGGCAACCTGCTTGAAATCAAGCTCCAGCAGGGACTTAGCCCCGAGGTCCTGACGGATCTCAATGATGATCTCACCCAGTTTCATCTGCTGGCAGAGAGAGTAATCACCCGGCGTGACCATAAAGACAGAGAAATACACATCCCGCAGATGGATGTGAGGCCCTTATACAACATCTGTACGGATGAGCTCCGACGAGCCATCAATGATGGCTCGCCTATATCTGTTCAGATTTTCCCCCCAGGTGAAATGGTGAGTGTTGGCGCTGATATTTGCTTCGAGAAAGGCCTCACGGGTAGCCACCTTGAATACTGCAGTGTTCACATTAACATTGCCAACTACCTTGCAATCCGCCCGGAAGCTCCCGAAATTGATGTGAATGAGACCGTTCGAGTCTGGTATCGTCTGGAGTCCAACAAGTTGAAGATGGCGTTCACGAGCCCAGGACACCCTGACCCCGAGTTAGTATCATTTGTTTCTTTTGATCAAACGATTTTTATTTTTCTAACTCTCCTTTTTGTTTGTCTCAGGGTGTATCCAAGCTAAACGTCTCACTGGAATATGGCGCTGGGGAGGCCGGCGGTCAGAATGGGGATATCATCTATTTATAATTTTCTTATATGAAGTTATTATTGAATTTGTAATGACAATTGACAACTAAACTAAAGACTTGGTATGTTTGGGATTTAGCTGTGATGTTTAATTAGTATATGTAATTTAATTTGGATGATGTTTTATTTTATTCTTGTTTGATGTTTGATCTCTGTGACTGTGAGCAGACATGTTATATACTAATGTATGAAACTATTAGGAGTGTTTTTTTGTTTGGAAAAGGATAATTAGGGTGTTGCTGCAATAAGGGGTGGGTGAGACCGTGAGACCAAGCGGGAATGCGCGTGAACTGTGAAGTGAGTATTTTGATCACACCTTATATATACCCATTTTGTTTTTCTGTTTAAAAATTCGTCACCAGCTTTGATAATCTCATCTCATGCTTCTCTTCTGCTCATTTATTATCCTGAAACTGAAATGAATTGTGTTTTTATTTTTATATATGTCTACCATTTGATCATTTGCACCAAGCGGGCCGCCCGAAATGTTCAAAACTGGTGGAGCCGGTGAAGGTGAGATTAATATATATATTTGGCTTCAGACTGAATTCTGAGTTTTGAGTTACTAATATTATTCATCTGATTTTTTTTATTTTTTTAAGTGTATTGAATTACATTGATCTGACTTGGAATTTTTTTGGCTAGCTACGATCATACATAACGAAGCAAATGAGGAGCTCTTCAACCTACATCCTTCGATCTCATGAGAGCCATTGGTTTGGTTGAGGATTAACGAGGATGTGAATGTGATTCATGATGGAAGATATATATAGGAATAATTGTACGTCAAATCATATCATTGTGATTTTATAAGTATTAATGGATTTGGGCGATGCATACATCGTTTGTTAATTGTTTTCTTTTATCACTATCACATAAACATGTTTATTATTATTGGATTTTGATTCCGGCGATATTCCACGATTTTAATTTCTGTCACTCTCAGTGCGCTTGTGAGACTGTTCCTCCAATTGATCAAGCTCCTGAAAATATTGTAAACAGAATTGTATTTTAGTACTTAACTTTAGAGAGAATGCACTTGGCATTTTATACATGTACAAGAAGAATAAAAATAGAAAGAAAATAAACACTTAATTACATATTGATTTTGTCCCATTCAATAAACACTTAATTACATAAACACTCAGTTTAGTATGTAAGAAAATTTTGGGGTGTTTATTTTGTTTGTGAGATTAGTTGATGTACAGTTAGAAGCACAGCACAGAAATGTTCACACTGTTTTTTTTTTTAGATAGTGCAAAGCCAGTTATCATAAAGCATTCATGGTAACAAATTAATTTTGCAATTGCTCTCGCTGTGTTGGTGTGCGAAAGAAAATGGGGATTCTCTTTTTGTTCTTTCTATATCAATTTAAAATTGCTTGATCATCCGAGGCATCTAGATTTTTACATACGTTTTAGATCTTGTTTTATTATCAAATGCTCTTTTTGGAGCTTCTCTTATTGCTTCTGAACTTCCAAAGCTTGGAAAACTATCCCTGACTTGGTATATGTATACCTTAGGATTTGATTTAATCTGAAAGGGGAAGCATATGCTACGGTTTATGAGGCTAGCCACATAGGCAATCCTTGGAACTTTAAGTATCACAGTGTTTTGGTCATGCTTTAACTAATCCCCGACTTGGTATGTGTATACCTTGGGATTTGATTTAGACCATAGGATCTGAGGCTAGTCACATAGGCAATCCTTGGAACTTTAAGGATCACAGTGGCTTTTTGGCATGCTTTAACTATTATGATAGTTTGGGAAAAGTAAGAAGAAAAGGAATGCAGAAATAACCATTCATACTTTGCACTGTATTGGCTGTAAATTGGAACGAATATTATCTTAGATGGGTTGTAAGTTCTAGTGTCCTTCTAGAGCACAGCTGAATGCAAAAACTGTAGGTTTCATAACATATGTCCCTGATGGCCACATATGATGGATCCTAACATTATTAGAAGAGAAGACTATTCTTTTCATAGATAAAAAATGGAAGTTCCATGAACTAATCCTTTGGGGGTAGAGAAGTATTTCTAATGTGCACATGAACAATTACATGCAATAACTTGTTTTCATTCTGTTTTGTGGAGAGTCAAAATTTTGTTTTCTTGGCAATAGTCATAGTGAGAGAGACAGCACAATAAACTGCAGTTAAGTAAATTAGATGAGCACAACTTCTCATTGATATGGTATATATGTGGAGTTGGTCATCTTATCAACTCTCAAGGAACGAAAGAAAGGGACGGTGTTACTTAGTGGAGTGAAGAAAAGACTTTGTAGGTGCCAATCATCACACCTCATGTGTAGGACCTTCACATTCATGACAAAGCAGTAACAAAATTGAAACGCTCAAATTTTTGTTTCTTATACCAAGTACCCCAGCATTCATCTTCCTGGTATATTATAATCTTTACTCGCGTATCATTGCAAAGTAAAAATGATGTAGGTCATTTACAGATCTCTTTCTACTCCTACAACAGCACTATAAATAAAGCAAAAAATCCCTTTCTTCTTGCCCATGCATCACATGGACTTCACTTGTACCTACCATAACATAAGACCAGGAGAGTGAACTAATCTTTGTCAAACATCCTGGTACTTCTGGTTGTCACTTGTCAAGGATTTTGTTCAGTTTGCATTTGATGTTCCCTTTTGTTTAAGGGATAGAAAGATAGTGGAAGCAGAGAAAGGCTCTGTTGTTCAGAAGCAGTTAGTCCTTCTCATCGTTTTCAGTCTCATCCTTTTTCAGAGAGAAAAAAAAAATCCTCCCCTTTTCTCTCATAACTGAATTTTGAGAAATAGAATCCACCATTCCATTTCATTTCCCGTTTTCTGTCCCACCGCATTCTCTTCTATCTAATAGATCTTAACCTCATTTGATGATAGAATTAATCCAATACAAGCAAGAGTTTCTATAATTAACATTCTATCATAAAATTGATTCCTGCTTTGAAGGGTGAGGGCTCTTTGTGTATGTTTCTTTCTTTTTAAGATACTAAACTTTCATCAAAGTTCAATACTGATGTTATGAATGCTTCAATCAGATATTTAGGCTTTAATGTTTTAACTATGTCCTTTGGGATTGTAAACAAGTCACTTAACCAAGTTTTGGGCTGTTAAAGCTTTTAGTATTTAGGTGTTTGAGCTGCAGAGTTCTCATCCAAGCTAAATTCAAACCTATTTGAACTTCACTTATGCAGGTTTAACCAAGCTTAACTTCTTTCATGATCCTAAATGAAGTTGTTTGTATCTAACCTCTGAACTTTTGATCTGCTTTTTTTAAGCTTTTGTTAAAATCCCTTACTAGCCACTGTAACGCTCTCGAAATCCCATAAATTCCTCGCCACGCACACTGACTTTTATTTCAGCTGTTCTTGAAAGGGTTGTATGTTGGCAAAGGTTTTGAAGGGTATATTAACCTTGACCTTAACCAGGCTTATTGGGCGATCAAGCTTAAATCTTTGACTTGTTTAGTATAGGGAATGATAATTATGTTTGCTAGCTTGTTTCAGTCATGCTTTATAAACTTCCTGGGCAACATAATCTTGTTCAAGCCTCATTCCTCACTTTGTTTTAGATATATGTGTAAGTTAAACAAAACATTGTCTATTGAGTAGTTTTTAGCTGAGAGCAAAAGGCTCAATTGAGTTGAGTATAGTTAGCTCTCTGGTCAAGGATATATGCTTTAGCCTGGCTAGGGAGAGAGATGGTTGTTCAATTGATTGTGAGGGTTTATGGATTTTTCATGTTATTTTTCCTTATATTTCCATCAACAAGTTCAAAACTCTGCCTCAGGGTCACTGGTGGAAACGGTGCTGGGAGTACTGGGGGGATTATTTAGGTTTATATACTGTTGGAAAGTATAGCAGCTGTTGCAGGTGATTTGGTGTGGTGATAATCCAATTGTAAACTTGTGGTTGTCCTAGACCTGGCTTTTAACAAAGGCTTCAGTTCAACAGCAAATGTTATTTCTTCTTAATGCTAGGAAAGAGATCCTTTCTGGGATAAACTAGTTCCAATTACTTAATAAAAATAATTTCAAATGGTGATCCTTTTCTGAGCTTCATATTACCAATTGGATTCCTTTTCTATCCTCTTCTAAGAATCAAACCTTGTTATCGACATTGCTTTATTTTTTAGGAATATTGCTTCTGAAATGTTCGTTTGGTCATATTTTTTAGTGGACTGGATATGCTCATGGAAATTGGTTGTGATATTTTCTGTCACAAGCTTAAAGCTCTAACTAGAAATTTTCTCAGCACCTTCTATTAGAAGCATAAAAATTTCTTTCTCTTAAACCTAAATAACATTTTTATTCATGATACTTGTGTCCATTCTTAATTTTCTCTTGTAACATTGACATTTGCAGATGGTGGATGTTGCAAAGGACTTGGCTGCTGGGACTGTTGGAGGAGCAGCACAATTGATTGTTGGGCACCCCCTTCGACACCATTAAGGTTAAACTCCAGAGCCAGCCTGCTCCACTCCTGGGCCAAGCTCCCAAGTATGCAGGTGCAATGGATGCTGTCAGGCAAACAATAGCTGCTGAAGGCTCTAGAAGTTTGTATAAAGGCATGGGAGCTCCACTGGCAACTGTGGCTGCCTTCAATGCCGTTCTCTTCTCTGTGAGGGGACAACTGGAGGGAATATTGCGGTCTCAACCTGGTGCTCCACTCACAGTTGATCAGCAAGTTGTCTGTGGGGCAGGGGCTGGAGTTGCCGTTTCCATTTTAGCTTGCCCCACTGAATTGATCAAGTGCAGGTCAGTACTTAAGTGGTTACTTTCTCTGTCCTTGTAGTGTGTTATCTGATTCTGAATCCTGAGATGGGAAACTCTCCTAAAATTCGAACTTACCCGTTTTGATTTACTAAAAAGAACAGGTTGCAAGCCCAGAGTGCACTGGCAGATTCCGGTGTGGCTGGTGTGGCCGTGGCCCGACTTGTTCCTGCAAATGCAGCATGCTTCTTGGCATATGAGGTGACAAGGTCAAGTATGGGATAATTGGTTCTTTCGTTTTTAGTGGTTTACGATTTGGTTGAATGAAAGCAAAATGGTTCAACCGTTGAATAGACCTGTCTAAGAGATTGTCTTGCAATGCTCTTTCTACTCTGTAATTCACTTGGTTGTAGGTAGGAACGTTTTTTCACCGATTGATATATAACGGCACCGGTTGCTGTACTTTGCTTTTCAGATGCTCTCTTTGATTACGTTGTCATAATTTTAGTATAAAGTTGTTGATGTCATATGAATCTATAATCAGCTTTGAAATAAATTGGTGGCCCAATAAAAAATAAAAAATTAAATCATCTTGGTTTTCAATGGTTCTTTTATTTATTTATTTGGTTGTTTGTGTAACAAAAGTAACTCGATCATTAAAAAATGAATATATATATATATATTTTTTGGCTAGCTAGGATCATACATAATGGAGCCAGTGAGGAGCTTTTCTACGTCGATTTCATTCGTTTGGTTGAGGATTAACGAGCTAGGATGTTAATGTGCTGATCAACGTACTGTGATTCTAGACATGATCATAATTCATAAAATTAAGATATATAGGAGTAATTGTCAATCATTGTGATTTTATAATATATATATATATATTTTTTATCACATAAACACGTTTATTATATATATATCTGCCATTTTCTAACATTTTTATTTCTCTGCGCTTATGAGAGTATTGTTCCTCCAATTGATTAAGCTCCCAAGAACCATCAATTTTTTATATTTTTTTTTTTTGAGAGAGAGAGGAGAGGGCAAAATGCATTCACTAATTATGCTTAACCTAATTAATGCATAATTTATATGTTTGACTTGTACAACACTCTCGCTTAATCAACTTGAGGATTTTTTTTCCTAGTTTCTGTCCCTCATCACACACAAACACACACACACACATATATATATTCAAAAACAAGCTCGCAGGATAGTATCTGTTGTTTCAGATATTAAAAATCATAATAAACATGAGAAGATTTTCACATGCACATAAAAATAACAAAATATACCACCATCCTATCTAGGCCCCCTTTATTGAACAAAACATGCATTAATGCAGGATCAGGATCTCTTCCAGTTGAAGATCAATTGGAAAATCTCATGTTAAGAGATCTTGGCTGTTAAAGAAATCCAACGGTAAAAAAAATGTAAGCAGATTTTGGAAAATAGTGTACAATAAATTTAATTTTAAACTTTTATGTAATCGAAGTGCAGTAAATTAGATTTTGCACTGTTTCCAAAATCTGCTTACACTTATTTTCACCATTGGATTTCATTAATGGCTATGATCCCTCAACATGAGATTCTCCAATTGATCTCCAACTGAAGGAGATCCTTATCCATTAATGCATGCATGTTCTTGAAGATAAATCAAATTAACGCATGATTAAGCCATAATAATGCATGCCCCAACAATGGACCAACAACATCGATCTTTATTTATTGAACATCCTTAATTGTCATTAATAATTGTCAGCATCAAGGAGGAGGAGGCTTCCCGCAGAAAAGAAAGGCGAAATGCCATGATCGGGTATATTCTCAAACTCAACAATCCTGCGTGTCTTCTTTTTGATGTCATACCAGTAGAATTCCAAGCCACCGTCAAGTTCACAGGTAAAAACCTCTTCGCCGTCACGTGAGAACACTAGAGGTGGGTAGTTGGCGAAAGCCTCCTCAATCGCATAAAGCAAAGTCCAACTACTTACTATCCCATACTCCTTCATCACCCAAACTTCACAGAGATCCGAAAAAACTACTGCACAACAAAGCAATCCTCCGAAGTCCGCCAATTCGACACACCTATTATTGATTGAAGAATAAACCGGGAATTCATGCACTCGGAATTTTTCAGTGCCGAGATCAAATGCGACATGGACCACTTTTAAGTCCGCCACAAGAGAAACCAGCCAATGCAAAGCACTGTTGGAGAAAATGGCCTGGCTGCCGAAGAAGCCGCAGAACTTTGATAGTTCCACAATAGGCCATTCTTCTTTCACCATTCTCCAACAGTGTCCTCTTAGACTGTATACCTCAAGACTATATTTTCTTCTTCCGGATCCATCCCGTCGATAGAACCCCACTAACCTTAAAACCTTGTAGTCGTCGTTGACACGGTCGTATCCAAATCCGAAAAAGTTATAACTCAACTCTTCTTTAGGCTTAAACGGTAATTTTCTGTATTTTCTTATTAATGGGTTCCATATGATCAGTGCAGTCCCGTCGTCGTCGTCGTTGTGGTTGCGGATGCAAACTAGGCCATTGCAAGTGTCTACAGTACTGATGCTTTTTGAGTGGTGGTGTTGTAGTGGGTGTTTGATCTTCACAGCCTCGCCGAACCGATCCTCGTTGGACAAGTTTACAATGAAGTAATCAAGTGGTCAGACCTCTCTAAAATGAGGATGCGTTCTTTGGAGCGACTGAGATGCAAATTGATGAAATATGAGTCGTTGATTATTAGGGCGAACCATGACTTGGAAACACACTGAAACCGAACCAGAGGCTTGATGGGTAGTATGGAAAGTATCTGGGTGATGAGTTCTTGCGGGAGATGAGTCGTCATCGATCTTTTCGTCATTTGGCAGAGTCCAGACTCCACAGAGAGATTTGAAGTGAAGGTAGTCAGTTGGTTAGTAGTTTTGCATGCTATGGCTGTCGCTGTCGCAGTCGCAGAGGTTTAATTAAGGTGGTATTTATGGTGGTCGGTCGACTGGATTTCTTAATTATAATCAGTGAAAGAATCAAATATTAATTAAGCTCAATCCTTGCAGAGAATCAATCGCCGGATATCCAGCTGTCCGTGATTCTCTCCATTGATGTAATTTTCCTGTTATAGTCAAGTTCGTCAATATGGGTTGATTCTCATTAAAATTTGTAATATTTGATTTACTGAAATTGATATATAGATCCTTTCCTTATATCAAATTGATACCTGCAATTATATTGTATGTCAATTTAGTTTTACAACACACATATATATATAATATATAATATATGGTGTCGGGTTTTCTAGGCTTAATTTGGACATGGGCCAACTTTGACCGACTTTTGTGATGGAAATAAAGAAAGAATACATGGTTCAAGACCATTCGACCCTTTTTATTTTTCCTTTGAATTGTTTGCATCTAAAAAGTTGTTATTAATAATGTAATAAACATTTTTGCTGTAATATGAGCCTTTAATTTTGTAAGCACGGTGATATGACTTTTGACAAATAAATGATAGTGTGATTGTTATTATTATTATTATTTTTAACAAGTCCACATAAAAGGAGAGGAGGAATTTGAACTAATGATTTTTGCTTCATAAAGTAGTTCCTAACCGATTGAACTATCTCTTGAAGACGTGATTGTTATTTCTTGATTTAGAAGCATGTAATAAAAATTCTACTATCTAATTGTGTGTGTGAGTTCGATGGTGGATCTTAGGGTTATTATGATTAACACAACCACGTACGATTGCAATTACCCTTACTTGCATTACTAGTTGAGTGGATTACCCGGAGTCAAATCCGGTCAAAAATTGTCCAAATACTATCAAGTTGAAGAACAATTCGCATGGTTAATATTAAGAATGTGTTCATTTGTCATTTATTTATTTTCAATAAATGCTAAAATCTCAAAGAGGTAGTTCAATCGGCTGGGACAACGCTTAATAAATCGGAGGTCACTAGTTCAAATTCTCCCTCCCCCTCTTGTGTAGACATGTCAAAAAAAAAAAAAAAAAAATGCTAAAATCCAAACCCCCATCACACCTTCTCTTAGTGTCCTTTAGCCCTTAAATATGTTTTTAATAAAGATTAATCTAAGAGCAGATAAATACTGTCACATATTGTCACATCAACAAATCTAGCATGTTATGCATACCATGTCAACTAACTCTTCCATCTCCTCTACAAATGCCAACTTTTGTTAGATAAGTTGCTCAGTATTACTGCCAGGTTGTTGAATCTTTGACTCTAAGAAAAGCCTTACTGTTGAGTATATTAGAGAAGGTTCAGCCATTGCACCATTGCCATAATCCCCACAAGCCAGCCTCTTCGTGACAGGTGGAATGAGAGAAATGCCAAGCTCGTCAATCGACATGAGATGTCGTTCCGTGAAAGGATTGTTCCACATCAACGTGTTCATAGCAGGTGCAACAAAGAAAGGCTTGCTGTAATCCCATGCTCGCACAATGCATGTCAGTAAGTTATCGCACAATCCCCCGGCGATCTACAATAAGAACATAGCACAAATCTTAAAACATATTCAGGTTAAAATGATAAGATTGAACTCATGACTATTTCAAATCACATGACAACAAAATACAGAAACAGCCATGCAAAGGAAGTAGAGAAAAAAGCCCATAGATATCACAGGATCTCATCTTTGAGACAGGGGATGTCCCTCAAGCTCACATTCTCTACTACTTCAATATTATACGTACTTCTTGTTTGTGTGTGTGTAAAATCAATATTACTATAGCTGTTCACAGGTCCCTGTTTTTTTTTTTTCCCTTAAAAAAACACCCCCACATAATTTCATCACATGATTCATTGCTGGAAAAAGAATTTGAGACCTATGATCGCCATTCTCACTTTATATAGCCATATAACTGAATCACCATAAATTCACTTGGTTAAGACTTTATAATGACTTAATGAGACTACAGGCATGCAATTTGGACGAAATTATGAAAGTGGAAAGTAACTAGTCCAAATATTCACAACACAGCTATTAACCACTGCCATTCAATATGACAGTCAGAGGAGCATTATCAAACATTAGTACCTTTGCATGCCTACAAGAAAAGACGGTCTAACACATCAAGGTAACCTAGTAGTAGTTCACAATGCTAAAAAGAGATCCTATACAACCAAAATAGTAAGGATTTTACTTTAGAGAACTGCTAATTACCCAACAAATAAAAGTACACCCAAAAGGAATGGAAGCAAGCACAAGATAATGAAACAGTACCCTGTATCCTATAGCAAATAATATCTTATAATAATCTTATTCAACACAAATTTCAGACTCTCAAGACATACCATTACTTCATTTTTCTAAAACTTCTTTTGTGAGATATCCATGCATTTTGTTATTAAACAATCAAAAAATCAATGAAATAATTAGTTTTCAATGAAATTTCTTCAAGGCCCCAAAATGAAGAACTTGGCCTACTAGCACTGCCGAGCAAGAAACTGTTATTCCATGTGGTTCCCTTCAATTTATGAAGTGTTTCAACTAAGAAATGAAACCACTTTCATGCATTCTCTTTTCCTTTAACTCATTGCTTGTAAAACCGAAATTGGGTCAGTTGGGGGGGTACTAAAAATTCTGAAATGCGCACGAATCAATAGTTTGAGTAATGAGCACTGTTCAGTAACATGCACTCACCTGTATCATATTGTTGCCAGTTAGAAGTTCAAAATAAAAGGGACAATGTTTCTGAAATTGCTCAAAGACATTACCTTGCCAAGTGTGTTGGCTGACAATGGGGCAATAACCATAATATCAGCCCATCGGCGCAGCTCAATGTGAAGCACGCTATCGCCAATTTTCTTCCAACTAGACCATTCATCTTCATCAGTATAAAGAACTACATCCTTAGGAAGTGACGCCCTATCTATGAAATGTATGGATGCATGTGTGGCAACTGCTCTTACTTCTGCCCATTCTGCAAAACAACTGCAGAGATGTCCAAACTTTATGGCTGCTACACTTCCACTAGCAGCAAGTAGAATCCGTGGCTTCCTAGGAGCAGTATTGACTTGCATTGGCTCCCCTTCTTCACTTACAGGTTCTGAGTATGCCATAACCTATTCAAGAGATGCCAACAATATTCTTATCCGAGATTCACATTGTATCTCAACATATATGCCCACAAGCAGATCAACTTGTAACAAAACTTCAACTAGAATTGATAATATTTTTCAAGTACAAGTTGCAAAAGTAGCCACCAAGAAATACATTCCAAAAAGATTCTTTAAAGATTTAGAGCTAAAATTCAAAGTCAAATAACTAAAATTTTCTAACACAGATCAGTTGAACATAAAGAACAAAATTTGTGTGTGCGCGAAGCAACAAGTGACCTCCCATTTCATTGCTTACTTGAGAATAAGCATTCTTTACAACATAAATAAACAGCAAGGAAAAACGGAAGCTTTTAGAATCGCTGATTTTGCTGAAAGCCGCTCCAACCAGAATATAGGAAATTGAAGAATGGTTGCTTCATGCATAGCCATGGGTGCAAAGCTATATGGATGTATAAGCCCAAAATTCTCTAAGGCTCCATTTGTTTCGATGTAAAATGTTTTCCACCGTAAAATGAGTTTGGAGAAGTCATTTTCAGTAAAGTAGTTTTCACATAAGTATTTTATGGTGTTTGGTGCTCACACAGAAAATCACAAATATTTTATATTTTCATTTAATTATATTAACCTATAAAAACAATTTTTATTCACAATATAAAAATATTAATATAAAATCATTTTAAAAAATTAAACTAAAATATATGTTTAATTAAAATATACAAATTGACTAACAATAATCATAGATGCAACTTTGAACCTCAAAGATGACTAAAGATGCTTCTCCTATTCTTCTTGGCTCTTCTGGCCCATGCAGGGTCCAAGTGACCCGAAGAGTGTCTGAGATTGTAAGAGCTAGATATTTGGGTTATATATTTTTTTTTTGACGTCGAGAAACCTCTCCAAGGCAGGGCCCTTCGGACCCACCTCTACAGAGTAAACCCCGGTCCCGTGCACCGCACCCTCGGAAGTTTCCCTACACAGATCTGGTTAAGTCGCTAACTTTTCACTAGGAGGTGTAGCCTCAAGGAATTGTTTACACCCATGAGGTGTTGAACCTTGGACCTTGAAGGGAGCAAACCCTCAAGACCAAGGCTTTCACCACTTTGGGTTATATATATATATACCAACCAAAAGAAACACAACCAAACCAATACAATACAGTTTCAATATTACAGCAACTACATTCATTCTGCAGACTGCAGCAAAGTATATTTTCTGAGATTCCCCAACTTTTACAAAGCTCTAAATTTTCTTGTGTCCCGTTGAACCTTCCTTGAGCCCTAATCCTAACTCTCATCTCCCAAGTGATGCACTGTTTTAAGCTGATTTCCAAATTTAAGATCATTTTTTTTGTCTCCACGGGTGATAGACCATCGCATCCCAGTACATTTTGCATAAAACAACTTTCATCTTTCTACGGTTCTACCTTTCCATTCTTTTATCCCCATTTCAGAATATCTTCCCTAGCAGAAGGAGAATCGTCAACTAAAAACTTCTTCATAACCTCCCTCTAATCCTTTTACCAAAACCACAAGAAAAAACAAGTGATCCCTCCCCTCAATGCAAATCCTACAATACAAGCACATTACTACTCCATTAAATCCCCACTGCACCAGTCTTTCACCCGTAGTTAAACTATCCCTCATAGCCAAGACCAAAAAAAAAACATTACAACCAGAGCCAAAAGCCGTTGATATGGGCATACATATTCAATAGTGCAGCATGCCCACTATAAAACCACGAAAGAAATTCAAGCCCGAAATCCAAAAGCACAATCAGAGCCTAATAACTATTTAGACACGGGAATCATAACAAAAACAAAAAAAATTATCACTGTCGCTCCATGAACCATCGGGAAGCTGATTTTTGGCAATCGATTGAAGGGTAGATGGGAACTGAGGAAGACCACTTCCATTAATGTCTTCAATCAGAGCAACCCAATGCCAACGACAAGCTCCTCATCCACGCAATAGGCCCAATCCCCTTAGAAATTAAAGAAGGCAACAAATGCACGTATAGACAACATCAATACCATGCATATACAATCTCAACAACAATTCTTATACCCAACAAAATCAGCCCCAATTCGAGCAAGCACTTGTTGGGATGCACTTAAGAGAGAGATAGAGAGAGAGAGAGAGAGAGATCAGCCCACACGTTTTCTGCTGCGCCCAGTGGTGCTCGTTTGGTCAGAGGCCACCGATTCGCGCCCCCAGAAGCTGTACCCGATCCGATCCGCGCTCAGACAACTCTACCCGCTACAATCCGCGCCCAGCCCCCGATTCCTTGGTACAGCGGCGGCAAGTCCTACCACTCCCGTCGCACGCCCAGGCCAGAGCCACCGATCTGCGCCCAGAAGCTTCTTCCCGCTCCGATCCACGCCCAGTTCCTCTGCTACTATGTTCTTCAAGAATCAAGGCACAAAAGAAACTTATTGTGGCAGGGTATGTGTCCAATGTGGGCTTTATTTCTACACCCAAACCCAAATTCACGAGAAATTTTTGTATCGATCTTGAATCCATGTACATATTTGTTATTGGGCCGATCCATAATGCACATAATAAGCATTTTAGTTGCTCGACCGGGTCTCACCCCAGGTAATCCACTCAACTAGTAATGCAAATAGAATAGAGGGATTTTGAAATGGAAATAATCCTTTTTCATACAAATAAGAGTGACTGCACGTGTAATAAATCAAACTTACAAACACAATTAGAGATAACCTTTTTTTTTTTTTTTTTTGATAAGTATAGAGATAATCATATTTATTACATGCTTGTAAATCAAGAAATAACAATCACAAGTTCATTCATTTGTCAAAAGTCATATCAACGTGCCTATAAAATTAAAGGCTCATAATGCATCAAAAATGTTTATTACATTATTAATAACAACTTAGATGTGCATTTTTATCGACCATTTATACAACCCAACCTGCCAATTAACCTTGAACCATGGCCATGGAGTCGAGTTCATGGGGAACGACATCGTTTGCTCTCTTGCAGTTTCGAAATGAGAGGCCGAGAGAGAGATAGAGACAGCCAACGAGAGAGAGAGAGCAGACTAGAGAGAGATGAAAATGCCTTCTCGTTCGATAGTGACTATACAAGGATTGTTTTCATCACTTTCAGCGGAGAGCTCCTATTACGTATGGAGATGAGAGAGTAAATTAGAGAGAGAGAGAGAGAGAGAAGCAGAAAAAAAAAATTAGGGTTAGAGTTTTTTTATTTTATACTCAAGTGGGGCAAGGTGGGTATTCACTGACTCAAATTTTTTCTTTTTTATATTCGCTAAGGCTGCTCAAACGGGTTGATCGATTATAACCGACCCGCTAACCACTTATAACCACTAACCGACTAGGCAGTTGCGGTTTTAGGGGGTAAGGCAATGCGATTATAACCACTAACCGCCTTTATTTATATATAATAAGATAAATATTTATATTAATATATACTAATATAGCCGAGCTATGCCTCCATTTGGAAATTTGCCATTTTGCTTTAATTCAACCAAATCCTTAACCACTAAACCCGAAATAACCATCCATCCCAAACTTGACCTTGTCACCTCGTATGCCAAGAAGCATTCAGCATTTGCAGGAACGCCAAAGCCCATGTGCAGGCCTTTTAGGAATTTGGGCTTTATTTCTACACCCAAACCCAAATTCTTGAGAATTTTTAGTATCTATCTTGAACCCATTTACATATTTGTCATTGGGCCGATCCGGATAAGGTTGGACTCTTTTGAACTTTGGGCCTTCTTTCTTCACTGTTAGCAAAACAAAAGCTAAAATTAAATTAAATTAAATTAAAAATAAAATAAAGAAGAAGAAGAAGATTTCTACTTCTTCTTGATCCGGTGCCACGTAACGTAACAACCTGCGGATGACTTGTGAGACGTACTGCAACTGTTTTAAGAGTGAACATTACTTCTAATCAAGTTCTCAAAATTAAGAAGAAGAAGAAGATCAAATGGAAGGTGGAAGCAAGCCTTACTCCTCCATGCCTCTTGTTTCAAGGTTGGATCATCTGGATTTTCTTGTGAGTTTGGCTTTCTTTTCCCTTATTTTTCTTAATTTTTATTTATTTATATAATATAAAGTTTTCACATAACTTATGATGGTTTTCTGGGTGTGTGACACAAATAATTAAGATGAAATATTTAGAAAGAAAACAAAGCTGCAGCAATAGCTTGGGCCAAGCACTGGAGAGGCAATGCGTGCCAATGGATTTGGCAGCAAAGGAGGCTGACTTTAGAGGCTCACTCTTGGATCGGGTGGCATCTCTTGAACACAGGCTTTTTCAGGTATTTTTTGTCGAATTATTTGGTATAAGAATTAAGAATAAATTTGCTTTCATGCATCAATTTCACTCAACATATATTAAATATTCACAACATATATATAACCGAAGTTGTTCTAATCGACTAAACTGGAAAAATACAGCCTAAGATGATCCAGAAAAAGGTACCCAAACCTTTTTATATTCCTGTTAATTAATGTTACTTAACAGATGATGTTACTATATATATAACAAGTGCCTGCTGAGGCCTCCTGAAAGCTCACAGCCACTGATTAAAAGTATAGATACTAATTTTAGTTTCACACAAAAACACAAGGAAAAGGCTACCATTTCTATCCTTCGGAACAAATTAAGGTTGCTATAGTCTCATAGTTGTCTCACCTTTCATTTATGGATAAAGTTTTCTCTAAGACCTTTTGTTTCAAAGTAAAAGTTTTTCTTATTTTTTGGTGTTTGACACGATCGAAAATATTTTCAGTTGACCAAAAACCTTTTTTTAAGCTGTGTAAAATGATTTCCCCTTTATTTATCTTTTAATTTCCGCAAACTATTTTTCAAGTTTGGGCTTCTTCTTCTTGACCTACAATACTCGACTTCCTTTTCCACACAATACTCTCTCTCTCATAGTTCATTCTTTGCTGCCTTTGGCTCTTACCATTGCTGATTTTCTGTATGAATCAAATGGAAAATGATTTCAACTAAAACATTTCCAACATAAATGTTGAAACAAACATAGCTTAAATTGGGTTGGAGAATTTTTTTTTTTCACTCAATCTATTAATCTAACATATATAGATGTTCTTGAACTCACATAAATTTTTAATAAAATTAATAGTCACATATATGCTTTAATGACATATGATCAATTTAATTATAGACTAAGTTGAATGATTTTACTTCAATTCAATTAAGAACAAAATTATTATTTAGAAGCCATTGATGATTAGTTCTTGTTTGTAGACCAAAATAATTGTATCAGCTGTTTTAACATTAAAGTCTCCAGCTTTCGTACGTTTTCCATATATTGAAGCAATTAGAGGCTAGAGGCCTAGTTTTACGTTAATCAATATGTTCTTAATTCTTCAGGTATGCCTAGGCATGCAATCTAGCAGCACATGTACATCATCCTCTTCATCACGTGCTTCGACACAAACACCTGGGGACACTTCTTCAAGCCATGGATTCAAGAGGGAACCATCTTCTTCCTCATTACGAACTTTCAACATTAATGCCATTCATGGAGACAAACTTATGTCCCACGTTGGTGTCCATAGCCATGAAATTCAGGTCAAATTTCCATTTACTCAAATCTTTTCACGAGTATTATATATTTATGGTAGTGGACGATGCCACTTAAAACTATTTAATTAATTAAAAATAATGACACAAATTTAAGAAAATTTTAATTAAATTAGAATTCTCTATTTGTTATATATATACAATAGCTAACCAAGTCCATCTTTTTCTATTTTAGTTAATAACTTTTCAAATGCATGCACAATGCTTTTCACATTTGGAGATTGGGAAAGCACTTAGCTCAAATTCAAAACGCATTTAGCTCAAATAATCGAATGAACACGTCTTTCAAGTTTTTATTAGCCATTAATTTACGTACAACTTCACGATACATAAGTCTTGTGAATGCTCAAATAAATGCAGGAGGTAAAACCCCATAGGCACAGAGTAGTGGCAAAAGAATTGAAGATTGCAAGTGCTCCTAGGCAGCTCCTTGGGAATGGCAAGACAAGGAGGAGAAAACATGCAAAATCAAGAAGAAGGGAATTTCTCCAAATTGGCCACGCTTAAAAATATTAGGTTGCTGATATATAAACCTCTCTCTTGCTTTTACTTATCTTTGTTAATTAATGTAATGAAATCTTTGGCTACTAAAATTTCATTATATACTCTTTATTTTCTTTTAAATAAGCAATAAATAATAATAGTTTCCTATCTTTTACATTGAAAAACGTTAGTATTTAGATTGTACTTGACTTGTACCTTTTATATAGAAAAAAAATAATAATAAATTGTAATTTTGTCTCAACACCTAGCTAGCGACCCTCCCCCCTCCACATTATGAGTAGAGAAGAAAAGATAAGAAAATAGGGTAATGATTTGTAAGGAGGCATGCAGAATATGATACAAGTGTCTCTTATATGGCCGCAAATATAGAGGGGCCAACAAATTTTTGAAATTAGGACAAAAACTCTATCGAAATTTGAGTAGGGGGTCCTAAACCTACCCTGGCGCCGCCCACATGCATCATGTGCCTTGTGAGCTTCTAGGGTACTCTATAAATTGCTTCCATGATTCATGCATGCGCGATAAACTTACTTTCATTTCTTTTCAGTTTCTTTTGCGGTAGTGTTGTTCAAAAGTAGAAAAAAAAAAAATGCTTGACACTATTGTTTTTATAGCAAATTCACATGACAAATATTAGGACCTTGTTTGTTAAAACTCTCCTCGTTTTCTTATATTTTACTATATTTTATTATACTATTCACTTTATTTTTTTTCAAAAAAAAAAAATCAAATAATTCACTTTTTATATCACATCATTTACTATTTAAATAAAAAATTACTACAAAACAATTTTTTCTACTTTTTAATACCACTTTTTCATTTTTTCCATATCAATCATTTATTTATTTATTTTAAATGGTAAATAGTACTGTGTAATAGAGGATTGGGAATGTGCTGTAATTTGACAAACAACCTCTAGGTGGCATAGTGGTAGCTTTATTAATTTAATAAGTATAACGTGGAGTTATACTGTTCACATGAAACTTGTAATATCAATCATAGGTATATTTAATTAGTTAATAACTGACCTAATAAGTGTGAAGTGAATTACCACGTCAACTTATAGCTAGAAACGTGGAGCTAGGAGTTTGGATAAAGTGTTAATTAGGTTAGCAACCCTCCCAAATGCAATTCCTAGGCCATGGTCCGATAAAGTATTAATTAGGCTAGCAACCCTCCCAAGTGCAATTCCTAGGCCATGGTCCTACTTGGTATTCGGCTTAAGTGTTATAAAAAACAAATTTATAAGAGATCTCATGTAAAAAAACTAACGATTCAGATTTAATTTTTCTGTCTCTTTCTTTTCCCTTTATACGTCCCATGAGCTCATGCCCACTAACTCGCTACATCCCTATTCTTTCTGTTTGTCAACTTTCTCGTACAAAAACCTAGCTATACCCACTTCTAATTAATTCAACCCCTACCTTTAGAATGATGTTAGATTATTTATTTATTTTTTTTGTGTGTAATTCTAAAAATAATATAGCTTTTAAAATTATAATTTGACTAATTAATTGTGATTGATCACTATTAAATTTTGATCAAATTATTATTTTAGAAATTTACTTTTAGAGTAACACAAAATAAACACAAAAATGACTTATAGCATTACTCGATGCAACATAATCAATTTTTTGAAAATTTCAGCATAGATCTATCGTGTTCCATCTAATCAGATACAATGCAGGCTCAAAATTAGCAACAATGTATATCGTGATCTTTATATGATGAGCCCAAACACAATATGGGTGCGGAGTTTGACCTCTTTGGACGCCTACTCGCTTTGCTACTGACTTATAATTAAGTAATATACAATAGAAGATGAGAAATATAAATTAAAGCAAGTGGCTAAAATAATGGTGGCGTGACTCATATGGCTCAAGTCGTCTTTAAGGCCATTATTAAGTATAATGACGACCTAGAGTAGAAAGATTTCTTTAAAACATAAATTATTGGTGGGAATCAAACCCACAAATCAAGGATTAAGAAAATTTTAACATCATAAGTTAAACAATGGGACATAGGCTAAACAAGTTGCACCAATCCAATAATCCCGCCGGTTGAGAGTACTACTAAGAAAACTTCAACATCACAGCTTCATAATGGGACGTGGACTACACAAATTGCACCAATACAAAATCCCTCTTTGCTACTTTGTTAACATAGTCAAGGAAAAGGTGTGGACAAGAACCACAACGACCAAAAGAAAAGAATTAAAAATTGTAGGAGGGAACAAGAGGTGATGGGCATGGTGGCTAGCAGCCTAGCAGGGCTTGTTGGATGCTTCACGTCCATATAAAAAGTGTAATTCCTTTGTTTTTTTGTGGAGAATATGTGAAGTATCTCACCATTTTTAAAATGTGATGGGGATCATTTCGCATAAAGGGCCAACAATGAAATTAAGATATATATGAACAAAATTTGGAAAAATATTATAAGTTTATTACTGATATTTAGTAAACTGCGTGCTATACGAAGTATCCGTGAAAATAAATGGCTAAATTTCATTATCATATCAAATTGCATGATGGTCACAACCTACTAAATAACATTAATCTAAAAAGTTATATATTTGGGAAAATAGATAAAATGATCAACATGATTTGCTTAGTTGGATTAGGCGTGGAATGATGTGGACGTCCAAGTTCAGATATAGTTAAAAAAATTTACATTTTTTACTTGAGAGAATAGAAGAAGAATTTGCAAAAGAAAATCTCTTTCCTAGGAGAATTGCATATATGGGACAAATTTCCAACTTTTTTCGAAAAAAAAAAAAAAAATAATTATCTGTGTACGATTGTCTCATAAAAAATATTTGAATAGCCACATTTATATTTTTATACATATGTTTTAAATAAAGACAGAAGTTTCCTCCAAACTGGTTTAGAGAAAATTTTGTCCAACTCACATAAAATAGTGCAAAGTGTTTAAACATTTAATATGCACATTAAATATTAAAGGTCATTTGATTTTTTCAATGACTTATTATTTAAAAAAGTTAATCTTAATTAGTAAATTGCTATTAATGACCTTTAACATTTAATGTGCATATTAAATTCTTAGACATTTTGTACCATTTTATGTGAGTTTGACGAAATTTCATCAAACCGTTTGGAGGAAATTTCAAATGCATGAAGGAATATAAATTGAAGGTAAAGGATTCCATAAAATTCTTTGTATATTATACCAAGTCTTTTTTTTTTTTGACATGTCTGCACAAGAGGGAGGGGGATTTGAACTAGTAATCTCCGCTTCATTAGGCATGATCCTAGCTGATTGAGCTACCTCTTGGGGATTTTTTTTTTTTTTTCAAATATCAACTATTGTTAATTTCCAAATTAATGATATAGATTTTGTTATATCACTATTTATTACCTCATTAGTTACTATGAAAGTGTAAAGAATGGAGTACTTATAAATGCTAATTCACAAAATCTCTAATTATTTTTTTCTAATTAAAAAGGCAAGCTGGAGAGACCAACTATAGCTATTTTATCAGACGTGAGTCACACAAAATAGGCTTAGACAATAGGATAGTAAACTTGCTCACTGGAAGCCACACATAAGAGGCCTTAGATAGTCAGAACTGTAAGTACTCTCTCAAATCCAAATGAACCACAATCCAACCAACCATGTCAAGAAATCACTAGGACCTAATGCAGCTAATAATAGGATTGAAGGTTCTCATTTCAGACGTCAAACTTTCACATTAATACACACCTAACCATTTTGGAGATTTCTAATTTGAAGCTAAACCACCACCACCACCACCGATAGTTCTTCAACATTTAATTGAATACAACGATAGATATTTGATGGAATCAACTTGATAAAATATCCTAAAAGTTTAGGAGATCTAGAATTCTATCACAAGAAGTTAGCAAGCACGCAACAAAACTAGAAGTATTTTAGAATTCATAAATAAAAAAAGAAAAAGAAAAATCAGTTGGTGCATGGATGCATCATCCATGACATTTCAAACTTGGCTTTCCTAGCTACAATATCTGATCGATTGTGGTCGTTACCTCATCAATTTCCATACTCAAAAGAAAGAAAATAAAATCCACCCAATTAGGCAAGTTGTGGCACCGTAGCACACAACTTGCCTATTATTAATTAATATAAACACTTTACTAAAAGTAATTTACTATGTATAAAATTACAGTGTAAGATAGAAAACTATATATTATATTAATAATTGTTATTGAATGGGCTTCCTACTCATCAATGCTTGAAATATCCCACCGCATCTAGACGTACGATCGATCCCTGCATGTCTACTCGGATACTCCTTGTGATGTATTATTCATATATACGAGGGTTGGAAGGTCATGAAAGAGATGATACATAATTATTATGAGGAGTTGGTCAATCTCATTAGCAACATTAATCATTCAACCAATTAATATCATTTTCATTGATTCCTAGAAATAGATTACAGAGTCATTTTCAACTCCACAAAGATTAATATAATTAACATCAATTTAATACCTCGCAAAATTAAATCATGATTTTTATTTGCAAGTTGTATATTTATATTAATGTATATACTATTTGAGATTAAGGGATTGTCTCATTAATTAATTAAGTATGCGTTTGAGTTGTACACAATCTTACGAAATGACCCATCTTTGACAATTGTATTTGAAGCATTCTCATCCTGGGCCCCTTTTCCGGCCTTAATATAATCCTCTTTTCTATTTATCACATTTACATTAATCTGGTCAGGTGAAAAAAAAGGCATTTGCTTTTAACAATTAAGCTACGATAAAAATGGATCAAACCTATGCAACATGGCAGTTTATGCGAGAGTTTGTTCAAGCTTCGTCTGCTCAGCAAGTGCTCAAACAACTCAAGCAGGTAGAGTTTGGGCACACTCTTACATGGAACTGCACGCTTGAGTAATGCTATTCTTTAAATCCTTCTATTACATTCATTTCATACCAGTCGAGTGCACGTGTGATATGAAAAATTACTAATTAAAATATACTATTTATCGATTTCTGTCGATATAAAATGAGTGTGATATAAATAAGTACGAAGAATAATATAACTTAACATTGCCCTATATATTGAGCTAAACCCGATAAAAAAAGGGTTTAGTCCTCTTGATTTGCATCCATAAAAACCCTGAAGAATCACAAACATTCATCTTTAATCATTGTCTACGTACAATATCAATTGGAGCTTCTATTTTCGAATCCAAAAAGGAGCCAAAAGAATTGAAAGAGAAAACTTCATTAGGGAGAAAACTTTTAGGGGCACTTTTCATAATAGTTAGCTCACTGTAGGAACAGAACTTGTCCTCCCCAATATCACTTTTTTCATATCCTATAAGGAGCTAGCTCATTCATCATTAAGGTTTTTAATTCTAAGCTTGCAACACCCTGGCCTTTCAACAGTTTGACCTGGAGCTCTAACTTCCATACCAAGTAATTAATGCTCATGAGTCCTCTCAGGTTAACCCTAATCCAAGCTTTGACTCTCGGAAGAACAGCTTTTAATTAACCTTCTTCTCAGGTTTGCTTTCGTCCCAAAGACACCATCACCATGTTGGTATATATAAGCCTACAGTTGATTTCTAATTAACTTTTTGTTGAAGTTTCAAGGCAATAGATCGAAGCTACAATTTCCCCCGGGGGTCGATCTGTGTCTTAACTTGTTAACATGGTTTTCCGGCCAAGTAGCCGGCCGGAAGTTATATCACTGAAATTAACGCAGGATTTGAAAAAAAAAAGAGGAGGAGAAGAAGAAGAAGAAGAAGAAATAATTGATGCAGAATCAGTGTATTATGTCCTGCAGACCCAACAAAGAACAATCCGTACCTTATCTACGACAAAACCTAGTGTACCAAAGGTGGTCTGGTGTGCAAGTTGGAAGGCTGTTTTCACTTTCTAGGAGAGTGCTTGGGTTTGACTTTAAGTTAAGATGCCCTAACAGTGAGTAAGTTCAATGGATTCAATAAAAATTAAAGACCAACCAAAATTTTCCCGTACGTTACGTTGCATGAGGGAAATTCTTCTACTTTTGTCTATTAAATTGATAGAGAAATGATTTTACTTTATGTTATATATTGTCATAAAATAAAAATAAAAATGTAGTATATAATATTATTTAAATTGATCATATTTATTTTTAGAGTAATATTAAAAGTCATATTTTTTTTTTAATTATTTTAAAATATTGAAATGGTAGTCTTCACCAAACCAAAATTAATCCGTCATTATTAAAAAAAAATAAAAATAAAAAACAAAAGATTAGTTATAACTATTATTTTAATATTATAAAATAATTGTGAGAAAAAAATGTAGTTTTTAATTAATATTGCTATGTATTTTTAAAGTATGTTATTATGAGATAGATCGAACTATAATTTTAGGTGGGAAAAATCGTAATTTTTGGGTTAAATTTTAATTTTTATTGAGTCTATCTCATTAAAACCATATTTTTAAAATTTTTAGTGTTTCTCCCCGGCTCAAGAAATATATAGCATTTTAAAAAATTGGGTCAATTTAATCACAAAATAATAATAAGAATTAAATGGGTCAACCCAATTTTTTCGTATGAATTTATTTTCTTATGAAATTACCTGGACTCGGCTCGGCTGGCATCTGAGCGGGTTGATCTGTCAAGCAATCAACACGCAAGCTAGTGAGCCAGCGCCCACCTGTCCACCATAAGAGCTCGACACCTGTTCCAGCCAACAAAAAAACTAATATTTTATTCCAGATTTACCCACGTAATAATTATTAAAAGCCTAGTCATTTCCCATTGTACCCTTCCCATTCCCCAAAATCCCAAAAACCCTTATAAAACCAAAACAACTCGCTTGCTCGCTCTCTCTCTCTCTCTCTTTCTCTCTCACAATCTGACGCAGCGATGGAGAAAGGCGAGAGATCAATGGCGGAGCAAGATACAGAGGAATCGCACTGCAGCATGGCCCACCACGTGGCGGTCCCACCCGGATTGACCCAGGACGAGTTCGACGAGTTGAGGCAGTTCGTGACTGAGTTCCACACCTACGGAGTCGGCCCCGGCCAATGCTCTTCCCTACTCGCGCAGCGCATCAACGCGCCCCTACGCACCGTTTGGTCCATCGCTCGCCGGTTCGACAAGCCCCAGACCTACAAGCACTTCATCAAGAGCTGAGGTCGGCGACAACTTTAGGATGACCGTCGGGTGCACCAGGGACGTGAATGTTATCTCCGGGCTACCGGCTGCCACGAGTACGGAGAGGCTGGACATATTGGACGATGACCGACACGTCACGGGGTTTAGTATTACCGGCGGGGAGCACCGGCTGAGGAATTACCGATCGATCACCACTGTGCACGAGGTGGAGCGCGACGGGAAGATCTGGACCGTTGTTTTGGAGTCCTACGTGGTGGATGTTCCCGATGGGAACACCGAGGAGGACACGCGTCTGTTCGCGGACACCGTTGTGAGGTTGAATCTCCAGAAGCTGGCGTCAGTCGCCGAAGGGATTGCCCGTGACGGTGACGGTGAGTCAAGGGGTGATTGAAGAAAATTCTCACGAAGAAGAGGAAAGGATAAAAATGGAAAACCCCCATTTTCTTCTTTAATTTGTGTTTCTCTAAATTGAGTTCTGTGAACATGTTTTTTTTTCTTTTATTTTGGGTTTTAACACGAGCTGCGAAATTACGGGAATATCCTTTCCTTCGAACATGGCTTGGCCGCGGTGCCCCACGTGATTCCCACGACCGCGAGGTTGTTTTGATAAATATATATGATACGCTTGGGAGATGCCGAAAGTCGAAAGACAACACGGGGTTTCGGTCCAATGCACGTGTACAGAAAATGTTGGGGTGAGGATATTGATGTCATTTTGTATTTTGTGAATATAATTTACTTTTGAAATTTGGGTGACAAACTAGCTCGCTGGGAGTTATCAGTTATGCCTTTAAATTTCCTTCAACTGTTTCCCTTATAATTTAAAGCCTTCACACGCCTTTTGTTATTGAAAGCTACTCTCATCAGTCATCTCCTACACCGTACGTGATTTTTGAGAGAGAGAAACTAAAGATAACCAAAAGAAAAAAAAAAAAAAAAGTCTTTCTCCTTTAAAATTTAATGCAATCTAAAGTTGGAAAATCTCCGATTGGTTATGTCTCATATGGATTTTCTCATAATTATTATTCAAATTGCCGACAACTTCTAATTGATTGGACAATTTAAGATGTAGGTGAATTATTAACTCTTAGTGCGACTCCTTTTTTATTGAGTTGATCGCTCTGAATTTTATAAAAATTTAGACACCCAATTAATCATACTTGCGTGGTTCTTAGTTTGTATATGCTTGTTAATTAACAATTTTCTTCAAGTTTATATATACTTGCTTGGGAAAAAAGAAGAAAAAAAAACACTAGAAAGTACAAACCATTCCATCAAACTTTATTCCATTTAGATATTGTATTAAAATGAGGTATCTATGGAGTAACATTAACAAGAAGCTACTGGTAGACTTTATTGCAATAAAGTAATATATTATATTGTGTGATCTATGGAGTAATTGAATGCCATGTCAGGCAAAGGGCAAAAAATAAAAAATAAAGTAGGGGGGTAAGTGTCTAAGTGAATTTGCAACTACTTTGGGTAAAAATAAATTGGTCCTCCTAGGGCATCGTTCTTGCTCTTAAATATATAACACCCACTAGAGACAAGAGAGAAACAAATCATACGAACCTGATGGATTGGAGTCTGTTTTATATTACATGTTTCTATTGTTAGTAATTTGTAGAGAGAGAGATAATATTGGACCACCACCAATGACCAATGGGGTCAGGTGAAACAGTGTATTTTATAGGGAAGGGAGAATCTTTCTTTTCTTTTCTCTCGGGTCAAGTAAATCGGTGGTGGAATTTCTAGGGAAGCTCAAGGATGATACAACGGACCCCATTTCTGGCAAATAGTTTTTCCAGGTCGCATTTCCATTTTCAGCTTCAGGCCAAATTTTTTTTTTTTTTTAACTTTCAAAAAGATTGAGGTTCTTTCAATTCTCCGGCCACTATTTCTGCATAATGGGTCCCATTTCTTACTACTCTAACATCACTACCCATCTGGACCATTGGATCACATTAATCATCCCACTTTGTGATTGTCCCCAGTGATGGAGGATCTTTCACCATTGGTTCAGGATATTAGATAATGATCGGTGTCGAGATGAATTGTTCGTCATTTGACAATATGACTTTGTTAATGAATATATTGTCAACATCTGCCTGTTGGCCAGGTTGCTGAGCTCTCACCAGTTTGAGAGATCAGATTGGAACCTGGCAGTTTGGATTTGTTAGGTAGCATATATAGCTGCCAGCAATGATGATGTTGGATGGCTAGAATTCATGAGCCACACATCAAAAACTGTGTTAGTTGAAACTCTTGGCCTATGGATCACTAGAGACAACTCATATTCTCGTGTCAAATTAACATCGTTTCTAAGTATAAATTTAAAATTATATAAGTAAACTCTAATCAGAGTAATTAAGCTACATGGCCATGTCATAGAGATATCAAGGAAATGATCATTCGATCCCTTTAGATCAGTACCATGCACGATCAAGCAAACTAATACATTCATGTTTGTTGGAGGGTAAGGAGGAGGATGATTAAGAAGGATGATTAAGTGTTAATGCAATGAGTTAACATATACATTATGAGCTTAATATAATTGGTGCTTATGCACAAAGCAATCCAAGGTATATATGATTAACTTTTTCCTTCAACTTTTTCTTTACTCATTGTGGGTGGTAAAGCCCTTCTCTGCATCCAATTTTCGAAGCCTTTTAATTTGGTGGGTTGAAGGGAACATGCACGCAAGAACTTTTGCTACAGTCTACATCTAAACAAGTACTGTAGATGTCAACGTTTGATTGATTCTGATGTTCTTGGTGACAGCAAAGTTTGTGTCTTTCACCAACGTTAGAGATTTTATTTGTCGAACCTTTTACACACAGATTGGTAATTTTCAACGATAGCATGCGCTGTGGTGGCATATCAAGTCGTGGACAAATGTCATCTCAAGAGAAAGAAGTAGAGAGGCATGCACTGTTGTTGAGTTGATCGACTCCTGCAGAGACATTTCTTAGACTAGTTCCAAGAATTGATGGAAGTGGGAGATTAATGCAACATTGTCACCAAGATTAATTGCTTTTCATCAAGTTCTTTCAAGTGATGATGATCGATCAAGTTGCAAGATAGGAATAAATTCACTGTGCAGTAAAGACGCGTACACCATTATCATGTTAGCGTACAAGAACAAATTCAGTGTTCGATAATTCCATTAAAAGTTAAGGAGGATAAGTACGTTAGTTGATTTGATTACTTTTATACGCAACTATTCATTTAAGGGTGGCAATTTGTGCTCGAATATAATTGGGTTTGGGTTGTGTCAAAAATTATCATCTTGAAAATGAAATGTTGCATATCGAGTTTTAGTTGAATCAAGACATGAGTATAAAATCATATAAATAAATCTTTAAAAAAATAAAAAATGATAATAAGGGGTAACTTTACTTAATCCTCTAAAATATCGTGTCTTTTGTAAATAACTCCAGTGGCAGAGCCACTTGAGGCTTTGCTTTTATTTTTTTATTTTTGTTATTTTTCTACCTAAGTTCCACACGGCATGACGACACTCCAAAAAAAAAAAAAATTTATTCTCTCCTACTAATTATGTAAGTTACCACTCGGTACTTAAAAAAAAAAAAAAAAAATAGCGGCACCCCCAATATGAATTGTCTGGCTCTGCCACTGAACACCCTTCCAATGTTTAAAGTCTCTCACTTTAATGTATTAAACTTTTATTTTGTTTCAGCTACCCTCCTTCCATTAGATATAGGGGTTACATGAAATGGTAGAAATGGTAAAAAGACTTTTATACTCTTAAAAATTTTGCATCCCTTCGTTATGATTTAATAAAAAATCTTAATGGAATTGGATAATTAGAACGAAATGAAAGTTGAATACACCAAAGTGCGAGACTTTAAACATTGAATGGATGTTAGCCAAATTAAAGATGCGACATTTCAGGGGATTAAGTGAAGTTACCCCAAGAAATAATGTATTGCCCAAAAGAAAAAAGTTTAGGTTTTCAAAAGTTTATAGTGTATGAGAATTGATGCACCTAGAATAGTGATATAACCTTTACTTATATAGAGCGTTCACCGGTGCATTATCACCTTAGCTAGATTTCACGTTGGATTTTACACTCATTAACAGAATATTACCTTAGCTAGATTATGTGAAGCGGTTATAACCTTGGTCAAATTCTTTGTCTGAAATCATATGGCAGCTAGAAGGACACCATGAGTGGTCATTTTCTGACGTGTCAGACAGGGTGACACGTCAGAAAACTCCAAACACAAAAAAAATGCAATTTTTGTAGTGCATGATGTTCTTTAAGTAATTAACTACCATGTTGACACGCAAGGATGGACGCAGACATTGATATAAGTAGGGGCCAAGGGCCAAAAATTTTAGCAGATAGGGGCCAATAGGCCAAAAAAAAAAAAAAAAAACTTATAATTTTTTTTTTATGTTATAATATATATATTTTTTTTCTTGTGTTGTGGGAGGCCATGGCGTACATTAGCCACCCCAGCTTCGTCAAGATTGACACCGTTAGTTTAGTTATATGGGCTTTCTCCCCTAATCTGATCTTAATTACCATTAATTTTCCTTTTTATTTCTTTCACCTCAGTCTCGTGGTTGGGGACTTCTAGTTTGAGCTCTATCATCTTGTCATGAATCTTAATTAAGATCTCAAAATCGTTTTCCTGACCCGAATTGTACGACCATATACCTTATCCATCAAAAATATTTAATGTGAAAACAACAAGAGATATTTAAGCAATCAAATTGAGGCATCAAATCATTCATTCATAGAAATAGGGATATCATGCATCAGATATTTTCTGTGTAAATTAATAATTAACTGAAATCATAGTCATACAATCATAATAAAAGTACTTGAAGTAATTGAAATTTTAAAGGGAAAAAGAAAGATCTTGAAATCTTGCTATATAAATAGAATCACAAAAAAAAGAAGTGATGGATAAACGTTAACGTAGTGGGGCAGAGGAGGTTGTTTGAATAGTTATTTTCCTGGGAAAGTTGTAAGCAGAAAATATCATCCGACTTGTCAAAATCCATCTGCAATATATATATATATATATATATATATATATCCATTTTATCCAGAGATTAGATGGATGTGATTGAGCCGATAAACATATCACTTGGTTTTGACCTAACTTTAAATCATGATCGCACGTTGGAGGAGGCTTTTATGATTGCCTATACCACGTGAAGAGCACTAACCCCACGACAAGAAAGTCTTGAGAAAGGGACTTTCCTCTTTTTGTTTGGCTAAGCAGGCCAATCAAAGAGTGGATGGCTGGGAGATGCAAGTTGCCAACTTGAGAATTAAATATAGGAAGAAAAATAGGGGTTTTTTTTCTCTTTTTTTGTGGGATGCCAAGGAATCCTTTGCCTCATTTTCAGGCATTTTCTTTGCTTATTTATTCGTTCTTTTTTGCGACAAAAGAAGTGGCCACGATTTGAAGCAAAGGTGCCTAAAGCCCCATCAAAGAGGGCATAGGATAATTTGTGTAGTGAATCTTATTATATGAGCCTAAGAAAAATGCCAATCTATAACCTATGCTCTCTTCTCTTGGTTTGCCCAGCCCCCTCGATGCCATTTTATTTTCATTATCAAATCATCAATTTGTATAATAGTCTATTAAGAGTATGTTTGAAATTGCGTTAGAAATAGAGTTTTTAAGTAAAAAATCACTTTTTGACAAAAGCTTTATTTTAAAGTTTTTGTCAAAAATGCATTTTTGCCATTTTTAGACATTTTTTACCCTTAAAAGCGCTTTCCAATTTTGTTTACCAAACGTGTATTTTTTTTTTCAAACAAATTTTTTGAGTGTTAAACGCACTTTTAGGCTCTTCAAACGCACACCCAAACAAGCCCTAAAAGCGTTGCCCTTTTCTTAATTTTTTTGTTTTTTCTTTTTCATCCTTACCCCATTCTTTCCCTCCTCCAATTAGTGAATTATATTTCCAAACTAGCATGAGTATTCTTTTAGTGAAGAACACAAGTGATGGACTAAAAAAATTGAGAAATCCAAGCATCAAACTTAATAATATTAAAAAAATACCATTCCCTTTTCGATGGGGTGAACCGAAAGATTAGTTTAAAGTTCTTCTTCCACTTGCTAATCAAGGAAAGGTGTCCATATCACCCTAGTGGAGATCTACAAGCTGCAAGGAAAAAAAATATTTCAGTTCGAATTTGGTTAGCTTAATTAATTATCATCCAAACTATTTCTTTAGTCATATTCTGAAAAGAAATATTAATTAATTATAAGTGATTTTCCACTCTTATTTAAATTCGATTTAGACACCTTTTTCCAAGCAATATTCAGCCTCCCATAAGGTGTCCACGACAATGCTATGTTTCCTTAGTTCATTGATTCATGTTACATAAGCACGTGGCTCACAAACTCACGCCAAAAAGCCATACTTTTAAGTGGGAATATGATTTATTTTACAGTTTAAATTAGATTTATTTTTATTTAATGGTATAGATGGTATTACGTTATTTTAAATGGCGTGGTAACATAGTTACTATTAGTTTTAAATTTATAAAATTTAAGGAAAAGACTAGATGCTAGATCTCTTTGTGTTTTTTTTTGTGTCCTCCTGATCATATATATGTGAAAAATTTAATATAAACCATATATGAAATTAAATCATTTATCATAATCCTTCTAAGCACACTCGTAAACAGAAATTAATTGCATAGTGAATTAGGGCTAACTTTATTTAAAATTATGGGCTTTCATAAACTCATAATAATGAGACTTTTTCAGCATTTACAATATCTTGAATAAAACCTGAGTAATATTTCATGAAAACTCTAGGAGTTACTGAATTAATGCTACCTTTGCTAGTTTTTTTTTTTTTTTTTTCTAGATAAAAAAGGGAGAAAGGGATTACAAGGGAGGATCCTTCCCACTCTGGATCCTTTGCTAGTTTATGAGTAGCCATATTTGTTTCCCTTTTGACGTGTTGCAAGTTTCACATTTAGAAACCATGGAGAAATATCTTCGCATCTTCGATTAATTACTCATCTAGACTTTAAGATTGTCCTTTCATCCGCACAGCATTTACTACCTCCATAGCATCCCCTCCAACATTATATTAGAGACACCCAAATCTATACTAAATTTCACTGCCTTTTCATCACCAAGTGTATGATCAATTATAAAGGACACTAACATTCAAGCTTGAGTAATGTTTGAGAAGAATGAGTAAATAATTCCAAACAATTTCACATACAACTTGGTGTCTTAATTCATTAATATATTAGAAAAAAAAATTAATTAATTAGGTAGCATTGGGCCCTTTGGTATCAAAGTTTAGGTGTTCGAGGACAAAGCTCATTGTCAATTCATCATCCGAATAATAATAATAATAATGTAAAACAAGTGGCGAATATTCGTAGCTAGCTACTTCGTCGGATTACTGAAATTCAATTTCAATTGAAAAGAATCTTTTTAATTGATGGTTTCTCGATCCATCCGAAAAGATAAGGTCAACTACTTTCTATGGAAAATTATATAATTATAATTAAATATAGTTTGTTGCCTAACAATATGCTTAATTTATATATATTCGTGATTACATATATGTTATTTTAAAGTTTAAACATTACTCACAATATATATATATATATATATATATGCTATGATTTATTGAACTCGTTTCATATCATGTTCAAAATCTGAGAGATTTGCACGTACACGTCGTTAATTTCCTGATTCATTTTTAAAATCCAAATAAGTTCTGAGAGAATTGAATATTTGGATCATTTGTCAATTTCTCAATCAATTATTCTCTTACAAACGTTTAAAAATCGTTTGATTTTTAATACATTTTGCTCATTCAATCATTTACTTCCACAAAATATTAAAAATATCTTTCTATTTTTCATTATTATTAAATTGGGTCCATTGAATTTTGTTGGCTAAATATCCAACAAATCAACCAACCCAACTAGAAACCAATCGAAAATGATCAGTTTTCAATGTTGATCCAACAGTTCGGGGTTGGTTAATGTTGACACTGATGACCGCACATATATAATTCACACCTTTCTTTTGTAGCTTTTTACGTCCCTTTACAAAGAGGAGTGCTATACATCCCAAATTTGTTTTTCGAAAGTTGGTTCCCAAATGATGTGTCATCATTTCATGAGATTTATTATTTTGAAAGTGTCATCAACTTATGAAATGGTGACACATCATTTAGAAAAACAAATTTGGGATGTGCAACATGTAAAAAATAGGTGTTTTTAACAACATTAAAATGGTTGGGGAATATTCAATCTATTAAAAAAGCCTGTAATTGTTACATATTAAAAAAAATATATGTATTTCTCACATGCTAAGCTAAGGAACAAATACAGAACTTATAGATTGAATTAGAAGAATTTTCTTTAACCAAATTTAGGAATATATATATGGTTTATATATATATATATATATATAAGGATTGATCAAAGGGTTGCCATGTCATTATAGTAGGATAAAAATGTGGTATGTAACATTAATCTTTATGTATATGTGTTATTTATATAAATTTTATAGTTGCGAGCAATATATCCTTTATAAAAACTATGAAGTAGCTCAATATTTGTGGTGTTTGATCAATATCTCATTTTAGGAGTGAAATTTTTTGTATTTTAGTTGAAAAAAAAGAAAAAAGTGTTTTGATGTGAAATAAAAGTGAAAATAATTTTGAGCTTTTTCAAATGTTTTGTGAGGAAAGTTATTTTATTAATTTATTTTTAACTTTTTGGGTAATAAAAAAAAAACATGGGAAAAAGAAAAAGATGAGGGGTTAGCAAAAAAAGCCCAACATCATGTCATGCATTTCAACCTTAGTACACACACTCTTGACTATTTATGTAAATGAGCATGACTAAAGGTAATTCATGGTTTGCTTTGTTGAAATCATGTATGACCTAATTTTGCTCTAATTTTCTTCCCCGAGTGAAAATTTTGCTCTAATTAGGGATCAATGATAGTGGAATAGGTTTGGTAGATTTTTTGACTAGTTTGAGCTAGCTTTAGAAGGAGGGATCAGGATTTTCTTGAGTTTTTCAAATTTATAAATCCGGCCGTCCGTTATATCTAAGGGTAAAAATAAAATATCACTTTTTTGTCTTATTAAGAAAACATCTAAACTCGTTTTCTTCCCAAAACAAAGATCAATGCACAACACTTTTTCTTCATCTACTTTCTTCCTCAAGTCAAAGTAGAAAAATATGTTAGCTTTCGCAACCTCTTTTGGGAAAAGCGGAACATATCGAGAGCATTATTCTTCCTCATCTCGAGAATATCCAACCAAGAAATTCTAAATAATAATAATAATAAATCTTTGAACACAGATCTAAAAAAAAAAAACTTCTGCATAATGCTCTCCAAAGGTATGTATTCTTTTTTATGCACTCCATTTATTTATTTTTTATTTATTATTATTTTGACTTTCTTCTGCAGAATGCTCTCTAGAAGAGGTTTCTCATGGAATTCGAGGAGATCCCGATCCTAAAAGGAGGAGAGGACTGTGATTTCTCAAAGGATTGAAATGGACTTTGGTTTAAATTTAGTGAGAACAAAAATTACTAGTTGGATTTTAATGCGTTTAATTAATACTTGTTCATTCCGTCAGTTTTTTCATCCAAATTACAGACGCAGTTTCTATCATGTCCCTTAGTAGTTCATCACATGTATATACTTGTTTATTTATATTTTTCTTTTGAAAAACTAGGGACCAATTTTACATAAAACTTTTAGACCAATTTTCTTTTATTTTCCCTAAATTCTTAAAACTTGTAGAGATATAAGATGGATTTGAGTTTTATGTTATGGATCCCAAACCCAATTATTTAAGTTAATCATCATACTAATATTTATAAACATCCTAAATTTTCTATAACTCTTAGCTATCATCTCTTTCTTTCTTTCATATTATTGCTCTCATTTTATCATAAAAATTCATGTAAGGCAGAGTTATTTAGTTGTTAGTTTGACTATTAAGGGGATATATTATTAATTATCATTGTATTCGGTGGACAACAGATATTAATTAATTAGCATTTTTAAATTCATAGTAAGTAAAATGTAACGCCTAAACAGTGATTCATTTATGCCTGGATGGTTAAATAGTATTTCAACTGTAATACCATGCGTTGTTAGATAATAGATTGACTTGCACAAGCATAATAAACAATAAACTGTAAATCCATAAGTAAATCCCATCTTTGGCATTGTCTAAGGAAATCCGATACGCAAATATAATTGGTAACCTAACAATCAAAGTGATAGTGGCATTGCTTCAACGCCTAGAGGTTTCAAAAAAAGTCTCCGGCATCGTATAATTTAAGCATAGTATTTTTAACACTATTTGTGAATTTTAAGCCAAATACTCATTCGTTTATTTGTTGACCCACCATCGGCCCAAACCACTAGCCCTTGTTGGCCCAGCATACCTTTGACCAAGCCCACCAATCCATTGTTGGCCCAATCCATTAACCTACTGTCGGCCTAGCCCATCAGCCCCACCCAGAGACACCGGCCACTGCACTGTTGTCTCCTGCCGTCGTCCGACTAGATATATTGCCTCAATCCTTCTAGCTTATTCTGGATGGCCAAAATCTAAGCAGTTCTTTGCTTAAGGCAACTACCAGAAGAGAGAGAGAGTATGTGAAAATCTTAGCAGCTCTTGGAAAATTTCAAGCTGTTATCGGATCCCCTTCCACATGATTGAGAATTGGGAGTTTATGGCCTCAAAGATGCCCAAAAAAGACCCATTTTCTGACTCCCGTCGATCATTCAATGATCAACCATATTAGGTCAGACAATTAAATACCATTACCATACATGCAATTTTTCATGATGTAAAGCCTCAAGGCCCAGGGCAACAAACAAAAACCATCAGCCAATAGATTGAATATAAGTCTCTCCAACACATCAACACCGGTTGGATTAAATCTAACCAGTGCAATTACTCATTAAGTATCGGTCTTACATAATTTGTTAACCAAGGGTACTACTAAGATTACTACAATTTTTACTTTGACAGTTTACTTAATACTAACTACATCCGTCACTAAAATATAGATCATCACGTAATAGTCCAAATATCACTTATCGTGTTAGCTGCTAAAAATGAAAGATTTTTTAGTCAACATATACAATCGAGGACCACAAGTAATGGTGACCTTTCAGGTTTTTGGTACAAATGAAAGTGACTTTGTAGAGAAGTTTCATGGCAAAGTAGAACTGATTTCAAACTTGGACGAAAGGTTTTGGTATATATTAAAGTCCAGTAGTTGAGCACCAATAATTCATGAATCTCCATCTCAAAAGTCAAGAATACTCGCTCCTCTTTCATCTTTCCAGGAAAAGAACAGAAATTCTAGTGTCATCAATTTCTTTGACTTTAAAGCCTTTGAACACACCTTAAACACTCAACTCAAAGAAAAAAGTAAAAGAAAATTTCCTCAAAGATTCTAACAAGCCATGACACTAGCAAAATGGTTCTGAAACACCCTAGGCTTTGAAAACCAGGCAGGGGTTTCTGAACCATACAAATCATGTTAAGCCTCACAATATATCTTCTATCAAAACTTTGAGACACAACTTATAAGGTTGATGGCAAATAGTGTTAAATAGACATATACCTGAGGCACCACAGGTCAGAACTTTAATCCTAGATCACTAATTTGAAATAATATAAAGGCATGCAGCCTACTATTGACCAGATATCAAATGAAAAATTTAACTGTATATAGAAAAAGCAACTAAACTTGTGTATATCCTTAGGTACTTATATATGATTTCCTAAGTCGTTATATTATTATGCAGAATTTCAAATCAGACAACTTTGGGTTTTCGACATTTCACCACATTGGAAGGCATTACTAAGGCGTTACTCTAACTAGCAGCCAGTGTTCTAAAAAGAGGCAGCGAAAGCGAGACTGAAACCATCAGTAGGCAGTGCTCAAGTCAGATGGAGGCTTGAATTCTGGAGATATTTTACTGGATTATCAACATATCGAATGTCACAATATCAAGCCAATACTCAATACTCACAGGTGGCATTCTCAAACTGGCCAGTGCCGCAGAATACAGATCATAACTCTATCCGCTTGACCTAAACATTTAACCTGCCAGTAAAATGTTTAAAAACCTTAACTCACTCAAATAATCTATAGGCTACACTGGATACTTCTGACCTAGTACTTCAGATTTATAAGCTCTTTAAAGCCTGCCCCTGGGCTCTCCCCAGGGCAAAGTGGTCTTAAATAACATTGAGACAGTTAAGGACATCCAACCGCCCTCCAAGCTTGGGTACGTTCGTTTCCTTGCAGAAGCAGCTCCGAACTAGTAGGCATATATAGAAAGAGGTAATTTGAAGTCTACCTAAGCATACACCTAATTAAGCTTAAGCATTGCTGATTATGCACTTTTTTACCCTTTTACTCATGGATCATATAATGCATACATCTAATGTGACCATTATTTAAGCCCTTTGACTTCCTATTCACCCTACTTTTTGTTACACCCATTGTATATGCTAATTTTGATATCAAATTTCTAACAGTTTGGTCACAAAATTTTATATGCAACCAAGTTCCTTCTACGAGCTATGTTTAGCTAGTTTTATTACATACAATCTTGATATACTAGTACGGATAAGATGTGGATTTTCTTTGTTCAACTTTGCTATTAAGCACAGGAAATGTATGTTGTCAATAAATGTTTAATATTTAAAAATAAAATATCAAAGGGAACTTTTTGTCAAAAGCTTACAATCACCTAGAAGGAGGACAGAGTACAGCATCTTAGTCGCATAATGCATTCATAGGAGGTAGGCAAAGCATAGATCATGTTCTTATCACCAATGAATGCCTTGATAATAGATTAAGATCTCAAGAGCCGGGTGCTATCTACAAAATGGATTTAGAAAAAGCTTTTGATCATGTTAATTGGGATTTTTTGTTGTACATGTTGAGGAAGTGTGGCTTTGGGGGTGAAAAGGTGCTCCTAGAAACAGGCATAAGATGGTGTTGGAGAAGAGTATCTCCAAGTCAGAAGCCATTCATACGAGGTAAGCAGATCCTAGATCCTATTCTTATGGCCAATGAATGCCGGATTAAGATCTAGAGAGACGGGTGTTATCAGCAAATGGATTTTAAAAAAGCTTATGATCGTGTTAATTGAGATTTTTTGTTGTATATGCTGAGATGGTGTGGCTTTGAGAGGAAATGTGCTCCTAGATAGCTCTTTTATTCAGTGCGATTCCTAGTTTCAGCAGTTCCCGTAGCTTGAGATAAGGGGACCCCCTGTCCGGTTGTTTGTGATGAAGGCATTAGGTAGAATAATTTTTGTTGTCGTGAGTGGGGGATTGTCTAGTTTCTAAGTGGGTGATGTTGGTGGGATTGATTTCTCTCACCTATTGTTTGCTTATGATACTTTGATCTTCTGCAGGGCTAAACCAGACCACCTTCGTCATCTGCGTTGCTTATTCCTATGCTTTGAAGCTTTTTAGGGCTTGAAGATTAACTTGGCTAAGTCAAAACCGAATCCTGTGGGAAATGTTGATCATGCGGAAAGGTTGGCTAGTACTCTAGGTTGTGGGGTTTCCTCTTTGCATATGAAGTATCTTGGCCTACAATTGTGGGCCTCCTATAAGGCCAAGCAAATTTGGGACAGTGTTATTAAGGTCTCCTCCAAAAAGGGGTTTTTTTAGGTTAGATCCTTCTATTGTGCCTTAGTTTGTAGTGAAGGGTTATCACTTCCCTCGAAAGATGGCGGACTAAGGTTCCTTGAGAGCAACCTTCTTCCGTTAGTCGGCAGTTCTAAGTAAGATCCTTACCATGGATAACATCAAGAAGCAACACGTTATTGGGTTGGACAGATGTTGCATGTGGAAGAGGAATGAGGAGTCTGTAGACTATATATTCCTCATTGTGGCATGGCTTGTGCCATTTGGATTGCCTTTTTCAATTGTTTTGGACTATCATGAGTTATGCCTAGACGGGTAGTCATGTATGCTTGCTTGTGGACTATCGGCAATACGCAGAGCGCTGTTGTGTGGAAGATAATGCCTAGGTGCCTTTTATAGAGTTTATGGAGAGAAATGAATGAAAAAAGTTTTGAGGACCGGGAAAAGGCATTGGAGGAGATTAAGTCCTTATTTTTCAAAACTTTGTATCTTTGGACATTGCGTACTTTCTCCTTTGACAATTAGTTATATTGATTTCTTTATTCTTTTTGCTCATTCTAGCTGCCTGCTTTCTCTTGCATACTTTCTGTATACTTGGGGAAATCTTACGCTTTTAATGATGTCTGTCAATTACTTCTCAAAAAAAAAGGTTATCAGCAAAACATTCTTCAGCCCCTTACCCAACTTCATGTCTCTAATCTATAAATAACAGTAAGAATGTATACTTGACAGCGTACATTAAAACTAGTAGGTATCATCAGATTTAAGCCAGACATTCCTAGAGGGATTTCCAATAGTTCACCGAAAATTTAGATGCAACTTACAGAATCCTGGCAACATCGGTCTTATATAAATAAGGACCAAATGAGGGCTCACATGTCAAAACTTAAACATGATTGTTAAATCTATATATATAGCATTCAACTAAGGGTATACAATGTTTGACCATAGGTAAAGCAGCTGAACTGGGGGCGCACAAAAGAGTCAAAAAGTCAAATAAAAATTAATAGAATTCTTGCAATGCCAGAGGATATCTATTTCGAAACACATAGAAGTTGAGTAAGAAGAAGAGGAGGGTAAAGAAACCAATTAAAAAGGACTTGGGAGACAATAACAGGGTCTCAATAAATATATGAGATCACCACCAGATCTCACCGACATCCATAATGCAACTTAAAACCGAACCAAGGTCTGTGGCACCACTACAGACAAGCATGGCCGTTTAAGTAAATGTAACAATACATTCATAAATCAACATATAAAAAATTATTAGAATTGAACCACAGGCAGACGAAGAAGAAGAAGTCAAATGTTAGATGAAAACAATAAATCAGATACATCACAGAGATAACTTACAATATAGTTCTAGATCAAATGAAGTTCAGAAAATCATAAATAAAAAGTGAGATATATATAAAGCAGATACATTAGGATACTAACCCCTGCTAATCTCTTTCTAAATGAAAATCAAATTCATAAGTAATATAAATCTTTCATTATATAGTACATTTACACGAGTATACAAATTCTTGTTGACCGAAATGCCTTTATCGAAATTTGAACTGCTCAAACAATATAAACCTTTATTAATAAACCAGCAGTTTGAGAATTACAGCCACAGGCCTATTAACTGAAGATGAATTTCACTTCAAACTAAAAAAGATTACAGTCAAGATATTACAAAAACACGATAATTCATAAACTAGATAGCCTACATTAAAATTCTGATGTCTGTGGTCCTACCTCTTTTCATGTTACAGCTCTGTCCAATTGTCCAATTGAATTGTCTGGTCTTCACTACATTGCCTAATATAAAACTTGTCCAGAAAACAAAAGATTGCAGCTGATACAGATTCTATATAACAAAACAAGCTGCAAGATGGGTATCAACGAATAAGAAACAAGAAAAGAGATGTGAGAAACAAACACTACAGTGACCAAAAGGCCTCTTACATCAGCAGCGTCCATTGCATTTTCACAAGAGAAGGTCTTACGAGAAGTAGATGAGTCCACCGGAAAGGTACAAGCCTTCTGATCAAGCAACATGCTCACAGGTGAAGATGCTATGAAAAGGATTATTGGTCCCTCCATCTTGGACTTGGCATGGGGAAGAACCCTGAAGGAGATAATGGAAATAGGCCAGGAGAAAGTGGAGGTTGAGGCCCTGGACCTAAAATCCCTGATTGAGCCATGGGTGAAAATGCAAAATTGGGTGTCAAAGGTGGAGGAAACTGAATCCCAGGCGAGAACAATGGATAAGGTGATCGTGGTGACGACAAATTGAAGTAACCAGTTGGGGATGGCAAGAGGAACTGAGAAGTTGGAGAGGGTAAAAGGGGAGGACCGTTCCCTTGTGGGGAAGGAAGATTAGGCATAGGTGGGATTGGACCATTCATTCTTGGGGAAGGGAGAGCAGGCATGCGAGGATTAGGAAGTAAAGCAGTTGACTGCGGTGGAGCCTGCATTTGACCTGGAAATTGTGGTTGTGGTTGAGCCTGCCCTTGAGCTTGGTTGCCCCTTGAACCTGGATCCATCATCGAAGTTTGAAGGTAACGCATGTAAGCCGAGATAGGAGACTCAGCCGTACTTCCCCAAAATGAGTCTCCAGGTGTCAATGGCTGCATAGGCGTGGGCGATGGCTGTCCAAACTGACCAGGTCTAACATAGTTATTATTGTACACCATTGGGGGAGGGGCTGCAGGGAGTGGAACTGGAGGGGGTATGTGAGCTCGGTTGATGGGCGTTAAAGGGGGAGGCCGAATTTTCTGCAGCCTCATACTCGGGGGCTTAGGCGGGTTGTTGGGAGGTCTAGGTGCAGGTTCATGAGAAGGTGAACCAGTGAGCTGCTGAACGATATTTCGAAAGTCGTTCTTGCTTATGTTGTAAACCTGGGGCTGAGGTTGCTGCCTAGCAGGATTATTTGCAAAATTTGGCTGGTGCAAGGGACTCTTCCTTATATTCTTCCCCATTTTATTCACACCCAAATGGTCATTATGCCGGTTCTTCGAGTTATCCATTTGGTAAAAATAGAAACACAATATCACTTGAACAAAGAAATACCGCTTTTTGAAAGGTCACCCAAAGTCAAACCACTCATAAGCTCAAAGCAGTACCAAAAACTTTAAACTGATGCGCAAACACTAGCAATCTTTCGTGTAATCCCAGCTCAAACACCAACTGTTTCCGCAAACCAAATACTTAGTTCCTCTATATACCCACAAAGTGAACAAAACCATTCAAAGCTTCCAAAAAAAACCCAGAACCTCAACATTCAAGCTCAAAACAACCCTGAATAATTCACAGCTACGCAAGCATAGAACAAATCAACCCCACCAGAAGTAACAGATATCAAAACCCAATATAGCTGAGATTCAGAAGCAGAAAAACATACCCTTTTCTTTGCTCAGAGAAACCCAAAACTCCTTCAAATCCCAAGCCTCAGATTCTGGAATTATACCAAATGATAACTCAGAAATCTCCCACCAGATTCCACCCCGCAGAACCCAGAAAGCAAAAGAACCCCACAAAGGAAGCAGAATTCTGACAAAAGTGAACCTTGTATACTCTCAAAGCTCAATTCAAACTCCCCCAACAACAAAACATTTATCTTCCAGGTTTGAACGCTCCAACAAGAAAATCAAGCAAGCACAAAGAAAGCAAGAGACAAGGAAAAGAGAGAGGGAATTGGGAAAATATCACGCCTTGACTGATGGGACTAAGCGCCCAGAAAAGTCCACCCTCAACGTCATCCAACTCATCTTCTTCTTCTTCTTGTATAATTTCCCTCTCTAGAAGGATAATGAAACCCTAAAGGGTCGAGCTTTGCAGAGTCTAACGCGTTCAATGGTCAATGTGCAAATGAATGAAATGAATTAACTTTTTTAGAAGAGTGGTGTGAGGGACCTACCTGTGGGGCCCGATGACGACCGGCTTAACGTTTTTATTTTTTTTATAGAAACTTAACGTTTTTATTTTATTCGTCTAAAACTGGTTTCGTCCCGGTCTGGGTGTGTGTCTGCCCGAGCCTTCAGTCAAACATTGACGGAATTAACGTCGATTTGCCACTCAATCGGGGGTGTGTTTGGAAATAGTAAAAGTTGACTGAAATTATAGCAAATTTGATTGATATTAAGAAATAAATAAGAATGTTTTATAGTAATTTATTTATTTAAAAAATAATAAAAAATTATTGATGTAATATAAAAAAATAAAAATATTACGATTGATTTTGAAAAAAAGTTTTTGAAACTTATAAATTCCAATTCATTTACTGTTTCCAAACAAAGACTCGGTGATTGGCAATTGGCAACCGCGAGCCAACGTGTTTTGTTGGCCGATTCAAATCTTCTGACTGGTTTCTGAGCCAAGGATTATTCAAATATTTTAATTTAGTCAAACCATTAATTAATACAATATAATATTTATGTAAACTTCACATATATTTCATAATTGATTGAAACTATCATGTTAAATACAACACGAAAAAGAAGAAAGTGAACAAGGTGAGTTGTTGATGGCTATAATAGCTGCCAAGGGCGAGGAGCCCCCTTCCAGCAAAATCCTTGAAGAAGATGATGAAGAAGGAGAAGCAGCAGCCTCAACAGCTAAGCCTCACCGGCCTTGATATCAAGGCCAGGGAGTTTTTTAGAAATTCGAAGTTAGCAGATTATGTTTATAACGTCCAACTCAACACAAAATTAAAAAATTAAGTATTTAATTAAATAAATCGAATTAATATTAACCTACATATACTTATATTTCGACATACAAACACGAACAACCTTAAAAAGAACAAGTTGAATTAATTAGCAACCAACCCAACACGTCAGATGGGAAGTAAAGACTAGGGACAGGCAAGAAACATTACATGTACAATGCCATAAATTGACTTATTGACTCTCTAGAAACTCCAAGCCCACCATTCACTAGATACACACTGCTTGGAAGCTTCCAAGCCCTCTTAATCATAATTAGCAGAATCATTGAGTCATGGTTGAACGCTTTAACTATGTTGATTTTATTTTTTTTTCGGTTTTATATTTTTATTATACCAAATATATATGCAATAAAAACCAATTGAACTGACTCTTTTCTATAAAATAATTAATAAATAAATAAAAAGCTTATTAGCAGTTAATTAATTCTGGTAGATTAATGTAAAATAATTTCAATTCTGGTTTGGACATCATAAAAATGAAGGGGGGGTTTTTTTTTCACATCAAAGCTTTCTTCATCACCTGGGTCTAAATCATTATTCAAATCATAATATATATCAACAAAGGGAATGAAAAAAAAAAAAAAAAGAGAGTCATAACTAATAAATATTTAAATATTTAATAGGCCTTATCTCCAATGATAAGCCTATTTAATTCTATTTAATTGGTCGGCCAATGATAGAGACAACATCGATTTTATTTTATTTTATTTCATTTTTTTAACATGTCCACACAAAAGAATAAGAGGTATTTGAATTAATGACATTTGTTTTATTAGGTGTGATCCTAACCGATTAAACTATCTCTTGGAACATTTTTTTTTTTTTAATGGAGATTTACAATTTTGTTGCCTAGTACTAAATAGGAGAGAATTAATATAAAGTTTATTTATGTAAAATTTGGGCTGCTCACTTATTTCTTTGGATACATGAGCCTTATAAAACTCTCTCACCAACAATTCAAACACAATTTGAGTAGCAAATTGCTTGAGATCGGGATTCCTCTCTTCTTCTTCTTTTTAAAAAATCAATTATTGTTGTCTCCTTTCTCTTCCTTCCCTCTTTTCTTTTCCTATTGTGTTCAACCAAATAAAAAATTTGTGGACAAAAAGTACATGTTAGGCTGCCTTTAGAATGAAAAAATAAATAAATAAAAGATCAAATGCCTGTAATTCATCAAAATCCAACTTAGACTTGAGTTTCTTGATGGAGAATACATGGCTGAGTTTTAATGACAGTTTTGCCGATTTTTCAAGATAATGATGAAAAAGTCAAGGCCAAATTTTCACAAACCTTCCCCCACTCCAACTCCAAAATGTATAGTTGGCTAAATTTTCCAAGCAACTCACCATTGTTTTGAGAGTAAAAAAAACAAAACTTCAATTGCATCAAAGTCTTAGAGAATACTCATGTCTGATTAGTATAAACTACTTTAGTTCTCATTGATGCCCTGATGGGACGGGAAATTAAGTTATGGCTCAGTTGGTCTTAAAAGTACACCTACTGTTTTTTGCCGTTTAGGTCCCTCTTGATTAGTCCCTCGTGGGCTAGTGTTATTATGGTTACGCTAGCTAGAATAACCACGATTGCTCTCCCCCTCCAACCTTTTTTGCTTAGGAACAAAAAATAAAAAGATTAATAGACTTAATCTTAGAGTAACTAAAAATGTTGGTTGTATAATTGGTTAACAACTATCAAAATATGATTGTGGAATGTTTTTCTTTTTTTCTTTTTCAATAATCGACATGACTCCCGATCAGATGTTGGATTATGAATTCCTATAATTTATAAGAAATTTTAGATTCTTAAATCACGACATTTATGTATTTTTAAGCATTAAAACGCTTAAAAAATATCACATATTAAAAAAGTGACATGTTCTCATAATCCAAAAATCTACAATTTCTAAAAGATCATTATCCTCCATGTTAACTCACACGTACCAATAATTTGTAAAATAACAATAAATATGCATGTTGCAATACGTAAATGTTATTATTATTATTTTTTTGTTTGACGTGTCTACACAAAAGTAGGGGAAAGAGGATTCGAACTTGTGACATCCACTTTATAAGGCGTGGTTCATAATTGATTGAATTACCTCTTAGGGACACGTAAATATTATTTTCATTTCTTATCATAAACAAATTAATATATATATTAATTTGTTATATATATATATATATATATAAATCTTCGTAATGGCTGCTTGTAGGTCTTAAAGGGCACTTTTATATATATATGAAGTTAGGCAGCTGGCTGAGTCACGCATGGCTTCTTCAGCAGCCAACGTGTTGAATCTAAATCCTTTAAACCTTCATGGCTCATGCATGTTTGGAAAATCTGATATAATTAGAGATTTTTTTCTTTTCTAAGCGATATAATTAGAGTTGTTTGGTGAAAGAGTTAGACGTACGTATGCATCCACTCACTAATTAAACTTGAAATTTCCTCAAACTTGAATAAATAACTTTTGCTTAGCACTAATCGCACCCTCTAATATATGATGATTATGACGAAAAATTGTAGATTCAGCAAAACTTTCTAGAGAGCTTTTTTATTTTTAATTTGTTGAAAAAGTATTTTGACATAATATAAATATAAAAATAATTTTTAATTGTTTTATATATAATTTGTTTGTTAATAATTTTATTAGAAACTTCAAAACTCTTCATCATCGATGCACTGAGGATTGAGAACTCAACCTAAGGGCAACTACTTCACAACTCCAAACTCTTTAGAATATTCAAACATACACTTTTCAAAGTCAATCGGATTAACATAAAGAAATATTTGTTTGACAAAGAGGACAATAGGATATCATGAGTTAGCCTGTCAGCTACTGTAGATTCACGAGGTGATATATATATATATATATATATATATATATATATATATATATATCACATCAATCTTTCTTGCAACTTGCAAGAGATGAATGGGAAAAGGAAGTCAAGTTCTTTATACATTTTTACAATTTTATTATTTTTATATCATCATCGGATTTAAAAGTAATATTAATAAGGAAGATGCTTGGAATTCTTTTCATAATATTTTATTAGATTTTTTTAGATTTACGTAAAAAATTGATTTAAAAAAAAAAATTTTAGTGACATCTACTATCGATTTTTTTAAACATTAACATCAAATTTGAGGTATTAATACTAAATTTAAGATGATCAAATTTATTTTGAATGATACTATCTTTAAAATGTTAACTTTTCACCTTTAGGTTTTAGTTTTAAATCTAAAAATAAGTTTTAAAGAATTATAACCTAAATATTAACTCATAAAAATTAATCTGTTAGTAAAAAAATTTTACCTATAATTTTTTTTTCTTAAATCATATTATATATAAGACTGAAAAATTGTTAAGAAAACACTAAAAAAAACCCATAACTAACTCCTATTAATAAAAGGGTAATCGTGAGATAAATCCATGAGTTGGCATTTGAAAATAAATAAAATAATATCATAATAAGGTGTGCGAATTTGGACATTGACTTTAAAGCCCATCTCATATTTTAATTAAATAATTTAGGTAACAAGTATAAAACAGTGTCAAAATATCAATCAAATAATTAAAATTTACTGCTTGCTAATACTTTTTTAGTGTTTTCCATTTCTTTTAGTTTTAATTATTTTATGAGTATTGTCTCCAAGAGTCAATCCAGGAATCACGCCTTAAAGTCAGGCACAAGATCGAATCCCTCCTCTCCCTACCCTTGTGTGGACATGTCAAAAAAAAAATATATATTTTATGAGTATTAAGTTGTTTGTTAATTTTTTTAAAACTAAGCAGTCAAAAAATAGACCTAGAAACTGAAAGGAAAATGTTAGGAATTCTCCTTGTAGGTTCTCTTGGCGTTCTCCTAGTCTTATATAAAACATGATTTAAGAAAAAATAAAAGGTTTAAATACTCCATTAGTCCTTAAGGTTTGAAAACTTTATTTTTTTCCTCCCTAAGGTTTGAAAAGTGATCAAATTAGTCCTTATGATTTTAAAAAGTGACCAAATTAGTCATTCTGTCAGTTAACCGTTAGTTGATTTAACAGACTAATACAGGATCAATTAGAAGTTGATACGTAGTCATCTAATTAAATTTTTTATTTTTTTAAAAAAATATTTAGAAAAAAATATTTTTTCAAAAAGAAAAGAAAAGAAAAAAAAAACTTGGGGTGGCCGTAGGCTCACCCACGGTGGGTACTAAATTTTTTGGCATTTGGGAATTGGGGTCAAATGGTTTGGTGGGTTTTGGGGGAGATTCGGTTTGTATAATCGTGTTATGTGGAGGGATGGTATACAGTGATTTGAGATAGCCATTGGGCTTGAAGTGAAGGAAATGGATTCAGCGAGGAGTTTTTCTTCAGAAACTTCAACCGAGGGACAAGTTGAGGGCTTCGACAAAGAGGAAGGAGGGTAATAGTGACGGGAAGGGGGATCCGGATGTGCAAGGTAGTGTAGAAGCGGTTTCCAATGGTGGTTTTGGCCACCCCTTAAGCACCAAGGAGCCACCCCCATGGGCCAAGGGGGTGGTTGAGCCATCCCTTGGTGTTCACGGCATCCCAAGTTTTTTTTTCTCCTTTTTTTCATTTTTTAAATAAAAAAATTTAATTATTTGGCCACGTGTCAATATCTAATTGGTCTATGTGTCAGTCTGTTAAGTCAACTAACGGTCAACTGACGGAAGGGTTAACTTGGTCACTTTTCAAAACCACAAATATTAATTTGGTTACTTTCCAAACCTTAGGGAGGAAAAAATAAAGTTTTCAAACCCTAAGGACTAATAAAGTATTTAATCAAAAATAAAATTATAATGGCCTCCACTATCCTTTTTTTAGGTATTAGCACTAAATTTGAGGCATTAGCACTAAATTTGTGAGGCATTAGCATCAAATTTAGGATAATTAAATCCATTTTTGGTGATATCATCCCTAAAGGATTAACTTTCTATCCTTAGGTTTTAGTTTTGAATTCAAAAACAAGTTTTAAAGCATTAAAACCTAACTATTAACTCATAAAAATTAATCTGTTAGTAAAAAAACCATACTAAAATTTTATTTTTTCTTAAATCATGTTCTATGTAAGACTGAAAGAACGTCAGGAGAACACTACGAGAAAAACCCCTAGTAAACCCCAAACTGAAAAGTATTATTAACAAATTAAACAGCCTATTTTTCAAAGGGAATCTTTTAAGGTGGACTAGAGAACAAATATGACACCACATTTGTCAAACTATAAGGTAAATAATCAATGGCTGTAATACAGTAATAATTATACAAAATTCTCGAACAAGCATATATACCTAATTATATATATAAAATGTATCTAACCAGAAAACATGTTGTCCGAATTATAAATAAATTAAAGCAAAGTTGAAAATGTCATCCAAATCTTAAAACGTCAACACATGACCGAACAGTTGTGTTCCAAAAAAAAAAAAAAAACCGAACAGTTGAACACTACAACCAGATTTCTTGACTCTAAATTACTCCTCACACGTCATCCCTCTCTATGTCTCTCTCACAAGTTGAATATCACGACGGGTGCGTTTAAAATTATAATTTGTATTTTAAAAGAGAAAATGTTAAGGATTCTTCTCATAGATTTTCTTGATATTCTTTTAGTTTTACGTAAAATATGATTTAAGAAAAAATAAAATTGTAATAGTCTCCACCATCGATTTTTTTAAGTATTAACACTAAATTTGAGACATTAGCATCAAATTTGTGAGGCATTAGCACCAAAATTAAGATATTAGCATCAAATTTAAATTGATTAAATCCATTTTGAATGATACTATCCCTAAAGGGTTAATCCTTCACCCTTATATTATTTTGAATAAAAAAAATAAGTTTTAAAGCATTAGAACATAACTATTAACTCATAAAAATTAATCTATTAGCAAAATGATACTACAATTTTATTTTTTCTTAAATCATGTTCTACGTAAGACTGGGAGAATGTTATGGAGAACACTTCGAAAAAACATATCGTGAAATGTAAGACATTTGATATTGATTAAAAAGTATGTAATTTAAAATAGGAAAAAAAATTTACGATTTCAATAAGAAAGTTAGATGGTTCTTATTTGAAAAAGTGTAAATTTAAACCAAAATCATGATTTTGTTTAAAAAAATATTTGGAGCAATATTTACCTACTTGGCTATAAAACCGTAATTATATGCTAATGTTATACAAACACTCAGTTGATAAAAGTGTACTTCTTAACATGTTTTATTAAACGCCTCTGCAATTTTTAAAAAGTAGCGATTTTAAAAATACAATTTTTGAAATTGCACTTATTGAAGTTGCACTCCCAAACAAGCTCTTATTAAAAAATTATTTATAAATTGAATTGGCATACAATAATTTATGAAATGATTTGAAAAAGTTAGGGTAATTTATCCCTTAAACTTACAATTGGACACCTTAAACTATCACCTTAATGATAATTTATTCTTTAAACTTTCAATTGGACAATTTATTCCTCAAACTATTAAAATAATGATAATGCTAGCAAAATGACAAAATTAACCATACAAAATTTTTAATAAGACAAAAAATATCCTTAAAATTTTGAAAAAAAAAATTGTTTTTATTTAGTAAGGGTAATTTCGTTGTTTTGTTAAAATTGAGAGTACATTGTTATTGTTTCGATAGTTTAACAGGTAAATTGTATCAATTAATAGTTTGAGAAATAAATTGTCATATTTGAGATTGTCATGTTTGAGGGATTAACTGAACTTTACCCATAAAGTTAAATACCCACTCAAACTATAATGGATTATTAAAAAATAATTTTTTTAAAAAAACGATTTAAACTATAATGGATTATTAAAAAATAATTTTAAAAAAAACGATTTATATATTTTTTAATTTAAAAAATAACGAATGGGGTGAGAGAGGCTCGAACTCTCGACCTCAGGATAACTCAGAAGCTATGAGACCTACGCGCTAGCCAACTGCGCCACCACCCCACGATGCCACTGGTCTTGGAACTATTATTTACTATAAGGTATAACTCAGAAGCTCTCTCCTTAACATCGGCCTGGAAAAGCTCAATCCTGTCTGTCTCCGCACTCACCAACTTCTGCTTCTTCTCACAAACATCTCTCTCAGTGTTTGTCTCTGTTCAAAGTTTTCACTTTTGGGGACCCATTTGGACGAACATAGATCTGCGTTCATAAAGGTACACGCTTTACTGCCCAGGGCTTTACCTTCCTAATTAACCGCTTTAAATCGAGCTTTGTTTCTTAAATTTCACTGCTGCATTTTGTGCTTTGATGTCTTAATCCTGTAAACCCAGAACAAGTCCCTCCAGAATGCTAACAAATAACAAGTCCAATGTTGTTGTTTTGGTTGTGGGGTTTCAAATTTTTTGCATTGCCATTTAGGGTTATGTGCCAGGGTCTAGTTAATATTCACTAATGGACAAATGGGTTGATCGAACTTCTGCGAGAGTGAAGGAACTTTGCATGAATAATTCCCACTAGAGATGAATATAGAAAGGGACTAATGCTCCAATTTTATCTCTTTGGGGTTGCAGAATTATGAAGATACATTGAACTTGAACGCGGCCGAAGTTTAGAGGGTGCGCAGCTCTCTGATTTAACATATTGAGATACCTCTTCTAAGGTAATTCAACGGGTGTGCTGGTCATGTTGTTGTTGCGCAGTTGGATTGATAGCATGAGTATAGGTTGTTATTAGTATCACATATAACGAGATATTTTTAGTCCATGTTGCGTAATCTTAAGAATAGAAAGAATCACAGAAGCAAAATATATAGATTAAGCCCTAGTTAATACAGGTTTGGTCCCATGGAGCCGCCGCCTTGTTAGCCAAGGTTCGAATATCTTGACTGAATTAGTACTTTGGTGAGGAACGGTTCAAGTGCTTGGTGTTTATCAGTATGTTAATACAGTATAATCCTCGTATGGTTAGTTGTGTGTACGGGTCTCTTTTCATTACCAAAAAAATACAGGTTTGATGCAACAATTTCAGTTGAGACATCGGGTCTGTTTGGTGATGGACTTGCCCAAGTCCCACTTTTTTTTAACTTTTCAATATTCTTATTTTTTATATCACATCAATCATTTTTTATTACTAATCAAATAACAACTCACTACAAAACAAAACGTTTTTACTTTTCTATACAAAAAATTTAAAACTTCTATCTACTGTATATTATTACAGCAATCACTTCCAAACTAAAATTCACCTACTAAATCCATTATCAAATGGACCCGGAACGATTCCATATGGTTTTCATTAGACTCAAAGTCATTGATCTCTATTCTTATAATTAGCACTGGGAAAAAAATCCACCATCACCAAGATGGAAAAGTGTAAGACATCATATTATGATATCCCAAATTTTTGTATTATTAGAATGGATGAAATGACTCATTTTAAATGCTAAGAGCAAAGAAGATCATTTTAGATGTTTCAATGAGTTCTAGCTCAAATGACATTTGCTCCCCTTCTTAAAAATGGTGTAGAGGGTGAGGTTGTGAGTTCAAGGCACACTTAGTGCAGTATTTAACTTATGTACCAATCAATTTTTTCTTCCCCAAAAAAAAAAATGCTTAGATGTATCATTAATGTTATTAAGATTACATATCGCAAAATATCATTAGTCTGTGATGCCAAAATGTATAGATAATCATATTAAGCTTAGTTAATACAGGTTTGATGCAACTGTTTCCATTGAGATGGAACTGTTCCATCTTATATTTATTACACTTGAAGTTTGATCTCTCTTCTTGTATTTAGCATCTGGGAAAATAAAATCCCCATCACCAGGATGGATATCATCATAATGTTATGATATCCCAAACTTTTGTATTATTAGAATGGATGAAACGACTTATGTAAATGCTAAGAGTGAAGAAAATCTTTTTATTTATGCCAATGAATTTTAGCTTAAATAGCATTTCCTCCCCTCCGTAAAAATGTTGTAGAGGGTGAGGTCGCGAGGTCTTGAGTTCAAAGCCCACTAGGTGCAGTGTCTAACTAACTTACCAATAAAAGAAAAAAATCGGTTTAGATGTATCAACAATTAAGATCACATTATCTCATTTCAGTTGGGCTTCAAAACCTGCCATTATTAATAGTACATACCTAATCTAAAATTGTTTTGACAGTCAATTTTATTGGTGGAATGGTTTTTATTGGCGGAATAGCAATGATGTCAGTTGTACAAAGTGCAATTCTTCAGTGTTGGATCAGAGTCTAATTATGGGATTGCTACCAAATCCTACACTATGCAGATGGATAATTAACTAAATTGTATATGCATTGATTGGGGTGAAAAGAGACATTGAATTTAGTTCTCCAGTTTCAGGGGTCTCCATTTTTAGCCTTCATGTACACAAACACAAGTAAAAAGATTCGTGGACCACATTCTGGATCATGCATGCATTTTATCTTATTTAATTGTATGCTTTATTTTGTTTCTCTTTTGAGGTTCATCAATTAGGTTGTTCCAAATTATTTTTATTTTTTTGACCACCTGAATGACGTGGTGCTGGGTGTATAAACAGCAATAGTTTTCATGTTTTGTTTGTTGACATTAGATTGACAATACATTGAAATGATGGAGTGAGTACCAAATGGATGTTGCATGGATCGGAAACCCAACTTTCATTGGTAATAAATGTGAAATGCTTTTCATCAGATTGGAAAAGAGATGAGGATTGACGGTCCCGATTCATCTTTAATTAGTTTCTTAATGCAGATGCTAACCTTAATCCAAAATGGAGAACAGTAAAAATATGAATGCCAGTACTGGAACACAAGAGAATTTAATGATGAATCCCCCTGAACAAAGACACCGCACGAAGGGCCGTCTTGACATTGTGACTCGTCGGCTGAAGAATCGAGAACGACAACGTAGGTACAGGGCACGAAAGCGGCTTGAAGCAGAAATCCAGAAGTCTTGTGTTACAAATGAGTCAACTCTACCGCAAGTAGAACTGCAACAAAATGGAATACATAGCCTTTGTGTGACCCGTGTGCATTGTAAACGAGATTGGAAAAAGGATGCGAGAAGGGCTCACACTCCTAAGGATCAAGAAGTCACACCTAATGGTACTGTAACGTTAACTAGTGAAAGTCAGATGTCATGCTTGCCCTCTGGAATCAAGGCAGAACCACCATTAGAAAGAGAATGGCATCCTGAGATATCGCATAGCATGGTCAATTCTGAAACACATAGAACTATAGTTGGTCGAAGAGACTGGAAAGCAGATGCAAGAAAGAAAAAATGCTAGTGTGTTACCAACTTGTAGCATGCAATGAACATCTTACAGATAGGCTGTCATAGAGTGTCAGATAACTCCTGACTTTGTTGCTATGGATGTTTCTGAAATTGTAGTGTCTCAAAAACCATGTGATGTGCTAACTCAAGTTGTTGTGTTGTCTAGGAAAATCTTTCTTGTTTTTTTACAACCTTTGCTGTTGCAGATGAAGAAAGGCTCTCAAAATATGCCAAGAAGAATTGCCATTACATTACTGCCAGATTTCATAGACAGAAGGATGACAATGCCAAACAACAATCTGAGGCATGAATCCTGCTTTATTTGGAAAGGCCAGTATCGATGGTCAAGAATGATTATAATGTATGATGTTAATGTGAGAACATTAACAAATAAATATATGGAAATAGTTTCATATTCCATAATCAAAAGGCTAATTGAATGACCTTCCCTGTTGAATGCAATTCATGTTTCTTGTGCATCTTACATGTGTCACATCTGACTGCATGACTTTGCATCTGTGAATGGGAAGTAAGCTTTCTATTTTGATCCCCTTTTTTTGTAGTCATGTTAGTGCATGCTTGGGGTAAGTGTGGACCTATATCATTTCCATGTAAAGAGTTTGTCGTTATAAAACTCTTTCCATAAATAGGATCTTGTGGAAGAGTGAGGTGCTCCCTAGGTATCCCTTTAAAGTGGAATATCTTTTTACTTTCTTTTTCTATTTTATTCTTTTATATTCTTATATGAGAAAAAGGGACTGGATTTTTGGCTAATTTAAATGCAGGAATAATGTAGTGTGCAATGCCGCGTCATCATTATTGATGGCTCATCTTATATCGTTTATCTTTTGTTTCCTAAGGTAATAGCTAAGAAATTTTATAGATATAAGAAACGGACTATAAGATGCAACACCCCTTCATGCTGAAGCTGGAGGGTGTAACTCCTATTGAAAGTAATTATAGGAACATTAGTATTAATAGTATTCTTGCAGTATTTGTAGTGGTGGTGGCTGCGGCAGTTGTTTTGTGCAAGTTATAGCTGCTTCATATTCAATGCTTTATTCCTTCTCTATTGGCTCTTATCTTATATGTTGTTGCTTATGCCATTAATATTTGAACTAAAATAGTTATACAATATCGATGTCGTATATTTGTGTTGCCAATAGTGGTGGTGGTAGTAGTGGCTGGATGTTGCCTGTGCTATGGAATTTAGGAGTGGTGTGTTGGATGAATATTAAAGAGTATATGGCCCTTTTAATTATTCATTTACAAAATATTACCGTGAATCGTGGAACCAATATTGACTTCATGATTTTCTACTAATTTCTGACAACAGATATTGCAAGATGTCTTGGTTCAATGATTTCACAAAAAACAAGCATGTGAATGTACAAATAAATGCTCTAACTTATCTTAAATACCCTTTATCAATGCTTTTCTGGATTGTACGATGGGAAAGTAGAGCATCTTATCTAATATTTGTGGAAAGAGGTATTGATTTGCAGATGTTTGAAGGAAAACAGTTACCTATCAACCCCCCCAAAGAAAAAAGAAAAAAAGATGATCAAGGAAAATAGGCTGCAGAGAATATGATTTGTATATATGAATATTTGTTTTTTGTTTAAGTGAAGGCGCTTAGCCACTTGGAGTCCTTCCACAATTTCAGTGGTTAACCCTCGCTGGATTTTTTGAACTTTTGTCATTTCAGATCTTAAAGGCTTCTCTTGTGGGTACTACCAATGTACTTGGCTGATGTCCTTTTGCTTCTTCCAGTAAAATTTATTATGTTAGAAGTTTAAGTTTAAACCTATTGACAACTAGTTAATTCTTCCATTATGTTTGTAGTTATGTGAGCTTTCTGAATTTCTCATATTAGCATAATCTATGTTACTCTACTGTCATGGCTTTTGTGGTATTAGAAATGATTTATTTCTGCAAGCTGTGCTTTCTCCCCGACCCTAGTAATGGTTGGATGTTGGTTGCCTTGGGGATGCATTTAGAGCTGTCTTTGATTACCATATTGGTTCCTGAAACTGCTTTATTCTATTTCTGGCTTGATAATGGCAAGGATCCCCTCCTGTATCCTTTTCCCCTTCTTCCTTGCATTCGAAAAAAAAGGGAGGAAATCTCATCATAACTTTCTAGAATTTTGTGTGATGTTAATTTAGCATTTTTCAAACCACATTACTTTGCATAACCATTCTACTCTGCTGAAGTGGCACGATTTACTAGTCCTTGTATCAGCCTTAAAAAATATTCAATGGTTATTAGGCAGTGCTATGCTAGCAGAGTGGGATAGTGGTATGGTTTCTACCATTTATTTATTTTTTAAAATAAAATTTTTCTCCAAATTGAGTTATAGTAAGTTTTCTGATATATGTTGAAAATGCATGTAACTCTTGCATGCATTCTTTAACCAAGTATGTGATTCTCACATGAATTTTATATACCATCAATTTTTGGAAGAAAACTTTGGCCATTTTTAAATGAGTCTATTTGTGTTCTAATCACATCTTAAGGGTGTCTTGGACATGTAATGGAGATCTTGTTGTGCAATGTTACTATCATTTCGTCCATATACAACTACACTGCCCAGTTTAGGCCATTCTGGAGTTAGGAGGCAAAATGTTAGAATTGATACCAGAAATTCAAAACCCTCACTATTTAAATTTCTTAATGCCAAAATGGCCCATGTATCTAATTTGCTGCATCGCCAAGCTTCTTGGTCCATCTTTGATTAAGAGGAGAATAGCAAGTCAACAACCCAACCTATAATTCTACCCTTTCATATATTTCCGATAAATACTTCTTTGCATTATGGTATCCATTTTATATACATCTAGGCTGAGTTGGCGTGTTCCAATCCACCATTAATTAAAAAAAAAAAAAAAAAAACCAGCTGTGAATAGAGCATACCAATTCTGTGAAGATGTATGTGAAATGAACATTGGAATGCAAAAAACATTTTTCTTTATTCTCATATTCCAGGATTTGGATTCACATCAACCTCTCCTTGATGAATGGCTATTATGAGCAATGCTACTCTTTAAACTATTTTATATCAATTGATGTGATGTGTTTCAAGTTGGCTAAAACCCACTTAAAACAAAGAAAAAAAAAAATCACTTCAAATTCGTCACAGTAGTCGGTGTAAAGAATACTATTACTTGGTTATCAATTACCACCAAAGCTAGACACATTTATTTTCAATTGGGTTGGTTCAAATCATTTTAGTAGGTCGATAAGTGGTAAGTATATTTGTTCTCCTGAGACTTAATTTAAGCAAGTCCTAATATACTCGTATTATGATGGTCAATAGAATCCATATTAGTTTTTGCTTAGGTCTAATTTTGATTGAAACTGAATTTATTGAAATTGAGACACGTGTCTCATAATAAGACATAAAACATGTGTCCCAATCCCAGCACAAGCTAAATTCAAATGATTACCCTTTTTCTTATGCAGCCAAAAAAAAAAAAAAAAAAAAAAATTGCGTAAAGTAGTCTTTTTTCTAGGTCAAATGGTTAACCAATAAGCAAGAGTGATTCCTCCACTCATCTTTAAAAGCTAGAAAAATTGGCTTGGGATGTTTTATCCTAGGTCGTAGGGTTCGTTGGACTCCTCATTAAGATTGTTACTTTCAAGCTTTCTTGATCCATCCGACCATATTATTTGATGTAATTAGACGATAAAAACAGCATTGTTATTGACCCCAAATTAAAGCTTAAAGACGGAGTAAGGAGTACGCATCTTTCTTTGAGAGATGAGATGAGAATAATAAAACATCAAACTATCATTATTTAATCAGTTACCTTTAACACCTACCATCTTTTGGATATGAGTGCAATACGGTTATAGCATAAAGGGAGGTTTTTTGTCCACCACTTACAAGCATTTCAAGAAAAATGCAAAAACTTAAAATGAGAACAAAATACCAAATCAAGCAACCAAATAAAGGTCCACCACCCACTACCCACCTTCGGCAACTTTTCCGGTGAACAAAAAAGAAGAAGAAGAAGAAAAATGCAAAAACTTAAAATGAGAACAAAATACCAAATCAAGCAACCAAATAAAGGTCCACCACCCACTACCCACCTTTTGCAACTTTTCCAGTGAGGTCCACCACCCACTACCCACCTTCGGCAACTTTTCCGGTGAACAAAAAAGAAGAAGAAGAAGAAGAAGAAGAAGAAGAAGAAAAAAAAACCAAATAAAGGTCCACCACCCACTACCCACCTTCGGCAACTTTTCCGGTGAACAAAAAAGAAGAAGAAGAAGAAGAAGAAGAAGAAGAACAAAATACCAAATCAAGCAACCAAATAAAGGTCCACCACCCACCAGGGACGGAGTCAGAAAGTTTTATGGGAGGGGACCGGCCAAAAAAAATTTCGGTTCCTTAGAACACACGTATTTGTCCGTCTCATTTTAAATTATCACTCTATTGTTGACTTAATATCCTGTCATACATCGCTCTCTATCCAGCTATTTTTCCGTCTCCTATTTACTTATTAATCTATTGTTAATTTATTATCCTGCTATACATCTCTTTCTATATAGGTATTTGTCCATCTCATTTAGCTGATCAGTCTATTGTTGATTTATTATCCTGTCATACAATATTGCTCATGGATCTCTATCCATATCCTGTCATTCATTGTTAATGATCTCTATCCAAGTGTTTGTGTGTCTCATGTTAACTCATGAGTCTATTTTTGATATATTATCATGTCATACATGGCTCTCTATCCATGTATTTGTCTACTGTTGATTTGTTATCCTGTTGTATATACATCTCTCTTATCAGATTTTTAATCCTACCATGCATCTCTCTCTATACACGTATTTTTTTTTTATCATAATAGTCTATGAAATTTTATCATAATAGCCTCCAATAATATGTATCATGAAAAAAATGGTTGCAAAGTTGGTTTCCGCAATACCAAAACCGTATACAATGTATGCTCTCATTTATAGACAGATACACTTGTTTGACTTGCAATATATATACACGTAACAGACTTCAAAATTGATGATATTATATATACAAAAGGACCAAGATTTCCTTCAAACATAATCTACTTGGAGGACTTTAGGATATATAGACTTAGAAATTAGTGGATCCAAACTTTTTAGTGGTGCGGAGTCAGAAAATTTTATGGGAGGGGGCCGGCCAAAAAAAATTTCGGTTCCTTAGAATTTTTTTATTAAATAAAATTATTTTTGTTGTTTTTTAAACTAAAAACTACCTAAGAGCCAAAAAAGTGAACATTTGAAAGTATGAGCCAAAAATAAAAATAAAAACTTAATGGATATAGCCCAAAAAATTAAGAATAAGGATAAAAAAATTTATTGGATATGGCCATAAAATCTAAAAATAGGCCAAAATTTTTTTTGGGAGGGGGCCATATAACTAAAATTATAACCAAATTATACATTTTTTTTAATTTTTTTTATTTCTAATTATTTTTTTTTCCTTATTTTGGGGGGGACCATGGCCCACCCCGGTCCCCCCCTATCTCCGTCATTGCCTATGGAGTTCTTGTGAGGAATAGAGGATGTGTTTGTGCAGTTAAAACTTAACTGCAAATTGTGCAGAACACTCATTATTTGTAGAAGCGGGGCTCATGTTTGTTAATAGCTCTGGTGACAACCTAGGATATTTACAATAGAAATACATGGTAATGAGATAATCTAACACAGAGTCCCCAAGAAATTCAAGTCACTGCATAAAAAACAAACTCTTAACATAGTCAAGAAGAACATATATATTGAAAGATATCAAATTTTATGAGATAATGAGATAGAACATGCGTTTTGAGTGTATGTGTCTTTGTGTTGACAGAAGATGCTGAAATTAATGGCATAAGTCTTATCTAAAGTGTCATCAAATTTACCTGATAACATCTTTGAATATCAGGAAGCATGTAAGAACCGTTGGTCAGAGCTTCCACTAACAAAGAGGGATCACGGAATGAGTAGTTCAACATGGATTCCAAATGTCTTACATTTAGAATCTTCTCTGCATGAACTTGGAAGGGCATCTGATCATGTAGTGTAATGTAAAAATCTACCTTTATACCCATCCAATCCGTGAATAATAAGGCTACTGTTTCACCGCTCGTGGTAAGAAATGCACCAATTAGTGCTTCAACTACGTCAGCAACTCTTTTACTTTTCAGCTTCCTACTTTCCTTAACGTATATTTTTCTTGTACTAGGAAGCACCTCTTCACTTAATGTATAACTCCTAGATCTATCTCCAGGAATTATCCATTTTTTAGGATCAAAGCACTCATTCCGAATAAATCCCTACAATTTGAAGAATAATGGATAACTATTCATTTTCCTAATGGAATACACATTCCACGAACCAAACAAGCGCTTAATTTTTTTTTCTTCCTGCTCTCCCTTCTCTCCATTTGAAAAATAGTATTTAAATAAAATAAAGACTATGTTAGAGTGTGTATAGAAAAAGTAGTAACAGAAATAAAAATGTACACTTTTTCATTAGTTATTTTAACCATGGACATAAATTTTCTCTAAATTAGTTTGGAGGAAATCTTCTTCAACGTATTCTAATAAGGATCAAGTGCCATCTAACATGTTTTAGTTTTCTAAAAATTAATGTTTGAGTTCCTAAGTAAAATGACAATAAATGACTTTTAATAATATTAAAGAAAACATGTTAAATATGATACTTGATACTTATTAAAGTAAGTTGAAGAAAGTCTTCTTGTTGCCCAAAGCCTTATGCACGGAGATCACTTCTTTGATGAGTAAATTTTTGTGGGGCCACCAAGCAAATGAGAAAAGAATTCATTGGCTGAGTTGGAATAAATTGGGCCTATCCAAAACAGATGGAGGAATGAGATTTAGGGATTTATGTTGTTTCAACAAAGCCCTCCTTACAAAACAAATGTGGAGATTATGGAAGATGCCGGACAGTTTAATTGCAAGAATCACGAAAGCAAAGTATTATCCAGAGTGTTTGGTTCTTGAGGCCTCCCTTGGAAAAAAACCTTCTTTTGCATTGCGAAGCATCCAAGACTCCCGTGATTTGGTGCGAGAAGGGCTCATATGAAGTATAGGAAATGGGCAATCGGTTCGTATTTGAGGGGATAGGTGGCTCCCTACCCCCACAACTTTCAAAGTGCAATCCCCTCCACAGATTTTGGACCCGGCAGCAACAGTTATCACACTTTTTGATGGGGAGCTGAAATGGTGGAATAAGGCACTTGTGGAGCAGATTTTTTCAGCAGAGGAAAGTGCCATAATACAATCCATTCCTATAAGCCAGACTAACGAAGAAGATAGACTTTATTGGAGGGGCACAACCAGGGGCACTTTCTCGGTGAGGAGTGCTTATTATATCCAAAAAAGTCAGGAGGAAGCTCAAGTGGAAGAGGGGTCCTCTCGGGTTAGTAACAGTTTGATATGGCGTTCTTTATGGCGTCTCAATGTGCCTAATGTGGAGAAGAATTTCTTATGGCGGGCATGTCATGGCAGCCTTCCTACGAGAGAAAATCTATGCCGCAAGACGATTATAGATGATCCAACATGTCCTTTTTGTATGACAGGCTGAATCAACATTTCATATACTAATATACTATGGCAGTGCCCCTCGGCGCGGGATGTATGGAGTGCAGGTAGTGTGAAGTTCCAGAAGAGTACTTTTTCCGGACCAGATTTCCTCCAAGTGGCAGAAGGCATGCTGGGCAAATGTGATACAATGGAATTTCAACTTTTTGTGGGAATATCTCGTCTGTGGCTGAGAAGGAATGAGGCAGTACATGGAGGTTCATTTCAACATCCTGATGGGGTGGTTAAACGAGCTCTCTTGGCCGTTGAGGAATTTCGTATGGCCTAGGGTGTACAAAGCAGTGAAATGACAAGCAAAGGAAATGGCGCATATAAAAAATGGAAGGCACCGTCCACTGGGTGGATCAAAGTGAACTGGGACGCAGCGGTGGAGGTGAAGACTGAACGAATGGGGTTCGAGGCTATTATATGAGACTCTCTGGGGAATTTTTGTGCTGCGAAAAGTCTATCACGGTATGGCTTTTTGAGCCCTGTTACAACGGAAGCAATGGGTGCTTTAATGGCGATACAATTGTGTAAAGATATGGGATTTCAAAAAATCCATCTGGAGGGTGATGCAAGAGTAGTGGTTGATGATGTATTCACCATGGAACAAAACGAAGGGGCAGGGGTCTTCTTGCGGAAGATATCCGGTCCTCATTGGAGACTTTTTCGAGCTGGAAATTGGAATTCGTTCGAAGGGAGCTTAACCAGGTGGCGCACGTGCTAGCCCGACTGGCTTCGAAGAGCAATATGGAGAGAGTTTGGGAACGTGAACCACCCGAATCTATAAGAGAAATTATGGAGCTTGAGCGTACTGCTCTGCAATTAGGAAGGGACGGTATTGGCTGATATGTGATCTGTTAGCATAAAATCTTGGTTTCGAAGAAACTAATGGGGGCAGTGGAGGGTGCAGCCTTTTTAGGTGGCGCCACTACTGTCCGTTGAGGCCATTAGGGAGAAATCAAGGTTTTAGGCGGGTGTGTTTTTACACGGGATTTTTCCATGTGATGTATGGGGGAGTTTTAATCCTTTACATTGATTTATCAATCGATTAATAGAATCGATGATTTCCTTCAAAAAAAAAAAAGAGTAAGTTGAAGAAAGTACATTTTTCTAAAAATTAATGTTTGGGTTCCTAAGTTAATAAAATAACAATAAATGACTGTTAAGAATATTAAAGAAAACATGTTAAATATGATACTTGACACTTAATAAAGTAAGTTGAAGAAAGTATGTTTTTCTAAAAATTAATGTTTAGGTTCCTAAATTAGTAAAATGACAATAAATAACTGTTAAAAATATTAAAGAAAACATGTTAAATATGATACTTGACACTTATTAAAGTAAGTTGAAGAAAATACGTAGCTCGAGATGCTCTTAATGTGTATTTTGTTACAGCATCTCTAGCAACAATAGTTATTTTAGCTACTCAAATATACCTTTTTATGTTTTAGCTACTTCATTTTCAACACAAACTCCAGTAGATGAGCTACTTCCCTACTCTGCTGAAAAGTTTCTATAGGGATAATTGCATTTTCCTTACACATTGTATCTTTCCCATTCTATTGATATTTGTACATTGTTATAAACATAAGAGAAATGCTAGGTTTACAAGATATTTTACAAAAAGACACTCTTAAAAAGTGATGTAGCACAACATGATTGAATTTCTCAAAATTTGAATTTATCGCATGCATTCTCAATTATGTTGTGCCACGTTACTTTGTAAGAGTATTTTTTATAAAATATTTTGTTGGGAAATAATTGGTGTTAATAACATGTACATATTTCTCTTATATTCTTCTACAAATTTAATAAATCAATAATTAGATTTATGGGGTCTACCATTAACTTATATGGAGTTCACATAAATTAACAAATATAATGGTTGATTTGTAAAATAAGATAGAAAAAATATGAAAAAAATACTGACATCAAATATTTAGCCAAACATTTCTCTAGAATTTGAATAATAATAATAATAATGATGCAGCGTTTACCAGGATGATACAAAACACAGGGTAAAACCATATAAAACGCAAGTTTTCAATTTGACTTGTGATCCAGCTAATGTCTCAAGTTCCACAACTTTCCAGCGCTTCCTCTTCTTTCTTCCAATCCTGCGAAAACCACAAATCCAAAAGCTTAAACCAGCGTTTCTTCATGCCCAACCGTTATATCAGAAACACCATTGGTAAATGAGTGTAATTTATGTCCCGTGTGAACTTGAGTTGCTAGGCTAGTTTGAGCATATATAATTCTTGTATTCATATTTTTAGTTGAATGTAAATCAAATTTTGCTAAAAGAGAGAATGTGGAATATTTGAATGATGCAGGTGTTTAATGACAAATTTGGCATTGACAATTATATAAATAAAACCCAAAATCTTTTTTTTTTAAAAAAATTATAAAATATTTATTAGCAATGACTTGAAGTCGTGCTGATAATTATCCTACGTCAATGATAGATACTTTTGTCGCTGAGGAGTAATCAGCATAATATATCATCAGCGACGACAAACACTGTCGTGGTCGATAAGAAGCCAAATCACTAAAAAAATTTGGTCACAATCACACATTCAGGAAATAACCTAATCAAAAAAATAAAAAATAAAATAAATAAATAAATAAAATAAAATAATAATACTTAACTGGAAAAGCCCAAAAAATGTACATAGCCTTCAAATTGAAGATCCCCCAGAAGATAATGTTAGACACAAGAAATAAAGAGAAAAACAAAAAATAAGGAAGCCAAGAACTTGGAAGCGGAGCTGTGATTGCAATAGACGTGCCATAGGACAGAAAGAGGAGTCCAAAGGATACGATCAGCAGCACAGTAGGAAGACTTGGAGGGAGGACCAAGAAAATTAAGATTAGTGGTATATAAAAGTTTAAAATATAAACAACGACGAGTAGAGGGAAAAAGTGTCTGGGCATGGTAACTGTCCCCACCCGGTGTGGGGGTTGACTGACTTCAGCACTTGCGCCGGCGGCGGCTGTGAAATTGAGCTGATTATCGTTTCCGGGAATATAGTTATCTTGCCAAAATCCTCCCGGGGGGCTGAGTGCTGCTTGGTAGGAAATTGTTACTAACAGTACAGCAACCACCAAAAACATATTGCGAAAGTCGTTTGACAGTAGCGTTCTCTCACGCAAGAAACGTACTAATAACTTGTCAAAAAGTGTGACAGGAGATCTGAAGTAATCTGCCAGAGAAGCACCCTTACGAAGAGATGAAGCATTTTTTGCTCCGGCACGGCATAGCATATTCCTCATCTCTTGGTTGTCCACTTGTGTTTGCTTTTCCACGATGTCCAGAGCAGTAAAACCCTCTGAATTCGTGTAGTTTACATGGAATCTTATGTGCGCCAATAACCACCCTACTACCTGTACAAATTAGAGGTGCACAATTATTGATCCCATCACTGTAAAATAGTCTACACTATTCAGCCCCCCCAAAAAAATACCAAAATGCTAAAAAGAAAATAAATAGGGACAAAAATAAAAGCAAACGTAACAGATTAAAGAAAAAAGAACATAGAATGTCTACCAAATACTTAATAAAATGAGTTGAAGATCTTTTTTATTAGCATATTCTTGAGATTGAATCTTACTGTTACTTCTTTGCGTGTTTCAAGATAACCTCTATCATACGAACTCTATTTTACTTCTTCAGTAGAAAACACAGTAGAAAGAACTTGCCTGGAGTTGATTTTTGGATGCCGCAATGTGTAGCACTGTGTTACCATCCAAATCCTTCCAAGTCAGCATCCTCATCTTCCAGTATAGCGCATTTTTTAACCAGGTTCTCTGAAGCCATCCAACCAGGAGCTGAAAAGCATCTAACATGTCGTATTTTAGTGCAACATGCAGAGCAGTCTCACTTTGACTTGTTACATCTTTAATAGACTTGGGGCAGAATCTTAGCAAGTTAGCCAACAGATCAAGATTTCCTGTTTGAGCTGCATAATGTAAAGGATTCATACCACCCCTTCCTTGCGAGCAAACAAGATCCTTATGATTTTTAAGTAGCTCAAGCACCAATTGGATTTGGTTTTTATGCATAGCAAGGAGCAAGGGGGTGAGGCCATTTGGGTTAAGCTTTTTAGCTAATGATGGCTTTAACATCATCATCTCCATCGCAAACTGGGTGTTTCCTGCAGCTGCAGCTACATGTAAAGGCGTCTGAACAAATGAAATCTCATCGATCTTGTTCAAAACTTCCGGGTCGATTTCAATCAACGAGTACAAGGCATCAATGTTTCCTTGCTCAGCAGCATCTCTCAAATTCTGATCCATTCTTAGAACTATGATAGTTGTGGGATGAGGATAACCAGGGACGGAGTCAGAAAATTTTATGGGAGGGGACCGGCCAAAAAAAATTTCGGTTCCTTAGAACACACGTATTTGTCCGTCTCATTTTAAATTATCACTCTATTGTTGACTTAATATCCTGTCATACATCGCTCTCTATCCAGCTATTTTTCCGTCTCCTATTTACTTATTAATCTATTGTTAATTTATTATCCTGCTATACATCTCTTTCTATATAGGTATTTGTCCATCTCATTTAGCTGATCAGTCTATTGTTGATTTATTATCCTGTCATACAATATTGCTCATGGATCTCTATCCATATCCTGTCATTCATTGCTAATGATCTCTATCCAAGTGTTTGTGTGTCTCATGTTAACTCATGAGTCTATTTTTGATATATTATCATGTCATACATGGCTCTCTATCCAGGTATTTGTCTACTGTTGATTTGTTATCCTGTTGTATATACATCTCTCTTATCAGATTTTTAATCCTACCATGCATCTCTCTATACACGTATTTTTTATCATAATAGCCTATGAAATTTTATCATAATAGCCTCCAATAATATGTATCATGAAAAAAATGGTTGCAAAGTTGGTTTCCGCAATACCAAAACCGTATACAATGTATGCTCTCATTTATAGACAAATACACTTGTTTGACTTGCAATATATATACACGTAACAGACTTCAAAATTGATGATATTATATATACAACAGGACCAAGATTTCCTTCAAACATAATCTACTTGGAGGACTTTAGGATATATAGACTTAGAAATTAGTGGATCCAAACTTTTTAGTGGTACGGAGTCAGAAAATTTTATGGGAGGGGGCCGGCCAAAAAAAATTTCGGTTCCTTAGAATTTTTTTATTAAATAAAATTATTTTTGTTGTTTTTTAAACTAAAAACTACCTAAGAGCCAAAAAAGTGAACATTTGAAAGTATGAGCCAAAAATAAAAATAAAAACTTAATGGATATAGCCCAAAAAATTAAGAATAAGGATAAAAAAATTTATTGGATATGGCCATAAAATCTAAAAATAGGCCAAAATTTTTTTGGGAGGGGCCATATAACTAAAATTATAACCAAATTATACATTTTTTTAATTTTTTTTATTTCTAATTATTTTTTTTCCTTATTTTGGGGGGGACCATGGCCCACCCCGGTCCCCCCCCTATCTCCGTCATTGCCACCCACTACCCACCTTCGGCAACTTTTCCGGTGAACAAAGAAGAAGAAGAAGAAGAAGAAGAAGAAAGCAAGAAAAAGTGAGAGATCCAGTCACTGGGGGTGGCCGCGATCCACCCCCAGTGGCCGGATCTCTCTGCCATGACCACGGTTGGGTCTGGTCGTGACCCAGTTTTGGGTCACCATCTTCGACGACTTTTATACCAAACCCAGCCTAAAAAATCGATTTTAATGTATCAAAACTTATTTTTTGATTCAAATCTAAAACCTGAAAGTAGAAGGTTAACCCTTAGAGGATTTAATCACCTTAACGCCGAAGAATATGATTGTCGGCGTCGCAGAAGAAAAACCCATAAAAAAAAAAACCAAAGAAAAACTAGCAATACCCATCAGAAAAACCACCAGGCAAGCGATTTCAGGCAAAAGCCTTCGAACAGGGGATCAAACAAGCGATTTCAAGCTGGGTGGCGGCCTGGGCAGCCTGTTAGTGCTAGGTGGTGGGCAGTTGGATCGACTGGGGCTTGGCCTGCTGGTAGGTGTTGGGAACGAACGGTTGGACGTGGGATCATTGGATTGGCCTGGGCATGGATGTAGGACCATTTGTCTAGCTGGTCGGGGGCGGTGGGCAATCGGTTCGGTGGGTAGTTGGTGGGCAGGGGATTTTTGACAACTTTACCAGTGGATTTTTGGGTTTCATTTTGTAATGGTTTCATTTTAAGAGCAGGGGTGGTATATTCTGGTGTGGGTAAGTTCATTTTGTAAGTTAGAATAAGTTGAGTTGTTTTCTTCTGGTTGGTGGGCATAAATTGGGTTATTTACATCATGACTGAACAGAAGATATTTCCTTTGGATTTATATGCCTTAAGCTTTATGTTTTACTGGACATTATTATCAGAAGTGATCTCTCTCTCTTTGTAATATATTAGTGTAAACTACATTTAGATCTCACAATAATTTATAATCTTGATGTAACAGTCTCAATCAATTTTTAAATTAGTCATTGTTTTTTTTTTAAAAAATAAAGGGTTAGTTGAAATTATCAAATCTATATTGTATAATAGTTATGAGATAAAAATGTGGTATATAATATAGGGGTTTGATAGGAGTTCTTCCTATAGTGTTCTCCTGGGTTCTCTTAGACTTATGTAAAGCATGATTTAAGAAAAAATAAAATTGTAGTACTATTTTTTTGTCAACATATTAATTTTTATGAGTTAATATTTAGGTTTTAATGCTTTAAAACTTGTTTTTGGATTCAAAATTAAAACTTAAGGGTAGAAGGTTAATCTTTTAGAGATGATATCACCAACAATGGATTTGATCATCCTAAATTTAGTGCTAATGCCTCAATTTCGGTGTTAATGCCTCAAATTTGGTACTAATGTCTAAAAACACTGGTGGTGGAGGTCATTACAATTTTAGTTTTTCTTAAATCATGTTTTACGTAAGTTTGGAGAATCCAAGAGAACACTATGAAGAGAACTCCTAACATTTTCGTATAATATATTACATTGTATTTGTATAGTAATGAATCATATTTTATTTAGACAACACTTATCATACTTGTATGAGTAATGGTACGTACTACATTTTTATCTTACTTAATTAACATGACAATACTCATTAGTCATTGGATTAGCCCTTATTATCAATAAAATAAAATAAAAAGACTAATGGGCATTACCATTTCAGCTTAGTAGGATAGATGTGTAGTATTTTGCATTAGTATTAATTCAACTTGTATTATAAATATAACTTTCTACTATACTGATGAACCCATCAAATAAAAAAACTAATTTTTGTCTTTTTAAGAAAAAAAGTAATTAAGAAGGGACATGGAATCGAAAAACCTGTCACTTTGCCCAAAAGTTTTTGACAGCTGAGGAATGCATACCGTCAACCTTCTTGACAACCTCTTCGAATTTAGCTTGCAGCTCTTTGAGACAAGCATTCACCCGTTCGTCGGCTTCTTGGCAAGGCGATGGCAGTCTGGCAGATGAGTCTTCTAAGCATTTGTTTGGGGGTTTGGTTGATCGGCAGTGCTGACAAAGGCCTCTTGAGTGCTTCGGGATTGTGTGTTCGACACGGAAACTTTTGTCTTTAGAGAACAACAACTTGGTTAGAACCGTCGTTCCTACATACAACGCCAACAGTTGATACGGTGACCATGTACATCAAACTTTCGATGTCAGAGATCCACCTACAAAAGGCCAAAGGTCAAAGTGGGATGCCGGGGGTGACGAGGGAACCACTTCCGATGCTTAAGTTAATAAAAGTGAATTTGATAGGATGTATGAGCAAAGTGAGAGCAAGTAATGTGAAAGAACTAGCATACCTATGATGTGGTCCAATTTCACCTTTTGTTGAGGCTTTCTGTTCTTATTTGGTAAGTGGACTTGACAAGCAAGTATTGACAGCCAAGGGTAGTACTCATCTTGAATGCAGTGTGCCCTAGTGGTTTGTTTCCTTTTGGATGTTGAATCCGACAGCTCTTCTCCCTTGCAAAGTGAGTTTGGAATGATAAGGTAATTAAGGTTTGTACATTGCTTTTCTTTGGGAGAGTATCATCAACGGCTCATTTTCTTATCATATAGATCTTAAATTGACAAGTCAATAAATACGTGAATACCATCATTAATTCCTTATAGGATTTATTATTGTTTGGGGCGTGTCCAAGGGAAATGGTCCCATTGTATCGAGTGTGAATGTTACTTGGTGAGCCCGAAAATTAGCCTTAGCCTGAGGCCCTGAGCCAATGGGTTATGGGCCTTCAGCTGACCCCTTAAACCTTTCTACATTACGATCCTTCATCAACCCCTCCTTAGGTGGGTTGTTTTTTTTTTGGTGAGAATTCAGATGAAAAGGTATGAATTTAATTAAAAGGGGGAAAAAAAAATTAATGTGAGTACATATAACCAGCAAGATATTTTAACAAACATAACATAGAACTGACAAAGAAATTCAAAAGAACAAGAACCTTAAAAGGAAGGATATATATATATATATATATATATGGGGTTTGTAAGGGGTTCTCCCTTTATTGTTCTCTTGACGTTCTCCTAGTTTTATGTAAAACATGATTTAGTAAAAAATAAAATTATAATACATTTTTTTGCTTACAAATTAATTTTTATGAGTTAATAATTAAGTTCTAATGCTTTAAAACTTGTTTTTTGATTCAAAATTAAAACCTAAGGGTGGAAGGTTAACCCTTTAGGGATAGTATCACAAAAAATGGATTTGATTATCATAAATTTGATGCTAATGCCTAAAAAAATCAGTGGTGAAAGTTAATACAATTTTATTTTTTCTTAAATCATGTCTAACGTAAGACTGAGAAAATACCAAAAAAACACTACGAGGAGAACCTCTAGCATTTTCCTATATATATATATATAAAAGTAAAATTAAGTATAGTATGGTAATGTATCATAATTTTCTCCCTTAATTTCTTCTCATCCCCCTCTCATGTCCTTAAAGCTCCAGTCCCTTCTCATTGCACAGCACCTCAGCAACCTGGGCTCAGTGCCGCCGCCGCCGCCACCACCTAATGCAACAGCTCCGGTACTAAAATTCCGATGATAATTCTTCTTGACCAGCTTCTCTGCCATGTTTAGAGATCCAAGTCTCATTTGCTTGTACGGCAACATGTTCCCTTGACAGCGCCTCCTAACCTTAACACAACACAATGTCCCGCAACATTCTCCTCGGCAATATTCATTCTCAGAGTCCGACATGTTACCGTCCATGAACCGGCAGCTGGTAAGGCAATTTAGGGTCATGGTTGTTTGTATCCGAAGAAAGTTCGCTCTTTGAAGGCCAAATCTTGAGAAACCTCAAAGAGTTGTTATTGATGGAGGTGGAAAGGAGCGGCTGGAAAGCGAGAGATGGGTAATTAAATAACAGTGTCTAAGGAGAGGAGGGGTTCACTTGTATATAAAAGATGTTTGAGGTTGTTGTTGTTGTTGCATGGTTGCAAATTGTTTTGTCTACAAAATTAACAACCACTAATTGATATTTCTTGCTATGGATATTATGGAAAAATTACACCCCGAAAGACAGATTAATCAGTTATAATTTGGGATTTCAACTGATAAATTAAGGATAGAAATCCTTTGTACGTGATTAATGCTGATTTGATTACCTTAATTAAGGTAATCCAAAGTAAACAAATTAAGAAAAGGCTGTAAACGGTCATGCATTACCTGTGAAGATATGTATTAATTAATCATGGTGGCATCCAGTCAAATGCATGGCAATTGTGGGCTGTACGTGATAATTCTCCTATTAAAAGAAAATTTGTCCCGAAAGTGTCATCAGTCTTCCACTCGAAATATAAACAGTTGACTTTTTCTTTTTTAACTACTTTTGGAGTTTGAGAACTGAGAAGTTTTATGGGAAACTACATTGAAGAGTGGTACCGTAAAGGTTATTGCAAAGAATTTTAGATGAAGTTAATCCATAGTTAGCTAGGGGTTAATATTTTCTCTATATTTGACCAATCTCATTTTACAAATCAATCATTAGATTTGTAAATTTATGTAGACCTTACATAAGTCAATGATGATTCCATAAATCTAATAGTTGATCTATTAGATTTATAAAAGAATATGAGCTAAATATGAAAAACTTATTGACCCTACCATTTTTCTAATTAAAAAGCCTTTAGTTAAACGAAGTATGTAAGAAGTGCATGTTAAATTAATTTACCAAATATAAAAAGATAACATAATTATTTGCATGTTATTGTAAGCTAGGATCTTAGGAAAGATCGATAATGTTAGATTCATTAATTGAATTCTTTGAAATATATGGTTTTTTTTTTTTTTGTGGCAATATTACAATCATACAATTTTTTTTTTTTTTTTTTTTGACATGTCCACACAAGAGGGGGGAATGAAGATTCGAACTAATAACCTCTGCTTCATAAGACGTGGTCTCAATCGATTGAATTATCTCTTAAGGACACGACAATCATACAATTAAGTACATAACATCACAGAGAGATGCATGCATGCATATAATAATATTAATGAAGATACAATTGTTATTTCAATTAACGGTAGTGAGATTCTCAAAAAAAAAAAAAAAAAAATTAACGGTGGGGAGAATTTTTATTTTATTTTATTTTAATTTAGTTGAATTTTTTATATTCCATTAAATGATAATTAAATTTTATTGAACTATTTATGTATTTTGTTACTTATATTATTTAATATTTTTAATAAGGTTTGTTCACTCTATTTTTTTAATCTAGCTTGCTTCCTATGAACCACAATCCAATCTCTACCACTGGTCTCGAATTTATACCTTTTTTAAGTCATTTAACAATCGATGCAATTGTATTACAATTTTAAGGAAATTTAAGGTTTCGGATTATAAAATCCATAGTCAATTTGGGTAATCTTCCTAAAATATTTTTTAATTTGCCTTTTAATTGACGCAATTTAGAATTACTCTTACAAATGGGAGACAATAATGAAATGTACTTGGCCAAGTGTTTAGACCCTTTAAACAAAAAATTGATAGGGGTTAATAAGTTTTTCATATTTGACCCAAGATAAATGCTAGATGGTGATTTTGCCACATGGAGTGTGTAGGCCAAGAATTCATGCCTTGTTATAGAATGTTGCCATATATAAAAATTTCTCCGTTCAGATACATACATTTTATGAAAAGTCGTATGTTTAAATGTAATCAATTAAGTTGATCATATATTCTATTATCTTCAAATGTCCTTTTATAAACCAAAATACTTTTTTTTTTTTTTTAAAAAAAAAAACAAACCTTACCCTTTGTGAACAATTCATTTGAAAAAAAAAAAAAATTCTTTAAGCCAACATCATACCATATAGCATTTTGCTTTGCTTAAGCATTGGATCAGTACATTTATAATAATATGATCAAGTTAATGTATTTATTTACTCAATTGTTTTTTCATAATTTGTAAAAAGTATTTTTTTTCCATATATAATTTTCTTTTAAAAAATGATAGGCTTCTTTTTGTAATAACCCTTATATTCTCTTTCGACTTTCTTTCAATGAATAATATATAAGATTATTCTTATTTCATTATTCTACTATGAGGTATATGTTTATCATATTTTTTGAATTAATATTTTCCTTCAAAAAATATTGTAGCTATTAGAACATCCTTTTTGAATTTTGGCTGTTCATTCGCTTTTGCTAAACATGAAAACTAATACGAAACCTTATGATCGTAACTAAAATGTGTAACTTAACCTAGAAGTCTTCAGCCTTTTTTTTTTTTTTTTAATAATTTTTATAATTTTTAATTTTAAAAAAAAGGTCATACTTCCAAACTTCACACTATTAAACAACACTTCTTTATATAAAATTAAGCAAGGAAGTAAATTATCTTTATCCTAAGTGTGTTTGATAATTCAATTGCATATAAAGGCTTAAAGGATTTTACGCATCCCGTCTACCATTGAAGAAAAGAGATGGCTAGAAAACATATTAGAAAATTTATGATGGCTATCATAGTGTTGCATATCTTTATTGCGATTAAAATACAAGCTAATAATGCTGCCTCAGCATCTTTCGCTCCTTCAAATTCCATTCACTACAAAAAACATGATTTTTTGACAGGACATTTTTGACGTTTTAGGCCATTTTGTATGTCAAAAACGTTTTTGACATACCTTTTTTGACGTTTTTGGGCGTCCAAAAAAATGTATCAAAAAGAGCTCGTCGACATGATAAATAGTGAAACGTCAAAAAAATTTGACGTTTCACTATTTAGAATGTCAAAAAAAATTTTGACGTTCTAAAGAGTACTACGTCAAATTATTTTTTTGACGTTTTAAATAATGCAACGTCAAAATTTTTTTTGACGTTTTGCCACGTCAAAAAAGTTTTTGATGTGGCATTATTTGCTATGTCAAAAAAAAAATTTTTGACGTTGCAATGTTTAAAACATCAAAAAATTTTGACGTTCTAAACAGTAAAACGTCAAAATTGTTTAAATATCCCTTTTATTTTCCAGAAATTTTTTGACGTTTGAATTTTTCAAACGTCAAAAACTTTTCTGACGTGGTGAACAGTGCCACGTCAGAAAAGTTTTTTTTTCTTGGATGCTCTTTTTTGTTCTAGCAGGTTCTAGCTAGTTGTTTTCTTTTTTCTTTTTTTTCTTTTTTGTCCATTTTCTCCTTTAATTTCCTGGATAAAGAAGAAATAAAGAATTAGAGGGGAGATCAGGAGAGGGGAGGGAGAGAAGAAGATAGAAGAAACAGGAGGGAGAAAAAAAAAGAAATGAAGAAGAAGAAGAGGCACTACTAAAAAAAGGAGGTTTAGCGACACTGATATTTGGGGCATTTTTGGCCAAAAATGCCCCAATGACTTGGCAACGCTATTAGGGGCACTTAGAGAATGTCGGTTTTATAGCGACTAGAATATAAATTCGGGATGTTTTTTATTAAAAATGCCTCTAAAATGGGACGTTTAAAACAAAACGTCCCCTTTTAAAAAGGCGCTTGCCTAAGAAAGCGTCCATTTTAAAAATGGGACATTTGACTAGGAAAACGTCCTTTTTAAAAGGGGCATTTACATGCAAGCGCCCTCTTTTTAAAAAGGAGACGCTTAGTCAAGCGTCCCCTTTAAAAAGCTTTCAAGTAAACATCCTATTTCTATATTTGAAATATATATATATATATATATATATTAGATGAATAGCTTTTTCATTCCACACAAAATTTACAAAGTTCTCTCCAAAAGACTCCATGGTAGAAACACCACCAAAAAAAAAAACCCTCTGTTGTACTATTACAACAACAAAAATCACTAAATTTGAGATGAAATAGAACTTCATAGATAGCAAGAAACAAACTAAAACATCTCTTTACATCCACAGAAACTAAAACATCTCTTTACGTCCCTTAATGATTACTTGCAAATGATGAAACCAACAAAAAATTAAATTAAATTACAAACCTATATACAAACCTACTTGCAAAGATTATATTACAAATGCAATAAGGCATCCCATTGGATGTACTGGTTATGCCATCAAGAACAAATATGACCTCTCCCTCCACTACTCATCAGTCACACATCCCCTTGAAGCCGACTGCACATTCTTGATGTACTGGAAACAAAAAGATGGAATTTCTTTACCAGATTCATCAAAGTAATATATACAAAACATGGAGGTCATGGCAGACACCCAGATACCTTGTATAGAACTCCTCTGTTAGCCTTATATGCAGGTGGAGTCCATTTCTTTCTTCGCAGCTCCATCTCCTCATCTGTTAGTTGAACATCTATTCTCCTCTTCTCAACATCGACGTCGATGATGTCTCCATTTTCAATCAAACCAATTGGACCCCCTTCCTGAAAAGAAATTCAGGACACATTATGTTGGTCATACAATTTTTGTTTGTGAAGAAAAATTTGTGGGGGTTTTTTTCCTTAAAAGATGGAAATAAAAAGGTAGTACACTTGTGCTTGGGGCATATGTGGCCAACAACAAACCCATGCGAGCCTCGGAAAACCTACCATCACCAAAAAGCAACTTCGAAGCATTCAAAAGCAATATCACCTCAAAAAAAAAAAAAAAATTCCAAACAAAACATCATTCTTAGAAACCAAAATTTGCTTTAACTAGGTTCATGCATTTAGCTTGAAAAGAACACATTGACAGATGAAAAGATAAAAGTATAAGTTATATCTTGAAGTAATAAATTTATGAGTTTTGAAGTGGATTCATGACCTTAAAGCAACACTAGAATTTGAACACAATGAAGAAGCATTTATCAAGTTGCCTCACAATCCGGAAAACTACAGGATAATGATTTGACTCAACTAATTAGTAGAATGCACCTCTAATCATAAAACGAAAACAGGATCTAATAAAATCATACCTTCCCAAGACTGCTCCCATTATTGTACTTGTTGGTGTTAACATTTCGCTTGCCCGAGCCCCCTTAGGCCCTCTCCTCTAATAATGACTACCTTTCCTCGAACATGACAGACATAAACAAGAAATCAGATATCCCACACAAAGATCTCGAGTCCCATGGTAACATCTTGCACTGCACCAATGCAAAAAGTTAAAAACAGAAAATATACCACTATTAAGTCCATGAGAATGCTGCTTACAATTGGATGTAAATGGAGAGTTGCCAATAAGTAAACTTTAGGATAAATTAATGGTATCAAGTAGTTCTGTTGACTATACATATTTGCACAATCAAATAGAAAATATGGAAAAGACATTTGACAAATTAACTAAATACAACATCTATATTTGATCAACATATGCAAATAATGCAAAAGCCTACTTAAGCAAGATCCATGGTTATTAAGTTGTAGTTTTTCCAAATATGCCGAACATTTGGTAATGCAGCAGAATAAGACATACAACATAGAGGCGCCTTTCTAAGCACAGCTACATGTAAAAGACTAGTTTAATTCTTTTATTTTCGAACTACCATAATTGTATTAATCTGGTAGGTGAGAATTGGAACTATATACTATATATTAAATTAAGTCTTGGAAGTAAGTAACATACCATGCGCAGAACCTTTACGCTAGTCCACAAAGAATGGCTGTTTATCTGCAGTACATGCAAGCCCGTGTTATAAATCCTCCTAACACCCAAATTAATTAATTAATTAATTAACACACAGTAGCTAAATACCAAACAAAAGGAAAGAAATTCCTGAACCCAATAAGCCAGTTTTTTCTCCTCTTTTCCACACTTTCTCAGCTACCAAAAACAGCCTAGACAAATTTGCTAAAAAAATACCCTACATCCCCATTTCTCACGGCACTACTAAAGAAGGAGAAAAAAAAAAAACCAGCAGCTTTACCTCGAACAAAAACGACGGAGCGAGGCTTACCACGCATAATCGAGAGCTGTACATGGAGTACACGAACCATTACCTCCATGAACTAACACCACCGAAAACTCCCTACTTAAGCAGTGCCGATTTTTCCATCAAATCGCGATTTTCGATCGGCCTTAAAACCCGAAAAATCGCTAACCCGAGTTGTAAAGAACTCTTCTCGCCTTCTCTCAAAGCAAATCTTTGTCCTAATAAACCACCAATCGCCGATATGTTAAGAACTTCCATGATCTCAGATTTGAATTTGCAAAGCAAAATGTCAATCAAGCTAGGGTTAGAAAGAAAGTTTTCATAAAAGGTTGGCGAGTATATTTACCCGAGGATGGTGGCGGGTTTCATTGGAGGAGATGGTGGGTGGGGACCGGCGAACTGGGCGATGGAGAGAGAGAGATAGAGTCGGAGATGGAGAGAGGGATGGCGGGGAGAGGGAAAATCTTGAGGGATTAAGCGCTTGAGAGGAGGAGGAGGCGGCTGCTTGTGGTGAGCTCTAGGCGTGTTGTTCGGGTTGTAGAGCTTTAGGCGTGATTAATAGATGTCCGCTAGTTTGAGCTTCCTGCCAAAAGTTTGGGCAGCCAAGCGCCTTAAAATTTTTGGGCAAGAGCTACTTATTTAGGGCGTTCTCTCTTAGGCGCCCCTAATTAAGGTGCTTATTAAAAAAATCTTTAATTAATTTTATTAGAATTTTATTTAAGAACATTTGATAATTAAGTGTCTCTAATTAAGAGCCTAATAGTCAAGTGTCCCAATTAAAAGCATCTAAATAGAAAATGTCATTAATTAATTTAATTAGATATTATTTAAGGGCGCTTGATTATTAGGCATCCCTAATTAAGGCGTCGACTAGCAGGCGCCAATTAAAGGCATCTAAATAAAAAGTGTATTTAATTAATTTAATTGAAATTTTATTTAAGGCGCTTGATGTTAGGTGTCCCTAATTAAGGGTGCCTAACTAGCAAGTCGAATTAAAGCGTTTGGATATAAAGTGTCCTTAATTAATTTAATTGAGATCTTATTTAAGGCGTTTGATTGTTAGGCACCCTAATTAGGCGCTTAACTAACTAGCGGCGTCCCAAATTAAAGGCGCCTCAATAAAAAGTGTCCTTAATTAATTAAATAGAGCGTTTACACATTAAAGCGTCCATTTATAGAGACGTTTTATTAAAGTGCCCCAATTCTAAGCGTCATTAAAGCGTTGTTTTTTTAGTAGTGAGGGAGTAGTGCAGATAAGAGAGGAAGAGAGAGAAGAAGCTAGAAGAAACAGAGGTAGGAAAGAAAAAATAAATAAATAAGAGGGAGCTGGGCGCAATATATGATGGGGAGGGGTCGGCTAGACCTAGGCGAGCTAGGCGCTTGCCTAGGCCCCCATATTAAGGCAAAAAAAAAATTTTAGTAAGGCAAAAAAAAAAAAAATTTAAGGCCCAATTTTTTTTAATAAGGCCCAAAAAAATCATCAAAATTTAAGGCCCCTAACCATAAAAAATAAGTAATTTAAAAGGCCCAAATTTAATAAGGCAAGAACAATTTTAAAAAAAAAATTGAGAAAACAACAGCCCACACACAAATTCAGAAAAAATAATAATAAAATCGGACAAATCTCACCCCAAATAGAGCCCCACATGCGATAGCCCATACACAAATTCAGAAAAAATAATAATAAAAATAATTAAAATATGAGAAATTCTCATCATTTCTCTTTCCCACGAAACCCACCGCTCACTTTGTTTTATGCTAATTAATTTCTTTATTTCTTTGTCTCCCACTACCCACTCTCTCTTTCTTTTGTTTTTTTTTTCCCTCCCGTTCTCAAGCTTCCGGCTTCTTCTCTCCCATTCTCTTCTCTCCCTCTCTCTCAATGGTTCGTCCTCTCAATTTCTCAAATAAAATGCTCTCTCTCATACTCAGACGATGCTCTCTCTCCTTTCAAATATATAAGGTTTGGAGATAACATGTGAGTTTTGCATTCTTTGTAGTTTGTTCCTTCAAATTGATTTAGGGTTAATTTTATGCACTTAACTTTTTTTTTTTTCTTTTGTTTTCTTTATGAAATACTGAGCACCCAAAATTGTTTATAATTTGAATGGGTGTCATGTATTTTCAGGGCAAAAAATAGGTGGTTAAGAGTTGATTGGCGCCCTGGATGGCTAAATTGTTACTAGCAACACTGAGGTATTCCAAGATTTCTGGTCCCCAATTTTTTTTTTTTTTTTAAGCTTTGATGATTTGATCAAATTAAGAGAATAATACATGTTAGTGGTACCCATTACAAATAGTTGAATTTGTAATCCTCTGTTTTCAATCACCTCAGCTGTGGGGTCTTGATTGACGGATTCTTATTTCTGAAAAGATGATTGGCATGAAGTATTGATGACTTTTAAGATGATACAAGTAAGGAATTTAGGGGATTTTGCTATATTGTTGAAATCTCTAATTTCTTTTTGAGTTTTCATTCTACCCAATGAATTTCTATGCATGAATTGAGATTTAGATTATTAGATTAATGGGTTGAAAGCTTCAATTTTACCATTAATTGTTTATAGTATGGACATAAACCTTAATTTTATAGTATGGATATTTTTATTATTAAATATTGAGAATATTGGTTGTTAGAATTTAAACATTTAACTGAAATTTGATACAATTCTAAGCTCAATTCATCATTATATTTAAGTACCGTGATTAGAAAAGAAGAAAAATAGAAAAAAAAAAATACCAATTCATTACACGGTGCCAAAAAAAAAAAATCCTAATAACCAAAAAAAAAAAAACTTAATAAAAAAAGGCCCAATTTTGAGTTTCGCCTAAGGCCCCCAAAGTTATTGAGCTGGCCTGATGGGGAGAGAGAAGAAGAAGAAGAGGAAGAAAAGGAGGAAAAAAAAAAACAGAAAACAGGGAAAAGAAAAAGAAAAAAAAAGATGGAGCTGGGCGTACGTGCAGATAGGAGAGGATAGAGAGAAGAAGAAGAAAAGGAGGAAAAAAAAAAGGAGCTAGCTGGGCAGATGGGAGGAGAGAGAGAAGAAGAAGAAAAAGGAGGAAGAAAAAAAAAAAAAAAGATGGAGCTGGCGTACGTGGAGATAGGAGAGAGAGAGAAGAAGAAGAAGAAAAGGAGGAAAAAAAAAGGAGCTAGCTGGGCAGATAGGAGAGAGAGAAGAAGAAGAAAAGGAGGAAAAAAAAAAGAAAAAAAAAAAAGAAGAAGAGCTGGGCGTACGTGGAGTTAGGAGAGGAGAGAGAGAAGAAGAAGAAAAAGGAGGAAAAAAAAGGAGCTAGCTGGGCAGATAGGAGGGGAGAGAGAAGAAGAAGAAAAGGAGGAAGAAAAAAGAAAACAGAAAACAGAAAAAAAAAAAATGGAGCTGGGCGTACGTGCAGATAGGAGAGGAGAGAGAAGAAGAAGATAAAAGGAGAAAAAAAGAAAAAAAAAAGAAGAAGAAGAATAAGAGGGAGCTGTACACTTACGTGGGAAAGAGGATGAGGAAAGTGGAGATGGTAGGATCAGCAAAGTGTGGGAGTGGGAGTGGGAGTGGGGAATAAATAAGAATTTGGAAAAATTTGAATTAAGAGAAAAGAGCGGGATGAGAGAAGAAAAGCGGGGAAAAAAATAAAAAAAAACTTTGACGGTGAAAATTTGGAACGTCAAACTTTTTTGACGTTCAAAAATTTGAACGTCAAAAAGTTTTTTATTTTTGTGCATATTTTCTTCCCATTTTTCTCTCTCTCTCTCTTTTTTTTTTTAATGCTTATGATTTTAGGTCAGTTATTAATAGTAACTTATTCTTAATTTCTCTGAAAATAAATTTATATGAAAAGAAATTGTTGAAAAAAGGAATGGTTTTATAGGATATTTTTGAATTTAATAAGAAATAAAATTAGAAATGATAGTACAAATATACTAATAAAATTAAAGAGCTAGAATATTAACTTTTTTGAATGGTTAAAAAAAGTTAAAATTGATAATAGAATAAAATTAGATAAATTGAAGTCTGATAAGAAAAAAATAATTGGTAGAACAAAAAGCAATTAAAGTAGAATCAAATTTGCAAGAAATTGTCAAAAAAAAAAAACTTTTTTGACGTTCAAAATTTTGGAACGTCAAAATTTTTTGACGTTCAAAACTTGGAACGTCAAACGTTTTTGATGTTCAAAAATTTGATTTTGATGTTCAAAATTTGAACGTCAAAAAGTTTTTAAGCTTATGATTTTAGGTCAGTTATTAATAGTAACTTATTCTTAATTTCTCTGAAAATAAATTTATATGAAAAGAAATTGTTGGAAAAAAGGAATGGTTTTATAGGATATTTTTGAATTTAATAAGAAATAAAATTAGAAATGATAGTACAAATATACTAATGAAATTAAAGAGAATATTAACTTTTTGAATGGTTAAAAAGTTAAAATTGATAATAGAATAAAATTAGATAAATTGAAGTCGATAAGAAAAAATAATTGGTAGAACAAAAAGCAATTAAAGTAGAATCAAATTTGCAAGAAATTGTCAAAAAAAAACTTTTGACGTTCAAAATTTTGGAACGTCAAAATTTTTTGACGTTCAAAACTTGGAACGTCAAACTTTTTTGACGTTAAAATTGAACGTCAAAATTTTTTGACATTAAAAAATTGAACGTCAAAAGTTTTTTTATTTTTTGCATATTTTCTTCCCATTTTTTCTCTCTTTTTGCTTATGATTTTAGGTCAATTATTAATAGTAACTTATTCTTAATTTCTCTGAAAATAAATTTATATGAAAAGAAATTGTTGAAAAAAGGAATGGTTTTATAGGATATTTTGAATTTAATAAGAAATAAAATTAGAAATGATAGTACAAATATACTAATAAAATTAAAGAGCTAGAATATTAACTTTTTTGAATGGTTAAAAAAAGTTAAAATTGATAATAGAATAAAATTAGATAAATTGAAGTCCGATAAGAAAAAAATAATTGGTAGAACAAAAAGCAATTAAAGTATAATCAAATTTGCAAGAAATTGTCAAAAAAAAACTTTTGACGTTCAAAATTTTGGAACGTCAAAATTTTTTGACGTTCAAAATTTGGAACGTCAAACTTTTTTGACATTCAAAAATTTGAATGTCAAAATTTTTTGATGTTCAAAAATTTGAATGTCAAAAAGTTTTTATTTTTTTTTTGCATATTTTCTTCCCAGCTTATGATTTTAGGTCAGTTATTAATAGTAACTTATTCTTAATTTCTCTAATAAATTTATATGAAAAGAAATTGTTGAAAAAAGGAATGGTTTTATAGGATATTTTTGAATTTAATAAGAAATAAAATTAGAAATGATAGTACAAATATACTAATGAAATTAAAGAGCTAGAATATTAACTTTTTTGAATGGTTAAAAAAAGTTAAAATTGATAATAGAATAAAATTAGATAAATTGAAGTCTGATAAGAAAAAAATAATTGGTAGAACAAAAAGCAATTAAAGTAGAATCAAATTTGCAAGAAATTGTCAAAAAAATAATAATTGTCAAAGAAAAACTTTTTTGACGTTCAAAATTTGGAACGTCAAACTTTTTTGACGTTCAAAATTTGATCGTCAAAATTTTTTGACGTTGAAAATTTGAATGTCAAAAAATTTTGATGTTCAAAATTTGAACGTCAAAATTTTTTGACGTTAAAAAATTTGAATGTCAAAAAAGTTCATAATGAACTTTTTTGACGTTTTAATCTTTGCCATGTCAAAAAATTTAGACGTGGCTTTTTTGACCTAGGTTTTAAAACGTCAAAAAGTGGCCTTTTTTTTGTAGTGATTTCTGAACTTGAAAAATCCCAAGAGCCAAAAATGCATGCTTGCTTTACAAGAGCATATGGATATTGTAAGAAGAAAAGTTTAAGAGAAAGATCTGTAAAGGTCGTAGGAAGCCATTTTTATGGTCATTGTTTTAAAAATTGCCTCATAATTCATCCTGAAGAAGAATTTGGGGTTTTCGGCCTCGGAAGATGCAGAGAGGATTGCTTGAAAAATACCAGAGGATTTTTCTCACTTCTTGGAATTTGTTTCGAAGATTGCCATAAGCCAAACAATACTTGAGCTCCGGTAAAAATCTCTCTTCCTTGAAAGAATGCATGAAAAACGGATCAGGCTTCTATGCGGTAGTGAGAACTACCGCATGGATGCTGTTACCCAATACTGTACCGTTTTGGACATTGGAAAGGTAGGTTTAAAAATAAAAAATTAAAACTCATTAAAAAATAAAATTATTAAAAAATTAAAACTAAAATATAAAAATCGCTTCATGAATGTTCTCTGCTCTTCCTTCTTCTGCAGCATCTCATCCTTGGCCTTCAAGAGCTCCTCAGTCTTCTCCTTCTCGAGCCTCAGTTGCTACGGCTTCTTGATCTTGCATTTCCAGCAAGTCTTGCTCAAAAGATTGCTGTTTTTGCTTTGACTGTTTCTTGGGCGAAGACCGTGGCTGCGAGACTGCGAGAGGCTCTCGTGGTTCTCCTTTTCTGGGTGGTCATCGAACGGCGGAACCGGCCTCAACGATGGCTGGGAGACCTTCCCGACCATGATTTTGGCCTCATTGGCTGATGGGTTTTTCTCCTATATTTGCCCTTGGGTGGTCCGGCCATCCAAAAAGCCAAACCCAAATTTTTTATTTTATTTTTTGCCCTTTTGGGGTGGCCGGAACACCCCATGGCCACCCCTTTGGTTTTTATATTTTCTTTCTATATTTTAGTTTGTTTAGTTTAAATTTTTTAATATTTTTAGTTTTTTTAATTATTGATTTTTTTTATAATTGTCCATTTTTAATGATATGTTTATTTATTTTAAAAAAACCTACTTTTTAGTGGCCAAAACGTTGCCGTTTTGGGCAACAGCAGCTATGCGGTAGTTCTCACTACCGCATAGAAGCCGGATCCATGAAAAACATATATATATATATATATATATATATATACACACACACACATGTAAGAATACGAAAATTCTTATCAATCATCTTAAATGTCACAAAAGAAGGATCTTTAACTGTTATATTATTAACTAGCTCGAATCCCCCTCTCCCTTTTGTGTGAAAATGTCAAAAAAAAAAAAACTAGCCTATTATAACTCGCTCTATGCGCGCGCGATATTTTTTATTATAATTTAATTTTAAAATTTAAACGTATCATTTTTCATTATGAGTTAAAAAAGACGTATAAAAATATGAGATGTGATACAGCCATAACAAAGACCCAACAAAAATCCAACTTCTCTCTTATTTTAGACTTAATTTATAGTTTAAAGCTCCCTCTCTCCTCCACTGGCAATTTTTATTTTTTAAAAAAATCTAGCATTTAAAGGAAGAAGTTGAGTCTTTGTTGGGTCTATGTTGTGCCTTTAACATTTCTCTAAAAATATATATCTTTGTTCCTATAAGTATATATGATTTAAAATGAATAGTATAAAGAAAAAAATTAATTAGCAGGAATAATACATGGGTTATAATATAGAAAATGAGCATGATTATTTAATGTTTTTAGTATGATATCGATAATATTTCAATAAACATCAAACATATATAATTTTGCACCTTCAAAAAAACGTCTGAGAAAAATAAATAATTTTTTTAATGAAAAATTGTTCCCATAGGCATATATTATTTGGGGTTTGCTTTCTTAAATCATGTTTTATGTAACACTACGAGAATGGCAGGAGAACATGGGAAACCCCTAGCATTTTCCATATTATTTAGAGCATGTTCGGGATTACATTTGAAAGCTTCAAAAGTGAATTTAACACCCTAAAAACTTTTTTTTTTAAATGCCAAAACACAACTTTGGTAAAGCTTAAAATGAAAATGTTGTAAAAAAAAAGCTTGAATATTTTTGCAAAATTGCAAAATGTCAAAAAATTTTGTAATCCCAAATAGGTCCTATGTATACTTTTTTTTTTTTTTTTGAAAAAATCAATCTGATTTCATTAATCGTGGTCAAGAGCATAAAAACTCTTACAATCACAGAACATATAGTTCTGCAAGATCATAGCCAAAGCTAAAAAATTACACGTCATAAAAATCGAAAACATACAGATCTTACAATGAAATTCAATCTATGACGTCAAACATCCGCTATCCCAGCCCAATCTTCAGTTTATAGAACAGATCTACTAAGGCAGACTCCTTCCGGTGGCATAAGAAGCCATTTCCCAAGCATGAGCAAAAAACACATACCCAAAACATTTCCCTCTCGACTCGAAAGCCAGAAGCATTATTCACGTCCTCAATCCAACGACCAGAACCATAAAATAAAAACCAAAAACAAAAACAAAAACAAAAACCTACAAGCAGCAGCAGAGGAGCACAATATCGTAGGCATCTCTTCAGAAGACACGCTTTGGCTGAAGAAGACAATCAGATCTAAAGTTGAAGAGAGTAGATCTGGATCTAAATCTAAATCTACAAACTAGATCTAAAGCAACCTACTAGAAACGAAGACCAGTGAAACCTACAGAGAAGACATCGCACTGCTATTATGAAAGGGGAGATCTTCCCTCCTCTTGAAGTTCTTCTTGGTGGGGACTAGGGTTTTTTGGGGGAGAGAAACTATCCGCTTTTACTATTCAATGTAAGCGCAAAACATTGAACTTTATTTCTTTCACATGAACCTCAATGTGTGTGCCATATGTTGATTTATTCAAATTTTCTAATCTATGGTGCCCTTAATTAGTAATTTTCAATACTTAAAAGCAATAGCAAACATATTTTTCTCACTATCTTAGCCCTTAATTGTAAATATATATTTTTCTTATTTCAGCATACCGTAAAAGGTTTGCCATGTAAGATATTCCATTTAATTAGCATTTAATTATATATAGAATTCTTACATGCCAAAGTTTTAGTTATTTTTTTACAAACAAATAACAAAAAAAAAAGTGATTTCATTTGAATTCAAGGAATATTAGGTTCTCATTTTAATTAATAGCCTTATACGTTCTCATTTCAGATTTAACTTAAGCATTGGATCAATGAGAATATCTTCAGTTCGATTCGTAAATAAAGGGCCACATTTCGCAATCCTGAAATAGTTGCATAAAAATAGCCTACGATTAGAACCACCTAATGAAGAAAAAAAAAAAAACGAAAGAAGAGAGAAAGGCGGAGAGAATAAAACAGAAAAAATGGCGTCTCCGGTCATCGTCTCCGGCGCCAACAGTAGTTTTCTCTGGTTTAGGACGATAAAATCTCCCTTAAGGTTAACCTTTCACCTCTAGGCTTTAGTTTTGGAATCCAAAAATGAGTTTGGAGGCATTAGAAACGAGTTTTGAGGCATTAGAAACGGATTTGAGGTGGGTCATGCGGTTTCAGGGCTCAGAGTGCAGCATTGGCGAGACGAGCGTGGGCCTTCTAGACCCGGTGTGGGTCAGGCAAGACCCACGCTTGAGTCGCTCGAGGAGACCCACACCTGGTCAGCGGAGACTCTCGCCGGGTTTGCATCTCCGTTCTTTGTGGTCTAGCTATCTTAAATCCCTCCGATAGATGATTTGGGTTGATAGTTTATCATACGGTTTTGATGATCAAGTGTTTTGGTCTTATTTTCTTAAGATGAAATAGGTGAGGTGTCACTAGTTGAATGGATGGCAGAAAACTCATCTTTTATGCTGTGACTGTATAGCAGATGCACTCTGGATCAATACAATTATTTCCATCCAAAGCCGTATATCATAATATATCAAGTTAATTTATTTATTTACTCGATTGTCTTTTCATAATTTGTAAGAAATATTTATTTTTTCCACAATTTTCTTTTAAAAAATGAGATGCTCCTTTTAGTCATAACACTCATATTCTCCTTCTTTCAATGAATAATAAAATGATTTTAATTTCATTATTCTACAATGAGGTATTTATTACATTTTTTAATTAAATTTTTCCTTTAAAAATTATTGTGGCTATTGGAACATCCTTTTTGGCTGTTCATTCACTTATGATTTTAGCCAAAATGTTTTACTTAAACTAAAAGTCATTCAACCATTTTTTTTTAAATTTTAAAAAAGGGACATACTTCCAAAAGCCAAGCCCCACTATTAAATAACACTTCTTTAATGAAATTAATGCAAGAACAAATCAACTCTTGGAGTAAATTATCTTTATCCCAAGTGTAGGTGTTTGATCATTCAATTGCCTATAAAGGTTTACAAGTATTGATTTAAGTATGTGGTCTAATATTAGATAAAAGATATAGCTAGAAAATGTATTAGAAAACTTATGGTGGTTATAATAGTGTTAAATATTCTTATTGTGGATAAAATACAAGCTAATAACCTTGCTTCAATCTCTTTCCCTCCTCCAATTCTCATCTCTGAACTTGATAAATCTTCGGCACCAGAGCTAAAGCCAGAACTTCAGAAGCCAATGGATGATGAGCAATTCCGAAAAATGCATGGTTGCCTTAGGAAAAGATACTTACATTGTAAGAAGGAAACTCTGAAGGCACAAGAGATAGAGATAGTAGGAACTAGGAAGTTCTTTTTACGGTCATTGTCTCCTTAATGGTTTTAACACCTGCCTCAGATTTCATAATAAAGAAGTATTTGGGGATCTAGGCCTTGAAGGTGTTAAGGGAAAAGTCACACATAAACTACAAGTCACACATGAGCTGCAGCAGGCTGTGTGTAGTGCTAAACAAGCTGACCAGCTAGTTCATTCTCAACCAAGGAAAGACATTCCAGCTCACTCATAACCAGAAGAAAGTAGTTGTGCCTTTGCTGCAAATAGCAGCTCAAGTAGCACACATAGCATCTCCCTCAAAGCAGCATACTGAAGGCTGCATGTTAGGTTGTTACCCCCTTTTTTTGTCTACTTGTCTCCTCCTTCTCAACTGTATTGTAGCAGTCTTGTTCCCTCTTTCTCAGCTGCCTTGGAGCAGCCTACACCCTTGACCTTTGTGAAAAGTTCCTCCTTGTTTTTTCTTGTAAAAAGTTATTGAGCCAATTGGCTATATAAGAGCATAAGTGTCTTGCTGTTTTTAAGCAAGCAATTAAACCTAAAACCAGTTTACTAAAACTTTCATGGTATCAGAGCCCTTCTAAGAGCCAACGCTCAAGACCATGGCCAGCTCCTCTTCCTCAAATGCTGTCTCTCCTAACTCCCAAACTGAAATCAACTCAGCCCTTACCATCATATCCAACTTCTCTCAACTGTTCAAACTTGAAGGCCCAAACTACCTAGTATGGGTAGCCCAATTTCAACCCATACTCCGTGGAAATGATCTCCTAGGATTGATTGAAGGCACTGATTTATGCCTTCCTCAGTTCCTCCCTATTAAAGGTAATACTCAAACCTTGAATCCACCTTACATTGCATGGCAAAGAAGGATCAGCTCCTCTAGCTGGATCATATGCTCTCTCAGCCCATCTCTGGTGTCATCGGTGTATGGCCTTGATACTTCACACCAAGCATGGACTCTTTTGCGCCCAGATATGCCTCTGAATCCAAATCACGGTCTCCCACCTCAAGCGGCAGCTACAAAGCTTGCAACAGGAAACAAGACACCTGAATATATAAACTAGCAAAGGAACTGGCGATGAGTTAGCTGCCGTGAAGAAACCGATTGAAGATGATGACCTCATCTCCTTCATTGTAAGTGGTATGAATCCACTTTTCAATACCTTTGTCATCCATTCCTTCACTTTGCATTACCATTGAAATGACCTTTGCGACTTTCAATCAAGCTTCTCAATCATGAGATGCTGCTGAAAATCAACAACACAAAAGCGCCACACACAAGCTGGCGCTTTGCTACACATCAACAAGCAAAGCTCTTCCAACTTAGTCTCCAACTCCAACTCTACCAATTTAGGAAAACCAAGATTCCCACAAGACCAAATCCTCAGCCAACATTTTGCTCCTAAACACAACAATGGCTATTCTCCAAGAAACAATAGTGGTTACTCTGTTCCCTACAACCCTTCCGAAATTTTCTAGAAACAATTCCAACCAACAAGGCAACTCAACCATGAACACCAATCAAGCCCCCTGCATTTACATGCCAAATATGTGGCAAAAGCAATCCTGCGCCCTTGATTGCTATCACCAGAATGGACTATACCTACCAAGGTAGACATCCACCCCACAGTGGCGAGCCATGGTCTGCACAAGTGAATGAAAACTTTGAAGCTCAAGATTGGCTTGCAGACTGGTGCTAACACCCATATCACTTGACACCTCCAACATCAACAATCCACAACCTTTTGATGGAATGAAACAGTGGGTGTAGGTAATGGAGCAGGTTTGTATGTCAAAGGCATTGGTTCCTCACTTGTTCATTGCAAATCATCCAACTCCTTTAATCCTCTCAATTCTTCTTAAGATATATTGCCTTGCCCTAATGCATCATTAATCTTCTCTCCATTAACAAATTTTGCATAGATAACAATTGTTGGTTTGCACTCCTTTGGTTCAAATTTCTTTGTGAAGGACAACTTGACGACATTTGTCTTTGCTCCGGCCAAGTGAGAATGGTGTACCCCATTCCTCTCCACCACATCCCTAAATAAATGGAAAGGTTCACACTTACCTTGGAGTTAAAACCACAGACATGGTTTGGCACTAGAGGCTTGGACATCCTTCCTTTCCATCCTTCACATCTTTTGAAAAACCAGCACTACCTCTAGCTGGTTTAGAGACAAGACCAAGATCGCCCTTCATGCCAACTTGGCAAGTCAAACAACAACCTTTTTTTGAATCCTCTAGGGTTTCCACAGGTCCTTAGATCTTATACATTCAGATGTATGGACTTCTCCGTCCCTTCCTTAGTGGTTGCAAGTACTATGTACTCTTCATAGATGACTATAAGATTCACTTGGTTGTATCCTATTTTGAACAAAAGTGATGTCTACCAATGTTTTGTTAAGTTCAAACTCTTTCTTTAAAAATATTTTTCTCCACTAAAATCAAGCAATTCCAATGATAATGGTGGGGAATATATCTCAAATCAATTCAAACATTTCCTCACCCAAAATGGAATTTTGCAGACTCACTTGCCCACACATCATAGCAAAATGGAATTGCGAGAAAGAAAGCATAGACACATTATGGAAATGGGACTCACTCTTTTAGCCCAAATGGACTCTCTCCTAAGTATTGGGTTGATTCTTCTAACCTCCATTTACCTAATCAATAGGTTGCCCACACATGCTGAAAACCAATCCCTTTCTCAAAACTATTTAATAGATCTCCCTGACTACTACTTTAAGAACCTTTGGATGTCTTTGCTTCCCTCTCCTAAGGCCATATGCTAATCACAAATTGTCTTGAAGCAAACCTTGCATTCTACTAGGTTATGCTAATCAAAAGGCTATCGTTGCCTTGAACCTCAATCTCACAAAATTTACATTTCTAGACATGTAGTTTTGATGAAAATGTCTTTCTAGCTAAGGTACTTCACTCTCACAAGGCTCTGCCAGTCAGCAACTCAGGTAACTCCTTGGTCATGATTCCTCTCATGTTTCCATTGAGCACTTCCATTCAACCACTCCTTACCTGCATCATCACTCAATTCCTGCTTCACCATCAATCACACTGAAACAATCACTCCAAACCAGCTCAACTCTCGGCAACCAATGACCAATTCCATCACTTCATGTTCACCCTCACTGCATCATCTACTCACACCTCTTCACAAGCAAGTCCTCCTCCTTTGCAGCACCCCTCGTATCATTACAGATCACTCTGGTCATTTAAAACCAAAGGAGTTCCACTGGTTTCAAGCTTTTCATGCCACCAAACATCCCATCTAACCTCATCAGCTCCTCTCATTCCTACCAACACCTTCAACATTCAAACAAGCTGCAAACACAGTGGATGAATGCAATGACAAGTGAGTACAATGCCCTTATCAAACCAAACTTGGTCCCTATGCCCTAGACCTCCACCACAATGTAGTAAGAAACAAATGGGGGTACAAAATAAAGCAAAAAGCAGATGGGAGTGTGGACAGATTCAAGGCAAGTCTTGTTGCCAAAGGATTTGATCAACAAAGTGGTATTGACTACTATGACACCTTCAGTCTTATCATCAAACTTGCCACAATCCGATTGGTTCTAGCTTTAGTTGTCTAATTTGACTGGGATATCAAGCAACTGGATGTCTCTAATGCCTTCCTTCATGGCATACTAGATGAGGAAGTCTACATGGAACAACCTCAAGGATTCACTCACCTTGCTTATCCTGATCATGTCTGCAGGCTACATAAGTCCCTCTATGGACTGAAACAAGCCCCAAAAGCCTAGTTCACACAACTGTCCCAAGCACTCTTGGACATTGGCTTCTCTTGCTCTCAATTGGATCCTTCTCTCTTCACCTATCACGCTGCCAATGTTCATATTTTCTTTTGGTGTATGTTGATGACATTATCCTTACTGGAAATCATCAATCCACCATCCGAAGCATAGTACACAAGCTGCAACTTGATTTTGCTCTAAAGGATTTTGGCTCCCTAAGCTACTTTCTAGGCATTCAAGCCACCAGAGATTCTGCAGGTCTCCATCTCAGGTAATCCAAATATATCCTTGACCTTTTGGATCGCACACAGATGTTTGAATCAAAACCATACCCAGCTCCATGCCTCACTGGTTCCAAAATGTCAAGATTTGATGGAGAACCTTTACACAATCCCATTGCCTACAAACACATTGTCGGAGCACTCCAATATGTTACACTCACAAGACCAGACATTGCTTATTCAGTGAACCAACTCTGCTAGCACATGCATGCACCCACTTCCACTCATCTCACAGCAGCAAAGAAGGTCCTTAGATATCTCAAAGGATCTATTGACTATGGCCTCCAATACCACAAAGGCCCTCTTGTTATCACCATTTATTGTGATTCAGATTGGGCAGGAAACCTTGATGATAGACGGTCCACTACTGGCTTTGGCATCTATCTGGGCTCCAATTTAATATCTTGGTCTGCCAAGAAACTGCACATAGTCTCCAGATCAAGCACAGAAGCAGAATATAGAGCCCTGTCTTTAGGTACAACTGAAATGTTTTGGCTCCGAATGCTACTCAAAGAACTCCAAGTTTTCCTTCCCTCACATTTTGTCCTCAGGTATGATATTTCAGGACCTCTTGCTCTTGCCTTCAACCCAGTTCATCATGCGCGAACAAAGCACATTGAAGTTGACATTCATTTTGTTAGGGAAAAGGTGACCAATCGAGACATTGAACTCCAACACTTGTCCACACTCGATCAAGTGGCTAATATCTTCACCAAAGGGCACACTGCTGCCAGATTCTGCTACCTCCAAGACGAACTCATGGTTATTCCTCCCATGAGTTTGTAGGAGGGGGGGTGTTAAGGGAAAAGTCACACATGAGCTGCAGCAGGCTGTGTGTAGTGCTAAACAAGCTGACCAGCCAATTCATTCTCAACCAAGGAAAGACATTCCAACTCACTCACAACCAGAAGAAAGTAGCTGTGCCTCTCTGCATAAACAAAGCAGCCTCACAAAGACACATAGCAACTCCTTAAAGCAAAGGTCATGTTGAATGTCTTCCCCCTTTTTCTGTTTTCTTGTCTCCTTCTTCTCAACTATATTGTAGCAGTCTTGTTCCCTCTTTCTCAACTGCCTTGGAGTAGCCTGCACCCTTGACCTTTGTAAAAAGTTCCTCCTTGTTTTTTCTTGTAAAAAGTCATTGAGCCGATTGGCTATATAAAAGTATAAGTGTCTTGTTGTTTTTAAGCAAGCAATTAAACCTAAAACCAGTTTACTAAAACTTTCAGAAGGTTGCATAAAGGATTGCTTGGAAATTAGAGGCATAAAACTTTTCACAGAACTTGGAATTTGTTTCGAAGATTGTCGTGACGCACATGCATGTCCAGAACCATTTTAGATTTGGTAAAGAGTTCCTAACTAATCTCTCCTTATCTCTAACTTCATTCAAAGAATGGACGCATATATAAATCAAAAAGTATTCTTAAATGTCACAAAAGAAGCTATTTAACTGTTATGTTATTAATTTTTGAGACATAAAGAGAAGGTTTACTATTAATAATTTAATATTTAGGAGAAACTTCACTTTAGACCTTTGAACTACTACACAATTTGACATACCTCTTTCGAACTTTGAAACTTCTCAATTTGGACCCTTGAACTTTTAATTGCAGTCAATTTTAACTCATCCACCAGATTTTAAATGTTAAATGTGAAACAATAATAGGAAAACTCACAAAAACCCCATAATTTTCACCCGTTTTTAAATACTCCCCCTAAACTTCAAAAACTCTCAATTTACCTTCATGAACTTTCAATTGCTCTCAAATTGGATCCCTCCGTACAAATTAGGGTTTAAAATTTTATAAAAAGACCAAAATACTCCTGTTTTTTATTTTTCAAAAAATTTTAAAAAAATATCTAGAAGTTGAAATTTTATACAATATCACCATTTCAAATTAACTATTTAAAATTTCGACTTCCAAAACGTTTTTTATTTTTTAAAAAATGAAAATCATGGGTGTTTTGGTCTTTTTATAAATTTTTAAAACCCAATTTGTACGGAGGGGTTCAAATTGAAAGCAATTGAAAGTTGGGGGGGTTAAATTGAGAGTTTTTAAAGTTTGGGAGGTTTATTTCAAAATGGGTAGAAAATCAAGGGGGTTTTGTGAAGTTTTCCCAACAATAACGTTTATACTCATGAATTTTTTATAAAAAATTTTACCCCTGATTTCAAATTAAAAATTACAAAAAAAATCACAAGGTGACCAACGGTTGGGCCATCGTGTGATCTTTTGTTGAAGGGTAATTTTGTCCTTTTAGGGATTTTAACAGAAAAATTGACAGAGGGAGGTAAATTGACTGCAATTGAAAGTTCAGGGGTCCAAATTAAGATGTTTCAAAGTTCGAGAGGGTTTGTCAAATCTTGTAATAGTTCAAAGGTCTAAAGTGAAGTTTCACCTAGCATTTATTTATTTTCATTCACCGTAAAACATTGAATCCCCCCAAACATGAATCTCAAAGTGTTCCTAATGTTGATTTATTCAAATTTTTCTACTCTATGAAGCACTTAATTAGTAATTTCAATACTTAAAGTAATGGTAAACATATTTTTCTCACTTTCTTATCCATTAATTGTAAATATATAGGAGAAACTTCACTTTGACTTCCTAAAATTTCACGTGATTTGATAAACCCCCAAAACTTTAAAATCTCTCACTTTGGACCCTTGAACTTTTAATTACTCTCAATGTGGATCCCTCTGTTAGATTTTAAATGTTACATGACATTTATACCCCTGACTTTTTTTATAAAATTCAAACTTCCATAACGTTTTTTTTTTTTTTAAAAAAGAAAAATCAGGAATATTTTGATTTTTTTTTTTTGTATTTTTAACTACTAAAATTAATGGAAAGGTTTCAATTGAGAATAATTCAAAGTTCAGGAGTCTAAAGTGGAGATTTTAAAGTTTGGAAGATTTATCAAATTGTACGGAAGTTCAGGTCACATTTTAGTAATTTTTTTGTCACTTGCCGTAAAAGGTATGTCCACGTTTTAGTGATTTTTTTACAAATATCAAATATGCATGGATAGCCAAACAAATAACAAAATAGATTGATTTCATTTGAATACAAGAAATTATTATGTTCTCATTTTAGTTAATAGCCTTATATAGTGGTAACAATTATATATATATGCTTTTCTTTTGCATTTTGAACACAATTTTCATGTAATTAACTTTATATTTACTTAAGCAGAAGAATGTACTGCCACTCTTCCCTATCTACTTTATTTATCGAGCGGTATTTCACACTTATAGTTTCTTTGTTTTAGATTCAATCAAAAGCTGCTTAGAGCAATGTATGAGACCCGGAATTTGTACATTGAAGTTTTCAATTTTCTGTTGTTTCAAGTAATGTTTTGTTTTTTGTTGTTGTCGTTGTTGAATAATATTAATCAAGGACTCTTTACAACATTATTTGATACTATTATGTATTTGAGTTTTCAAGTTATGTTGATTGAATAATTTTGAATCCAAGACTTTGCCATTCGTGGATTGAATTTTATATAAGATTTGTTAACCTATTTTATGTTTGAAGATTTTAGTATTGTTAGTGTTGCACACCCAACCTGCAAGCAAGAACAAGTGTTTATGTCTCTTATGTTCCCCTCTGCTATCCTTTAACCAAAATTATGCTCTTCCCCCACTGCTGAAAATCTATTTATTAAACAAAAATGTACTGCTTCTTTGAAAATCTGACGTTACCCTTTGTGAACAATTCAAAATAACTTTTATTTATATATATATATATATATATATATATTTTTATCAAACGTTACCGTTTGTGAACAATGTCATATCATTATCATATAGCATTTTGCATCGCTTAATCATTTGAATCAGTACATTTGTTTCCATCCAAATCCACATATCAGTACATTTATTATTTAATCAATTGTCTTTTCATAATTTGTAAGAAATATTTTTTTTCCATGATTTTCTTTTAAAAAATGAGAGGCTCCTTTTAGTCATAACACTCATATTCTCTTTCTTTAAATGAATGATAAGATGATTTTAATTTCATTATTCTACAATGAGGTATTTATTACATTTTTTAATTAATTTTTTCCTTCAAAAAATATTGTGGCTATTGGAACATCCTTTTGGCTGTTCATTCACTTTTGCTAAGAATAACATGTTAACATAAAAGAAAACTATTGTGAAAGCTTATGATCTTAGCCAAAATGCGTTACTTAAACTAAAAGTCATTCCACCAATTTTTTTTTTTTTTTTTAAGGAAAAAAATGGGGCCATTCTTCCAAAAGCCAAGCCCCACTATTAAATAACACTTCTTTAATAAAATTAATGCAAGAACAAATAAACTCTTGGAGTAAATTATCTTTATCCCAAGTGTAGGTCATGTTTGATCATTCAATTGCCTATAAAGGTTTACAGGTATTGATTGAAGTATGCGGTCTAATATTAGAGAAAAGACATGATTACAAAATGTATTAGAAAACTTATGGTAGTTATAATAGTGTCAAATATTCGTATTGTGGTTAAAATACAAGCTAAGAGCATTTGCAATGGAGGAGTTAAATGTCACTTTTATCTAAAATAACTTTTTAAATTGATAAAATACCCTTTACATTGGAGAAGTTAAAAAAAAAATGTAGAATAGATTTTTTGTTAAATGAGCTAAAAAAAAAGCTACATGTAGCGGCAATATTGAAAGAGCTATTTTCCTACATTTTCTCCCATGTCTGTTTTTTTCTCCCACTATCTTTCACAAAATTTTCTTCCCATGTTTTTTTTTTTTAATTTTTTTATTGTTTCTCTCACCTGTTTTCTCTTTTTTCAAAATTTTCTCCTACTATTTCTCTTTCACATCTCATTTTTTTCAAAATTTTCTCCTATTATTTCTCTCTCCACATCACTTTTTCTCAAAAGTTGAAAAATAAGATATTAAGAAAAATACAATCATTATAAAAAAATAAAAAAATAATTAAAATTAAATAATATAGATAAAAATATAACTAATTAAAAAGTCATCAGCTAAACTAGATAAATTGAGTTTTGATGAGCTATTTTACATAAAAAAATTTAACTCTTCCATTACAAATGCTCTAACAGCCTTGCTTCAACCTCTTTCGCTCCTCCTATTCCCATCTCTGAACTTGTTTTTTTGCATTTTGAACACAATTTTCATGTAATTAACCTACTATTTACTTAAGCAGAAGAATGTATTGCCACTCTTCCTTATCTACTTTATTTATTGAGCGGTATTTCACTCTTATAGTTTCTTTATTTCAGATTCAATCGGAGTCTTCTTAGAGCAATGTATGAGACCTGGACTTGTTACAATGAAGTTTTCAATTTTCTGTTGTCTCAAATGATGTTTTGTTTTTTGTTGTTGTTGAATAGTATTAATCAAGGACTCTTTACTACATTATTTGATAATATTATGTATTTGAGTTTTCAAGTTATGTTGATTGAATAATTTTAAATCCAAGACTATGTCATTCGTGGATTGAATTTTATATAGGATTTGTTAATCCTATTTTATGTTTGAAGATTTTAGTATTGTTGGTGTTGCACACCCGACCTGCAAGAAAGAACAAGTGTTTAATTATGTCTCTTACATATGTTCTCCTCTGCTATCCTTTAACCAAAATTCTGCTCTTCCCCCCTGCTGAAAATCTATTTATTAAACAAAAATGTACTTCTTCTTTGCAAATCTGACGTACAAAATGATTCGAAGCAAGCCAAAAATGTCCATCTTCTGTAGCCAAACAACCAAGTTGGGTGCTTAAAATTTTAATTCTTTTTTACTCTCAGGAAATTCTTTTTGTAACATCTTTAAAACAGTGCCAGAATAAGAATAATTACTGGTTTAGTAATTATCAAGGGTTAAGCAAGGGCAGGTCCAAATGTATCTAAGGCTCCATTCCTTTTGACATAAAATATTTTTAAAATCAAAGCAGTTTCAGTTAACCAAGAAAACATTCTTCAATGTTTGTAAAATAGTTTTCATTTATTTAAAATTGTAAATTATTTTTCAAGTTTGAGCATCTCCTTATTGCAATTCATTCTTTGTTGCCTTTAGAATCTGATAAGTGATTGAGCCATAGCCTCCAGAGTTTGTTGGAACAACTCTTGGAGCTCACTAGAATGCTCTATTAGCCACCAGTTGTAGCCGCTAGAGTTTGCTTTCCATTTATCGCTGTAACTAATTTTTCGTACGAACCAATCATCCAAAAAACTATTTTTTATCGAAACAAATAGAGCCTAATTAAAATGTCAAAATCGTGCATGCATATATATTGAAAAATATGGAACTTCCATTGATGAACTTTCATGAGTACAAAGCTTTTATATCAAAGAGCATAAAACTCTGAAAAATCACAGCCAAAAGCTATAAAGGTTACAAAGTCATAAAAAATGACTTCAAACTTCCGTTAACCCAAGTAAAATTACATTTAAGGAACAAATCTACTTTGTACACACTAGATGTAGGATATGGGCAGTCAAATACAAAACAAAAATTAAAAAAACTTGAAACTAAAAATCTGGTCATGAGAGTTAAGTTAACCCCACACCGATCTACTCCATCTTCAACATTAAGGCCAGGACAACAAATCTATTTTCAACCCGAAGGCCAAGACAAACAAAATAAAAAACAAAATCCCCCAAGTAGTAGCGAAGGAGCACGACATCGTAGATATTGTAACGCCCAAAAATTAACCTTGGCTAATTTGGCAGGGTTATTGGCAATTACCCAAGTTAAGCCAACTTGTGACTAAATAAGAAATCGCCCCTCTAACATTGTCAAAGTAAATGCATGGAAAGGTGAAATCAATTTGAATAGACTATAAATCATCAAAACAAAGGATTGGAGCAACTAGTTAACAATAGTAAACTAAACCTGGTATTAATAAGCAATTCCTAAATAAGTTCATAGCAGCAGCCGTGCCACTTCTAGAGTGTAAAGACAAGTTTCCTAAAAGAGTAACAACAGTGTAAGTCTAATGACTTAATAAGTAAATCTCACAATTTAGGTATGACATGAGCTTGATTAAGCGGAAATAAACGTGCAGTTTGAGTAAGAAATCAAAAGAAGGTATTGCTTCCATTAATACACCATCTAGTAGGGTTTTGGTTTCTAAAGAATTTGGTGTACTACCGGCAACAATCGTCTAAGTGTTTTAATGCAGAAAGAATAATGATGTTATAGGTCACAACTATCAAGTATGGTCTACCCAAACAGTGTCAGAATAAGAATAATTACTGTTTTAGTAATTATTAAGTGTTAAGCAAGGGTAGGTCCAAATGTATCTAAGGCTCCATTTGTTTTGACATAAAATATTTTTAAAAATTCTTTTTGTTGGTATTTTGTAGGACTGAAATCAAAGCATTTTCGATTGACCAAGAGAAAACATTCTACAATGTTCGTAAAATGGTTTTCATTTTTTTAAAACCGTAAATTATTTTTCGAGGTTGAGCTTCTCCTTATTGTATGCACTCTCATCTCAATTCATTCTCCATTGACTTTAGAATCCAATAGGCATCCGAGCCGCAGCCTCTAGAGTTCATTGGAACAGTTGTTGGAGCTTACCAGAATCCTTTATTAGCCATCAGCCATCACCGCCAGAGTTTGCTAGCCATTTACCGCCATAACTAATTTTTCGTACAAACCACTCATCGCATGTATTCTGTAATTAGAAGAAGATCTTGACTTTAAAAGTGAACATAATTGGGAGGATTTTATTGACCCCCAAAAGGAAGTTGATGAAGAGGATAACATTCAGCAGCAGCACTTTCACCAATTTAGAAGTGGCAAGTCCATTTGATATAATGGTTATCAAGTGGTAAGACTATATATATATCGCCCATTATGAGTTCCATTCCTTGGATGTGGATATTGGGATTGATCAAATTCCCACTAATAGTGGTATTTCCAATGATGGAAAGGAATGACATTCTTGCCAACAATGGTGATCAATGGAGGCCGTAGTCCTAGGACAACTCAGATGGAGGATTATAAGAAAACATAATTAGGGGAAATTTCATTTACTCCTAAACAACTAAGCAAATTTTATCTACCCCTAAACTTTAGAAATTTTGTAATGTAAAGTTCTAATCATTTAGCTCCATTCAAGTAACCCCTTCGGTCCGTTTGTTAATTCTTAACGAGGGATTTTCTATTATTGTTGTTACCATGCACAAAAATGATGAATAATATGGAATCAAAAAGATAGAGATTAAGAGAGAGTTGAGACACAGATTTAACGTGGTTCAGCAATTTGCCTATTGATGTAGATTGGCGGTCCAATAGCCGAAGACCGTCCGAATGGTGATCTAGCCATCTTGACGTTATGTTATTTTTATGCTTTATTTATGTTTTGCTTGAGTCCCGTCCGAATGGCCAAATGTCTCGTTCGGACACATAGTCGAATATGTTTTATTTAATTATCTTTATTTTGTTATTTTATTAGTTTTAGGGTTTTGGAGGTATTTATGTCATATTTTATTAGGTTTAGGGTTTTGGGCTATAAATATATGTTTATAGCCTCCAGACAAGACAATTGTTGATTATTATTATTTTGTTGAATAAGAATCTCAGAGTTGTGTTTTCTTCTCCTTTTTCCTTGAAATCATAGATAGACTCTAGGTTTTGAGAAGAATCCTAGATCGTTGATAGACTCACGATCTAGAATTACCTATCCGCTATTTGTTAGTTATTCTTTGCTATAGCCCTCTAAGTCGCTCTGCATCAGTTGGTATCAACGCTCAATTACTTTCCATGAATGGGGAGGAGCAACTGCTTTGTAGACATGAACGAGGTGTATGTGCACATGGAGACAACGCGTAATGAGCAACTGGCAATTTGCTTGCAGCACATGGGTGGTGGGCTGAACAATTGTCGTCGCCAACCAAGACCGTGATTCGTGGTGGTGGAAGGCAAATCTAACGCTGAACCATGGCAATACAAGGGGGATCAATTTCGGGCATTAGAGGATCAACTTGAAGCCTCACCTACCCAAATATCCAACTTGTGTCATCACAATGGGAATGAATTCAGAAACCCTTCTGCGGAGCACCAAACACATGGATGTCAGCACCATACGCAAGCTCATGCCACTCGGTGGGTGGACGGGTTCAAACTCTATATTCCATAATTCCAAGGGGGTCTACAACCCGAAGCATTCATGAATCAGGTAGCGGCAGTTGGAGAGGTTCTTGACTTCAAGGAGGTGCCAAAAGATCGATGGGTTTCTTTGATCGCAACCAAATTGATTGATGAAGATTTATCGGTAGATTGGGCATCTCCACTAATCTATAACATTTATCCTGATGAGTAGGGTCTATTGGAGGAGGTAAATTTAGTTCCTGATACACAAATATTGTTGAAGGGAATGATGCTCACCTTGTGTTTGAAGAAAGTCCAAAGAGTGAAATATCTCAATAGGGTTTTGAGAAAATTAATTATGTTGATTTTCTTAGGGTTGAAACTTTTCTATCAACATTTCCTAAACAAAATCTTGACGTTGGTGTTGGCATAGTGGAAGAAATTGGTTTGAATAACTTCAAATATAATACTCAAAGTATGTCGATGATGAAGAGCTTTGCATTTATTGGGGGATGTTGTTTTGTTTTGGTCTTGAAGATTGGGTGAGTGGAATAAGTTGAGGCATTCAAAAGACCGTGGAAAGAATCAGCGGAATTCGAGGACAAATTCTCTCCAACCTAGGGAGGATGATGCAGATCGGCGGTCCAATAGCCGAAGACCATCCGAACGGTGATCTAGTCGTCTAGACGTTATGTTATTTTTATGCTTTATTTATGTTTTGCTTGAGTCCCATCCGAATAGGCAGATGTCCCGTCCGGACGCATAGCCACATATGTTTTATTTAATTATATTTATTTTGTTATTTTATTAGGTTTAGGGTTTTGGGGGTATTTATGTCATATTTTATTAGATTTAGGGTTTTGGGCTATAAATATATGTTTATAGCCTCCAAACAAGACAGTTGTTGATTATTATTATTTTGTTGAATAAGAATCTGAAAGTTGAGTTTTCTTCCCCCTTTTCCTTGACATCGTAGATAGATTCTAGGTTTCAAGAAAAATCCTAGATCGTTGATAGACTCACGATCTAGAATTACATATTTGCTATTTGTTTGTTGTTCTTCGCTACAGCCCACTAAGTTGCGCTGCATCACCTATGTCCAGAGATTTAATGTTGCATGTGCTCTATAAATAACTGAGTTCACCATTTAATGATGGATACGTCATGTGCATTTCTACTAACTAAGTCATTGGGCTTACTTGTATTATTTCCTTTTTTCTCCATATGTATGACTAATCTGTTATAGATAGTGGATACCGTGAAGCATCCGGTTATGTTGGAGGATTCGATCAAAGAGATGCTTGAGGACTTTTTACAAGCTTAAGCGGGTACTCATGGTAATTGGTACTTTTGAGTTATGTTGTAGACATTAAGATTTAATGCATGCTTGCATGTTAAGGTTTAGCATAGATCCCTTGTAACGATAATGTATGTAGTATGATTCTAGCTACTTTGATGTTCTTTGGTAGATGTTCTGGTTATAATGATTCAATGTTATAAAACTTTATTACTTTCTACTATTTAGTATCCTCTGTTTTTTAGGAGTAGAGGACCCTGAGTCTTGTTCGGAGTGGAATAAAGTTATAAGACAAACCATGGAATTAATTACTCCTCCAAATCGCCATAGAGAAAAGCTCTCTTCACATCCATCTGCTCTAACGTCATGTCATAATGAGCTATCAATGCCAATACCACTCTGATGGAAGTATGTCTAACCATTAGAAAAAACATTTCCTCATAATCAACTCTTTTTTGTTGTGAATAACCCTTCGTTACTAGGCAAGCCTTGAACTTTTTCCCATTTTTTCTGATACTGCTTCCTTTTTCTTGAACACCTATTAGCACTCTATCACCCTCTTCCTCTCTGAAAGCTTTACCAAATCCCATGTCTGGTTTTTATGCAAAGACTCCATCTCTTCCGCCACAGCACCCACCCATTTGATCTTCTCTTGGCTATTGACAACCTCTTGAAAAGTAGTAGGATCTTTGCTGTAGATGATAAGAGCATAAGAAATCATGTTTTCAAAACCGTACCTGGTTAGTGGCTCGATAGTGCGTCTAGGCTTGTCTATGACTATAATTTGATGCTCCTTAACTTCTGAAGTAGATGCCTTTGTACCCTGAGAAGTGTTCTCCTTCACAAGAGTTTCTAACTCTACTTGCACCATCTACTTATCACTTCTACTGCTTTTTGGCACCTGCTGCTTTTTACCTTGAGTACTCTTCAACATGGAATTTTCATCAAATACCACGTCTCTACTGATCACCACCTTATTTGCTGTAAGATCCCAAAACTTGTAACTTTCAACCCTTTTCCCATATCCAAGAAAGACATATTGTCTAGACTTCGGATAAAGTTTTGGCACTACGTATGTACACATATGCTAGACAACCAAATACTCTTAAACTAGAATAATCTACCTAATTACCTGTCAATACCTCCTCTATAACTTTCCCATCTAGTGCTGCCCTCGATGACTTGTTGATCAAGTAGCATGCCATACTCACTGCATCCAGCCAAAAAATCTTTGCAAGTCCAACATTCAACCTGAGACACCGTGCTTTCTCTGCAATAGACCTATTCATCCTTTCCGCCACACCATTTTGTTGTAGTGTCTTGCGTACTGTGAAATATCTCTTTATACCATGCTGCTCATAGAAATCTCTAAACTCTTCATTTGTGTACTCAATGCCATTATCTGTCCTGAGGCACTTAACCTTCTTCCCAGTTTGATTTTCCACTTCACCTTTCCATAAATTGAACTTGACAAACGTCTCTAATTTGTGCCGCATGAAGTACACCCAAACCTTTATGGAGAAATTATCAATAAAGATAACAAAATACATATATCCTTCTCGTGACGCTTTCCTCACTGGTCCCCATACATCAGAATGAACATACTCAAGAATGCCTTTTATCTTGTGTGTGGTTGTCTTGAATTGTACCCGATTCTATTTTTACAGAACACAGAACTTACAGTAATCAAGCTTGCACATTTTGACAGCCTTCAATAGATTTCTCTTATGAAGCTCCAACATGCCTCGCTCACTCATGTGACCCAACCGCATATGCCACAAAATAGTACAATTCGAGTCAGACTCCACAGAGGCAATACCATCTACAACTGTACTTCCAAACAATTTATTGATATTCTTTGAATTTTTCTGCCCCTTCATCACTACCATCACATCCTTAGTCACCTTCATTACTCCACCTTCAAACTTATAACCATAACCGTTTGATTCTAAAGTTGTAACACCCCCAAAAATTAGCCTTGCCTAATCTAGTAGAGTCACTGATAATTAACCCATTTAAGCCAACTTGTAACTAAACGGGAAATCACCTTTCTAAAATCATCAGAATAAATGCATTGGAAGGTAAATAAATTTGAGACAACTAATAATTATCAAGTAAGAACATGGAGCTGCTAAGCGTTAAAGACAAACTGTAATAGTAAGTAAGTCCTAAAACATAGGATAGTAGCAGCCATTGCCACTTTCAGAGCAATAAATTAGATTACCTAGTGAATAATAACCGTGTAAGTCTAACGACTTAGTAAGTAAACCTTACAACATAGATATGACATGAGCCCGATTTATGAAAGTACACATGTATTTTGAGTAATAACCAAAAGAGGGGTATTACCTCCATTAATACACCATTCAATAGGTTTTAGGATTTTCAAAGCTAATGGTGTAGTACTGGCGATAACTACCTAATATTTTAATACAAAAAAGGCTAATGCATTATAGATCATAACTTTCATATATAGGTCTACCGAGATATTTTCATCTTTAGTAGGGTTGGCGCTGTTCTGAAAGACCTATAGTACAATGTTAGTGCCCCAGCCATTGCACAACATACCATAAGTAACATTAGTGGCATGACTGAGTTTGACCTCGGGTGGCCCACACCGACTAATGACGTCCATCTTATAGTGTCTAAACCATTGAGAATGGTTGCACCATGGTCACGAAACTAGTGGATCCAAAGCCCCGTATAATCCACACACATTGACCATAGTATACAATTTATATAGTAAGCTCATGGCCGTTTATACTATACGTACCGGCGTACCATGTCTTACAATGCATCTTAACAATTAATTAATAGCACAGTTACCAAGTATTTACAAGAAGTAGACATTCTTATATCATACTCGTGGTTAGTCAACTGACATATCCCACGTTTTAAGTAAAAAGGTTGTAAGTGTCTACTTATCTCACACACTCAAGCGAATCCTTTGACGAAACTAAGTCCTATCATAACAAATATAAGACACTTATTCTAGCCCTATTTAACCTAAAAATGTGAGTAGGCCAAAGCATACACGTGCAAAGCTTGAAAACTAGTACTCTGCCTACTGACCGTACGTCCGGCCCCGATAGCGTATATCCGCTTAGTGTGTTAAGCATACTGTTTTAAGACTTAAATAATGTATGGTTCCTATGACATTCCTAGACCTCTAAACCTCCTATAAGCTAATAAAAGAGCATATACAATGTAAGAAAACACTACACAATAAAACTTTGAAAGAATCCTTTATAAACATAAACTCCTTTGAAGAAATCTTAAGGTATGCTTTGGAAATCTTAACAAGGAATAATTGGAAAGGAAAACAGCATCAAAATGTAAAGGAACAAGGCTTACCCCCAAGCTGAACATGGACATGGCTTCTCCTCCTTGGAAACCCCTCTTTGAAGCTCACTCTCACCAATTTCTCACTTAAAACTCAAAGGAGTGGTTATGGCAGCCTAAGGATACACCAAGGGATGGGAATGGATGTATGAAAAGAGAGGAGGGATGGGCTTTTTATAGGGAAAAATTGCCATCAACTCTCTGCACAGAATAGCGGAAGTCCGGCAACCTTAGAGTAATAGTCAAACGAGTGTCTTGTACATTCAGGCATTACCTAAAGGATATTCCAAAAAGTAGTGTACATCCGGTGGTCCCACGTATGTTAACATACGATTTATAAGCGTGCATTCGTTGGTCCCCACATGCTCGCATTACTACGAGATAACGATGTCGTCCTCCTAACCTAAAGTACGTCCACCTCTAGAGGGTCAGTGTTTGGCTTCTATTTTCTAAGGGATCAAGGTGTGATTAAGTTAACGTTAAGGATCTTAGGCCTCATTAGAACACCATTATTGAAAACCTTTGTTGATTTCTCTTATGGAAAAGATTTTGTCAAATAAAAAGTTTGTTTTTATTGAGGTATTACAAAAGTGCCTAATGAAATCAAATTCTTTTCCACTTCTGGTACATGTCTAACATCACATAACATTTTAACCACATCATCAAATATTTTAATTCTAATATTACTTATGCCAGTAATTTTGCAATGTGCACCATTATCCATAGTAACTATACTAGAATTAACTAACCTGTAGGTGTCAAACCAATCTCTGTTGAGCATCACGTGAAACGAACATGCTGAGTGCAGAGTCCAAGAATCCATAGGAAACTTTGAATTAGATGCAACAAAAAGCATATCACCATCAATATCATCTGAATTATCTTCCATTACATTCGTAGATTTTAAGGAACCTTCATTCTCATTGTCCTTGTTCTTTTCGGTCTAGACAGTCCCACTTTATATGCCATTTCTTTTTGCACTTATAGCAATTGATGTCCCTCCTCCTCCTGGACTTTGACCGAGAATTCTTGCCTTTTGAATCACCTTTGTTGTTGCTTCTTCCACACTCATAGTTACCGTTTACAACTAGCCATTCTCCTTGATAATTTTCATAAGTATTTTTCTTTCTTTGATGAAAAGCCAACTGGGCTCCTCTAACGTTCTCTAACTCCAAGGTCTCTTTCCCATTGTCAGAGTTATAACCAAATTCTCATACATAGGAGAAGTTGGGAGTGAATTCAATAGTATCAATGCCTTGTCTTTGTCTTCAAACTTCACATCAACCCTCCTCAAATCACCGATTATTTGATTGAAGGCATTGATGTGTTGGCTTAGATCCGACCCCTCTGCCATCTTTAAGCCGTACAACCATTGCTTTAGATAAAGCTTGTTTGTCAATGACTTTGATATATACCGACTTTCCAGTTTCAACCAAACTACTGCTGGAGATTCTTTGTCCATGACATGATACATCACGTCATCTCTTAGACAAAGCCAAATAGTAGCCATCGTTTTTGCCTCAAGTTCCTTCCAATCTATGTCCACCATCCCTTCTGGTTTCATCTCATATAAGGCCTTCACCATCCCTTGTTGCACCAAAAAATTCGTGACACGCCTCTACCATAACCCGAAATTACCGAATCCATTGAACTTCATCGCATCAAATTTCACAGAAGATGTGCCAATCCCAACCATCGTAGAACTTGACTCTGATACCAATTGTTGTTTTGTACACAACAATGATGAATAATATGGAATCAAAGAGAGAGAGATTAAGAGAAAGTTGAGACACAGATTTAACGTAGTTTAGTAATTTGCCTACGTCCATAGGAGAGTGCGGCTATATTTTTCTATTCAATGATTTAAGGTTACAATATAACATATTTATAGGCAATCTCTAATTATTAGTATTTTGGAAAACCTCAAAATACCCCTCACAACTTATTTGTCCCCAGGCCACATAAACTAATTACACCTAATGGGTTAGTAGTAGAATATGAGCCACTTGTTCCAACAATGTTGCATTAAGAGCATAAGTTGTTTCAATTTCCAACTCCAATTATTGAATATGAATGGTAAGGAAGTAACTCTAAGTATTTATTGGGTTTAATCTTGACTGTCTATAATATATACAAGGAGATCATGTTCTGTACGCTTTCTCTGCAATGAATCCACTATACATATGTTTTGGCTTCTGGTAATGATTTTCTACAACGGTCACTTTATTAGCACAACTGGCACCGATGCTAATTCTACTAGACCCAACGTTAATATTGGCGCTATTTTGTCTTTCAATTCTTCCATTGGGAAGGTTGCAAAAGTTGTCATACAAGTTGCTGTGGATGATGTTAATTCCATCCATTGGTTCTAAATGGAACTAAGCTGAAAATTACTGTGTAGGATACAAAATTATCTAGTAAATTTTTGGGAATCGTTTAGGGTACGTACATCCTTTGAAACATCTTCTGTTTGTTCAATTTTCTCATTGCTTCCTCTAGACAAGTTATAAAATATTGTATAGATTACACTTTCATTGTTTTTTCACAGCTTCACGGTTTATGGAAAATGATACAGTGGCCATAATTGGTCCCCAACACTCTATTATGGCCCATGTAATTGTTAGAATAGTAAAGTGATTTTGTCCCACATTGCTTAAATATAAGGAAGCCCTCTCCTTTTGGCTCCTATATATTAAAGCTTCTTATGTACAATAATATTCACCCAATAAAAGAAATATGTAGCCTATAGGACTTTAGTTTGTGAATGTAGACATATTGTCGAACCACCTAATAATCCTTATATTTATGTCTCTTTTATATTTCTTATTATTCCACATTTATAATATTTGTCTTATTATAAATTCCACCATGAGTTTGTTACTGTCTCTTACAATTTCTTTGTTGAATTATTGTGGGTGATAGTTCCACTCATTTTTGCTGGTCAAAAAACATGTGGGCTGATTTCCACCTATCACAGTTGTTCCCGTTTTTGGTCAGATCTGGAAAATAATTTCAGAATCTATTCCACACCTTCGTTGTATCCTAATCTGAAAAATAATTTCAGAAACAAGCTAGCAAAGCTTAAATCTACCGTTCTGTAGAAGATCCATCATGAACATTGATGAGTGCAAATTAGTGCTTATTCGGACCCCTTAATTTATATTTATTAAGCTTTTAGCCTTATTATTATTTAACATTTTAGTTTATTTTAGTGTTTTATATTGTTGTAAGTCCTTGCATTCAAACCATGGTTGCAAAGGGTGAAAAAGGGCAAAAGAAATGAAGTTTTGTCCCCTGCCACTATGCTCGATAGCACAAAGGGGCAATTAAGCACACTGCGCTCGAACCCGAGGCCTACGATCGAGCGCATGCCTCATTAACCCATGTCTTACGGGTCACCCTAGCTACCATCGCTTCTATCCTTGCACTATAGAACTTCTGAGGTAGTTACGAGCAATCGAGCGTGCCTTCCACAATCGATCGCATACATGCCTGTGCTCGAGCACAATGCTTGCGATCAAGCGCACCTATGTGACCTGGCAGCACCTTAGTTCTCTATAAATATGTCCCTTGTGTAATATTTTCGTTCCTTACATTTTATAGGCACATTTTGAGAGCTTTTGCCTCTGTTTGGCATTGTCCTACCTATTTAATTGTCAACTTTATTTACTTACTTTAATTTTATGCTTTTATTGTAGTTTGTTTTTGTCTCCCTATTACATGGGAGGCTAAATCCTCAACTAAGGTTGAGGATGAAGCCTCACTATTAATCTTATGCTAGTTTTTACATTATGTTATTTAATTTCCGTCTTTTAAATACCGTTTAGTCGTTTCAATTTGGTTTAGTGACAAAATCAAGTTTGATTGTGCTATAGTTGTTTATTCATTGTCTTTTGTCCAATGGATACATTTCATCCTTCGGTTTACGTTCATTTATCCATTGTAGTTCGTGTTAAATCACATTCACTTTGGATCCTTTAGACTAAATCGTTTATGTTTTGTCTTTCGTCAAAGGGAAGGATTCTTTGAATCCTTCAGTAGGCGCAATATATTAAGCTTTGACTCAATTCGATAGACAGATTAATTAACTTAGTGCATTTAACTAGCATTTTTGATTTGGTGAGGTGGAGTATTTAACCATAGTGTTTCTTTTGTTTACTTAACTGCAATTTATTTAGTTTATGTTTCCTTTGTTTCACAAGCACCCACTTGGAACTAGGTTAAGATAATATTAAGCTAGAATTAAAATTAGTTTTTAAACAATCATGGTTCCCTAAGGTTCGACGTCGCATTTTCACACTACTACACTATAATGGTTTGTGCTATTGCGAGTATTTATTTTTGGGTACACCAAATTTTGACTACACGCGCCACCATGCGCTACCTAGAGAAACTGCCAACCTCTTTACGCACCACCACCTACAGCCTTCTCGGCCCACAAACCACCACAGTTGGTGCCTCAACCCCAAATCAATGGATCTAGGCAATTTCCATGCCATTCCAGATGAGCACGCTCCTTTATGCACCCCTATAAATCCTTACCATTTCACCACAGTCGCTCAGCCACCATAGGCCACCATGGTGGTTCGTTTGCTTCATTCAAACACTCATTAAACAAATATCCCTCCAGCGAGTTCAGAACTGCCGACAAAGTCTCCAGCCTTGCCATTACTGCCAAATTCGGCATCTCAACCTTGGTTCTTGCTTACTCCTTACAGCCACCACTGCCATCCATGGCTGTGAAGCCCCTGCTCCCTTTAGCCACAAATCTCACAACCCCCATTCACAGAGTTGCATAATGTTGGGTCTATTTTGCTTAGAAAGAGAAGAAGAAAAAGCCCTGTCGTAAGAGAAGAAATTGAAGAAGAAAAAGAAGCGTTTGGTGATAGGTTAACCCTACATTTATTCCTATTCTAGCTTAGGAATATGCTATTTCTGGTTTTCGTCTCAGATTTAATTTTGTTTGGTGATTGGAATAAAATAATCCTTATCCCATTCTTATGTAATATGAGAATAGGATATTATTCGAGAAAAAAAAAAGGAAAATAAAAGAAAAGAAAATAGCCCAAAGATGTATGTTTGGCACAAGTGGCGAAAAAAAATAAAAATCAAAAATCAAAAATCAAAAGAGGCCATAGTTGCCCGTATCCTTTTGTCCATTTGTTGGCCTCATTCATTTGGTTGTTTTGTTGGTCCTTGGTTGACCTAGACCGATTTTTTGGCCCATAGTTGGCCCTATGTCTTTTGGCCTTTTGGTATTGTTTAGAACTCATGCCCAAACTTTGTGGTAATACTTAAAACCCAGGCCCATTTCAGCCCATAGTTGGCTTCCATGTAAGGTCCATTGTTGGCCCATTTTGGCCAAAGTTGCCTAAGTTCCAATCCTAGCCATAAAAGCCAAAGATCATGTTCAATCGCTACCAATGCTTTCAATTCCGACGCCATCAATTATCTCCCTTAGTTGCCATCGACTCCAATAAGCCATCATCTAGGCCTCTGTCACGGATCAAGAAGCAAACTCAAGATTCACTAGTTCCCACCTTAAGTTTGAGGGGAAATGTTAGAATAGTAAAGTGAGTTTGTCCCACATTGCTCAAATATAAGGAAGCCCTCTCCTTTTGGCTCCTATATATTGAAGCTTCTTATGTACAATAATATTTACTCAATAAAAGAAATATGTAGCCTATAGGGCTTTACTCATATTACCGAGCCACCTTAATCCTTGTATTTATGTCTCTTTTATATTTCTTATTATTCCGCATTTATAATATTTATCATATTATAAATTCTATCAATAATTTCACATATTGCAAGCTCTAAATGCCTCTATTATCCTTTGCTACAAGAGCCCCACCTTAAATTCACTTCAGTTCCCATACTTTGTTATGACAATACAAAGTGACCTCTTTCATATGGCTGTCATAGCAGAAATTGTGGGTTACTTTTTTTTTTTTTTTGACATGTCTACACAAGAGAAGGGAGAGAGGATTTGAATTAGTGACCTCTACTTAATTAAGCGCGATCCCAATTGATTGAACTACTTTTTGAGGACAATTGTAGGCTACTACGAACGTGAGATGCAATAACAATCTATATTGATGATGATCATGGCAGAAATGAGGTTGCTGCATTAAGTGACAAGCTCACCAAAAAATGTTGTAAAATATTGTACAAAGCACCTATGAGCCCCTAAACAGTAGTAGATAGGAATGACATCACTGATGCATGATAAATTGGAAAAGGCAAATAATAAAATGATGGGGCCACCATGACTTGTGAAATACATGCATCAAAAGAGAAAGGTGAGAGGCGTGCAGCATGAGTGGGGGAAAAGAAATGGGAATTGGGATAGGCGGCTGGAGACAATGGGAAGTGGGTTAGGCGTACGTTGCTTTCTTTCTAGGTTTTGATGGCCCATTTAGGATATGATCCTGATCAACTTTAAAAGTGAACTTGGGAAGATTTAATATGACCCCAAAAAATAAAGAACTCTAACATTTGCAGCAGTACTTCCACCAATTAGTTTTTCTTATATAGATCCGCATCCGCCGCATTTTAACCTCTAGCATTTTCCCTACCGACAGCCTTTCTCTCACCTTTCTTTTTTATTTTCCTTACTAGATATGAGACTGAGCCAAGAAATTTTATGGTAGGTAACCAAAATTTTTTTTTCGGTTCTTTAGATCTTTTTATTCAAAGAAATTATTTTGATTGCTTTTTTATAAAATATAGACTACTGTAAGAGCTAAAACAAAATGATCATTTGAAAGTAAAGGTAAAAAAAATGAACATTTGAAAGTAAGGATCAATTTTTTTTTAAATAGAAAATGTTAAAATATAAAAAAACTTAATGTGTATGACCTAAAAAAAATTAAGAATAGGCCAAAAGCTTTTATTGGATACGGCAAAAAAAAATCTAAAAATAGGGCTAAATATTTTGTTTTGGAGGGGCCAAACTTTATTTTTTATTTTAAAACTTATATATATATATATATCCTTATTTTGGGACCGTAGCCTACCCGGTCCGCCTCCCTCTGTTACTTCTTTCTCAATTTCTCTATTCCCACTCTCCAGTGGCTGAGCCAAACTATATATATTAGGGGTACCACCAAATTTTTTTTTTAACGTCCTAAAATTTGTTTTCACCCTAAAATTTTGATAATTTATACAAAAATTACAGTTAAATGCATAAAATTAACCTTGGAATGTCAAAGGAGAGAGTTTGATAGGGATCGAGGGAGAGAGAGAAGAGAAAGGAAAGAACCCATAAGAAATGAGAGAATAAAAAAACAATTTTTTTATTCTAATAGATTAGGGGCACAGAGCAGGAAAAAAGAAAAAATTCAGAGTGCCATGTTCTTCTGTCAACAAGTAACCAGAAAAAGATAAAAAATAAAAAAAATAAAAAAAATCGTTGAGGGTGCCATGACACTAACGTGGCTCCGCCACCGCCACTCTCTTCCATCTTATCTTTCTGCCTTTTTTTTTTTTTTACTTGTCCCTCACTTTCTCCTTTTCTTCAATTTCTTCTCTCTCCTTCTTCCTCTTTATATTCTTCTCCTCTCGCCCATTCTCTTCAGCAAAACCGGAGTTAGAGAACAGAGAGAGCGCAAGAGATTAGGAAAGAGAAGCAGAGAGAGAATTGAGTGAGAGAGAAAGCGACGAGCAAATCAGTGAAAGGAGTAATCGCTCTGGGTTTTTTGGGTTGACCTACTGGGTACGTCAAAAGGTAAACCCATGCCATTTCCTTTGAATGGTTAGTTTCAGTTGAGTTTATTATTTAAATGTGTGTTCACGTGAGGGTGAGATATTTTAAGTGATGTAATTATATATATATACCGAGTTTTGTTGTAGAGGGCGCTTAAAATTACAACGCGCGTCCATATTTTTTAATACAAATATATGAAAATATAGGTTTAGATAACCTTTTAGTAAGACAATTAATCATAAAGATTTTATTTGTAATGCATTAAATTGTTTTAATGAAGAAAATAAAAGGTTTTCAAATTTTCTCTTTTTCTAATTTTCTTTCATCTTCTCTTGCTCTATGTTTATATCTCAATGTGAAACAATTAAAACTGGTCATATTAGAAAATACCTAGAATTGCGACACGTGGCATTTTAGATGTTAGCCTTTTAGTGAGACAATTAAAACCTAAAGGTTTTATTTGTAATGCATTGAATTATTTAAATGGAGAAAACAAAAGGATTTCAAATTCTTAGAATTGTAACACATGTCCATGTTTTTTAATACAAATATATAAAAATGTATGTTTAGATAACCTTTAAGTGAGAGATAGAGTTTTCCTTTAAACAGGATTGGAAGAGATCTGTAAAAGTAACACGTGTTCCTTTTTTTAATAATATGTGAAATACACATAAGTTTTTAATATTATTTATTCAAACTTTGTCCCTGTTATTAAAAAAACATGTACATCTCACATATTCAAGAGACACATGTCACTTTTATAGAATCTCTTCCAACCCAGTTTCGAGAAAAACTATGCCCGTGAGTGAGACAATTAAAACATAAGGGTATTATTTGTAAGGGGAAACTACTTTTTGCCCTCATAAACTACAACGCATTAGTACTTTCCCATCATAAACTAAATTGTGATTTATCGGTCAAAGCAACAATTTGTTGTAATTCATGGGGGTAAAGTGACAATATGTTGTAATTCATGGGGGCAAAGTGATGCAAAATGATGGGTTGACCATTTGAGTTAACGGCTTTGACTGACGAAAGGGGTTTTTGGGCATAAAATGGTAATTCATGAGGGCAAAGTAGCACATTTGGCAGTTTATGGGGGGAAAGTGCCAAGGGTTTATAATTCATGGGGCAAAAGATAGTTTTCCTATTTGTAATGCATTGAATTAACTTAATGAAGAAAACAAAAAGTTTTCAAATTATCTTTGTCTTTCTCTTTATCTAATTTTCTTTTCATCTTCTCTTGCTTTATATTTATATCTCAATGTGAAACAATTAAAACCAGTCTTATTAGAAAGTACTTAGAACTACGACACATGGCATTTTAGATGTTAGCTTTTAGTGAGACAATTAAAACATATAGATTTTATTTGTAATGCGTTGAATTGTATTAATGAAGAAAACAAAAGGTTTTCAAATTCTCTCTCTCTCTCTTTATCTAATTTTCTTTTTTATCTTTTCTTACTTTATGTTTATATCTCAATATGAATCAATTAAAACTGGTTATATTGGAAAGTATCTAGAATTGTGGCACTTGGCATTTTAGATGTTAGCCTTTTCGTGAGACAATTAAAATATAAGGGCTTTATTTGTAATGCATTGAATTGTTTAAATGAAGAAAACAAAAGGATTTTAAATTCTTAGAATTGCGACATGTACCCATTTTTTTAATACAAATATATGAAAATTAATGTTTAGATTATGTTTTAGTGAGACAATTAAAACATAGGGGTTTTATTTGTAATGCATTGAATTATCTTAATGAAGAAAACAAATAGTTTTCAAATTCTTTTTCTCTTTATCTAATTTTCTTTTCATCTTCTCTTGTTTTATGTTTATATCTCGAAAGGAATCTGGAAATCTTATTCAAAACTCAAAAAACGAGTGACAATCACAAAGAGGGAGAAACCTCCTCTTTCAAAAAAAAAGTTTATATCTCAATGTGAAACAATTAAAATCGGTCCGATTAGAAAGTACCTAGAACTGCGACATATGGCGTTTTAGATGTTAACCTTTCAGTGAGACAACTAAAATATAGGGATTTTATTTGTAATGCATTAAATTGTCTCAATGAATAAAACAAAAGGTTTTCAAATTCTCTCATTCTCTCTCTTTATCTAATTTTCTTTTTCATCTTCTCTTGTTTTATATTTATATCTCAATGTGAAACAATTAAAACTGGTCATATTAGAAAGTATTTAGAATTGCGACACTTGGCGTTTTAGATGTTAGCCTTTTAGTGAGACAATTAAAACATAAAGGTTTTATTTGTAATGTATTGAATTGTCTAAATGAAGTAAGCAAAAGGCTTTCAAATTCTCTATTTCTCTCTATTTCTCTAATTTTATTTTCATCTTCCTCTACTTTATGTTTATATCTCAATGTAAGACAATTAAAACGTATAGGTTTTATTTATAATATATTTACGGGTTAAATATATAATACCCCCTTAGTGTTTCACAACTTTATTTTTTTCTCCTTAGGGTTTGATTTTTATCACAAGAAATCCCTGTGGTTTTAATAAAGGATTAAATTAGTCATTATGTTAGTTGACTATTAGTTGACTTAACAAACTAACACGTGGACGAATGAAAATTTGACACTTGGCACAAGTGGCCACCTAATTAAATTTTTTTATTTAAAAATATATATTTTTTCTTTTAAAAAAAAAAATGACAAAATTTGGGATGGCTACGGCCATACCCTTGGCTCTATAGGGGTGCCCAAGGGAGTGGTAGTGGGTACCGGGGGTGGCTCGGCCACCCCATTAAGCAAAGGGGGTGGCCGAAACCACCCCCAAACCACCACTGGGGGTGGTTTTGGCCATTACCTTAGCTCTGTTGGGGTGGCTCCCAGTACCCATTAGGGGTGGTTTCCGCCACCCCTTTGGCTCCATAGGGTGGCCAAGCCACCCCCGATACCCACTGGGGGGTGGTTTTGGCCACCCCCTTGGGCACGAAGGGGTGGCTCAGCCACCCCCATGGAGCCAAGGGGGTGGCTGAAACCACCCCCAATGGTGGTTTGGGACCACCCCCTTGTCTTTGTGGAGGTGGCTCAATGGTGGTTTAGGGGTGGTTTAGCCACCCCTTTAGCTCCATAGGGGTGGCTGAGTCACCCCTTGGTGCCCAAGGGTTTGGCTGTAGTCACCCCAAATTTTTTGTCTTTTTTTATTTTTTTTAAATAAAAAATTTAATTAGGTGGCCACGTCATCAGTGATGACATAGCCACTTGTGCTAAGTGTTGAAGTTTCATTCATCTACGTGTCAATCCGTTAAGTCAACTAACGATCAACTAACAGAAGGACCAATTTAGTCATTTATCAAAACCATAGGGACCTTCTGTGATGAAAATCAAACTTTAAAAGGGAAAAAATAAAATTGTGAAACCCCAATAGGGTATTAGGTATTTAACCATATATTTAATTGTCTTAATGTTTTTCAAAAAAAAATAATAATGAAGAAAACAAAAGGTTCACAAATATTCTCTCTTTATTTTTCTTTTTATCTTCTCTTACTTTTCTTTATATCTCAACGTGAAACAATTAAAACATATGGATTTTATTTGAAATGCATTTAATTGATATATTAATAAAGAAAACAAAAGGTTCCCAAATTCTCACTTTCTGTCCGTTTATTTTTATTTATTCTTCTCTTACTTTCTATTTATATCTCAATGTTACTTTATAAATTTTGAGCTCAATTCAAGAAAAAGACGAGAGAGAGAGAGAGTTTTTAATCATTGTTTCTCAATGAAAAATTATACTACAGTTCTTTTATTTCTTTTCTTTTCTTTTTGTTAGAACATTTATTTTCCACTATATTAGTATTGTCATTTTATATGTTTTTTTATCATTATTTTTTGTGCTTATGTTCTTCCATTTTTCTTTTTGTCCCTTATAATTTTTTTTCTATTTTATTTTTTATTTTTTCTTTCTATTTATATCAATCAATTTTGGAAAAAGACAAGAGAGAGAGTTTCTATTTATTGTTTCTCAATGAAAAATTATACTACAATTTTTTTTTTGCTAGAATAGTTATTTTCAATTATATTAATATTTTCACCCGATTGGATGCAAATGGGTGTATGAGGTAAAACACAAATCTGATGGAAGTGTTGACAGGTATAAAGCTATGTTGGTAGCCAAAGGATATACTCAGTGTGAAGGGTTGGATTTTCATGAGACTTTCTTACCAGTAGCAAAAATGATCACTATTAGATGTTTTTTAGAACTTGTAGCAGCCAAGAACTGCTTTTTGCATGAATTGAATGTAAACAATGCATTCTCACATGGGGATTTAGATGAAGAAGTCTAAATGAGAATGCCTCCAGGTTTTGGAACTAAGAGGGAGACAAAAGTTTGCAGGCTAACTAAGTCTTTGTATGGTTTCAAAATTTTCAACTACATTAGTTGATCTTGGATTTGTTCAATCAAAGGCAAATTACTCTTTGTTCGCACGGCTTAAGGGTTCTTCTTACATTGCTTTACTTGTCTATGTTGATGATGTAGCCATAGTTAGTACAAAGGCAATGTCTTCTTTTATTACCCTTTTGAATGACAGATTTCGTTTAAAAGATTTAGGGCCTTTGAAATATTTTCTTAGTCTTGAGATTGCTAGGTCTACAAAAGGAATTTCTGTTAATCAAAGAAATATGCCCTAGAAGTCCTAGAGGATTCAGGTTTATTGGCTACAAAACCTATTAAATTTTCTATGGAACAGAATCTGAAACTATCAAATAATGAAGGTGATCTCCTTTCAAATTCTACAAGTTATAGAAGGCTGGTTGGAAGGCTTTTATACTTGACTATTAATAGACCTGATTTGGCTTTTTCTGTTCAAATATTAAGACAATTCATGGATAAGCCCAGACAACCTCATTTAGAGGCTGCTCATCAAATTTTGAGGTATATTAAACAATCTCCTGCACAAGGCCTTATTTTCTCTGCCAAGTCAGATTTTCACCTTAAGGATTTTTCATATTCAGATTGGGTAGGATGCTTAGACACTCGCAGATCTATTACTAGTTTTTGTGTTTTCATTGGTGACTCTTGTGTCTTGGAAATCTAAGAAGCAACAACCTGTATCCAGGTCTTCTGCTAAGGCAGAGTATCGAGCATTAGCTTCAATTTGTTGTGAGCTGATGTGGTTGTCTTCTCTACTTAAAGATTTTCAAATTCCTCATCCACAAGTTGCTCTTTTGTTTTGTAATAGCCAATATACTATCCATATTGTTGCAAATCCTGTCTATCACGAGAGAACAAAGCACATTGAGATTGATTTTCATCTCATTCAGGAGAAAATCCAATTTGGGCTTATCAGAACACTTCATGTTATTTCTCAAAACCAACTTGCTGATATCTTGACCAAAGGCCTTGGATTCAAGGACTTTCATTGTTTGTTATCCAAGATGTTTGTCAAGGGTATTTGTCATCGATCTTGAGGGGGAGTCTTAAACACGTGTATATTTTTCACTTGTAAACAAGTTAGTTAGTATTAGTTCAAAGTGGTTATACAGTTGTATGTTAAAACATACTTTATTAGTTTTTCTGTTTGACTTAAAGCTTAGTATATAATGCACTTTTGGCTTTCATTGTAATTATGAGAATGAATAATCAAAGTATAATCTTCTCTCATTTGATTCTCTCCTGCTTGTACTTCTTCTTCTTCTTCTTCTTCTTTCTTTTCTTTCCCTTCTTCTTCCTTGCTTTGTTTCTTTTCTGCATAAACAGAGTATGCAATTTTCTTCATATTGAAGGAAACTTGATGCATACATGTACAATTTGTAAAGTACTGGTTTTTAGAGGTACTTGCGAGTTGCAGCCATCTTGTGACATACACGTTAATCTTGCCAGGGCAACTTATGGTTCAACTATATATTTTGCTTCATTTCCTCATATAGACATACATAAATACATGTTGTATGTAGGTTTATATGTGTTTATGTATGCTTGCGTGGCTATGAATATACGTGCTCCATTTTGGTAGGTTGCAATGTCTGTATGTGAAGTTTCCTCCATAATCTTTAACGTTTATGAGTAGACTGTTTGTTTTCTTTGCAGTGAATCTAGCATGCATACATTTTGGCTTTTGGTAATGATTCTCTACAATGGGCACTTTATTAGCACAGCTAGTACCGGTGCTTCTACTAGACCCAATGTTGTTAACATTGGCGCTATTTTGTCTTTCGATTCTTTCATTGGGAAAGTTGCAAAAGTTGCTATTGAAGCTGCAGTGGACGATGTGAATTCGAGTCCAGTGGTTCTAAATGGAATAAAACTGAAAATTTCCATGCAGGGTACAAAATTATCTAGGGAATTTCTCGGAATCGTTGAGGGTATGTACGTACTATAAAGTTGTTAATATTGGTTCTTCTCACTTTACAATACTCTAAATTTTACATGGTATTGGAGTTAATGGTTTTAAGTTCTAATTTTGACTCTCTTATTTACCTTTTATTTCAATTGAATATCCTAAAAGTGTCGAGTCAACCCTATTTTTCCTCTATCAAGTCATAGAATCTCATATAGATTACACGTTCATTGTTCTTTAACAGTTTTGCAGTTTATGGAGAATGATACAGTGGCTATAATTGGTCCACAAACCTCAGTTATGGTTCATGAAATTTCACATATTGCAAACGAGTTCAAAGTACCTATATTATCCTTTTCAGCGACAGACCCTGCCTTGAAATCACTTCAGTTCCCTTACTTTGTTAGGACAATACCAAGTGACCTCTTTCAGATGTCAGCTATAGCAGAAATCGTAAGTTACTATGAATGGCGAGAAGTAATCACAATCTATATTAATGATGATCATGGCATAAATGGGATTGCTGCATTAGGTGACAAGCTCAGCGAGAAAGGTTGTAAAATCTCGTACAAAGCACCTATGAACCCCAAAGTAGACCGAAATGACATCTCTAAAGCACTACTTAAGGTTGCTATGATGCAGTCTCGGATTATTATCCTCCACATATACTCTACATGGGGCCTAGAGGTAGTAGATGTGGCACGGAACATGGGGATGATGGGAAGTGGATATGTGTGGATAGCTACTGATTGGCTTTCTACTGTACTTGACACAGAACCTTTCCTCCCTCCAGTGGCAATGGATAGTATTCAAGGGATTCTTACTTTGCGTATGCACACTCCAGATTCAATGCTTAAAAGGAAATTTCTTTCTAGGTGGAGCAACTTGACTACTGCAATGACAAATGACAATCTTTTTAGACTAAATACGTATGGTCTATATGCCTATGACACTGTTTGGCTTCTTGCTCATGCACTTGATGCATTTTTAAACCAAGGGGGAAATATTTCATTTTCAAAAGATTCGAGTTTAACTGAGTTTCACGGAGGGAACTTGCATTTTGATGCCTTGAGTATCTTTAATGAAGGGAATGTGTTTCTTAAAAACATTTTACAGGTTAATATGAGTGGTTTAAGTGGCCCAATGAGTTTCACTTCAAATGGGGACCTCATTAGTCCTACATATGAAGTAATCAATGTCATTGGTAAGGAGGTCAGGATAGTTGGTTATTGGTCCAATTCTTCCGGGTTATCATTGGCGCCTCCAGAAAAGCATAGTGCACAACTAAATCAACAACTATATGGTGTAATCTGGCCTGGACAATTCACTCAAAAGCCACGTGGATTGGAATTCTCAAGCAGCAGCAAGCAACTGCGAATTGCTATCCCAAATCGAATTACTTATCGTGAATTTGCCTCATATGAAAGAGACTCTAATACCTATGCTGGATATTGTATTGACGTATTTAATGCTGCAAAGAAAGAATTGCCATATCAAGTGCCATATAAGTTTATTCCATTTGGGGATGGGAGTGGAAATCCATCATACAAAGAACTTATAAACCAGGTCGCACGGGGTGTGAGTATGAATTACGATAATTTTCTACCAACTTTGTTATGGAACATACTTTTTATTCCTAAGTCACTAGTTTTGCTCTTCCATGCAGAAATTCGATGCTGCGGTTGGTGACATTGCAATTACCTCCAACCGGTCAAGGGAAGTGGATTTCACAATGCCATATTTGGAGTCCCCCCTAGTTGTAGTGTCCCCAATTCGGAAGTTGAACTCTAGTACTTGGGCATTTGTGAGACCATTTACTCCAATGATGTGGTGTGTTACAGGTATATCATTCTTTGTTTTGGGAATAGTTATTTGGATTTTGGAACACAGGACAAATGACGATTTTCGAGGCCCTTTGGGAAAACAATGTGTCACCATCCTATCGTGAGTACCTAAGAAACATTACTCTCCTGTAGAAAGTATATCTTTGACAATTTGAAATGTGTATGCATGTACTATAGTTAAACATTCTCTTCATTCATTTTGTCATTGTTCACAAATGATCATGCTGGGGAAGATCTTGCTTGTCAAATCTAGAAAAGTCATATGAGTGTGTTAGTGGCCCTCACAGAACACATCATTTGAAAACTCTTCAAACACCATTACGAATCGGGAAGTCCTTCACACTATGTCTTGATCAAATTGTCTCTAAAACAACTTACATCCATAATTATTTTGCAATTGAATTAGTCAATTCAAAAACCTAACGAATGTAAAGTAGAAATTAATGTCAGGTCAAAATTTTTCTTTAGCGGCTTCCTAGCTAGTTCAGATGTTTAAAGTCAATGATTGTACTTTCCAGTAATGTTCTGGGTAGTTCATCCATGATTTTCATTCCTGTAGATTGCATATCTTGTTCAATCTTGATGATCTAATCACCTAGTTGCTAACTTTTATGCTTCATTTTGCAGGTTTAGCTTGTCAACTTTGTTTACCTCCTACAGTAAGTAAAATGCTCTAGCTTAGTCTTCAATAGCTATTTCCAATAGGTACTAAGCCTCTTATAAGGGAGTTACTCAATTGCCTGTTTCCGGTTTTTTTTAGGGGAGAAGATTGTGAGTGCCCTTGGTCGCTTTGTGCTTATCTTATGGCTTTTTGTAGCTTTAATACTCAGTTCAAGTTACACTGCAAGTCTGACTTCAATCCTTACTGTGGAAAGGCTTTCTTGCCCTGACAAAGGGATTGAAATTTTGATAACAAGCAACGATCCCATTGGTTGCCCGCCTGGTTCATTTGCTGAAAAGTATCTAACCGATGAGCTCAACATACAGAGGTATAGACTTGTTCCCCTTAACTCATTGACAGATTATGAGAGAGCTTTGAAGGATGGCCCGAGTAAGGGTGGTGTGGCTGTAGTAGTTGACGAACGAGCATACATGGAGCTCTTTCTCTCCACCAGATGTGAATTTCATATTGTTGGTCAATTCTCCAAAATTGGGTGGGGCTTTGTAAATATCACTCCAAACACGTCTTTATTCTTTGACTTTATTAGGGAAAGTATCTCCAATGTTAAATAACTTTTTAGTTAACTTTAAATAAATTTTAGGTTAAGTACTTTTTAAGTATTTTGGTTTGCACTTTTTTATTTTTTCTCTCATACGTTTTCAAAATAGTCAAATTTGGTAGCTCACTTATAGGAAAATACAAAATCAATACCTCATTAGTTTCCGTCAGTCCCAATTAAATGAGTTATAAGGCCGACATCTGTCCTTGGTTCCACGTTGGAACATGTAACTAGCCACATTATCTAACCAGATTCCTCCTAAACTCTAGCAGCATCATTTAAACCTGAATTGAGCTTGGCCGGGTTTGAAGGAGGAAGAATCCGGTTAGATGATGTAGCCAGTTATATGTGTCAAGTAGAACTATGGACAGATGTCAGTTTTACAGCTCATTTATGTGGCAATGATGTGGTATTTTGTTAATTGGAATTGATGGAAACTAATGAGTTATTGATTTTGTATTTTTCAAAATGTGAGATATCATATTCGACTGTTTTGAAAACTTAGGGAGAAAAATAAATAAGTGCAAACTACGTACCCCTAAGTTACCAAAAAAAAAAAAAAGGATCATCAGGTAGCCAACTCCATTTATTTTTGCTATTTTGACCGTAACATTTCAATTTTGAATTTGATAAAATTCAACACCTGAGTTTAGGTTAATTTTAAATTTGAGACTTGTGCCAACACTTTTATAAGAAATAATTGTAAAAATACAGGTACACCCCTTATATAAAATATAAATTAAAAAATGCCAAAACAAAAAAGAAAAAAAAGAAGAAGATAAAAGAAAAGCAGTTGGGCCGAGGGTCGGAGCTACCAAAGGGCGTGGAGCCACCCTTCAGATCCGAATGGTCAAGAGCCATGCCCTCTATTAAAAAGTGGCTTTTTGCTAGAGACGGACCTAGAGGGGGCCCACATGGGCCATGACCGTCACCAATTATTAAGTTTTAATAATCTTTATATATACATAGTTACATATAAATTATTTTTGCGCTAAAAATTAAGTTGGCCTTTATTAGCTTGACCCTAATGTACAAGACAATTTGTAATGTCTATCTAAACTTTTAATCGCAATAATGTCCCCAGACTACATTATTATAATAATGATAACTTCTATAAGGAGCTAGATATTTAGGATTACCACACCAAATCAAATGAGGTGAAAAACACCCGATTAAAACACCAACTCCTATCGTCCACAAAACCCTTATTTTTCTCCTCTCCCTCTCTCTCTCTCCAGCGACGCTGTGCATCCCAAAAAAATAATAATTTTTCTCCTCAAACCCATCAGCTAAGAACTGGATTTTTATCCACACACAAAATTTTGGTGGGTTTCTCTCCTCTAATTTTTTGGCTAAATTGGCTAAACATTAGCCGAGCCGGATGTGAATGCTTTTCACCTCCATTATGATTGCAATGTACCAACTCTGTGCACAAAAAAATGAAAAAACAAAAAATACCTAATATTAAAAAATGAAAAAATGAAAAGAAATCATTTTTTTTACTAATTTTTTCACCAAGATCTTTTTTTTTTTTTGTCTTTTTTTTTAATGATAAGGTACATAACATTGCAACTAAAAAATAGTTTGGGAAAATATCGATGCAATTAAAAGTTCGGGGTATGGGAACATTGCAAATTGCATGGTACTTAGAAAGGTCTATGTTGTCCCCAAGAGGTAACTCAATCAGATGGAACCACGCTTAATAAAGCGGAGGTCACTAATTCGAATCTCCTTCCCATATTGTGTAGACATGTCCAAAACTAAATAAGTAAATAAATAATAGAAAGGTCTATGTGTACTTTCCCCAAAATCCAAACTTCATATAAAAACCTAATCGCCCTATAGAAATGCATAAGTGTATGACAATTCCATACTAGTACATTAGTTATAAAAAATTCCCTTTTATGTCGTTGTACATTGAAAGAAAAATTACAATAGAATTTATTACATATTTAATTGTAAATAATTTTTGGGATTTAAATAATATCGAGTTCTATTTTTAACAGATGATTGAGTTATCACTTTATGATAATAATATATTGTTGTTCCACAACATTTCTCATTGATTAGGCCTTTCCATTGGGCTCGGTATTGGCGATTGACATGTCAACTGCCATTTCAAGACTATCAGAGAATGGGAATCTACAAAAGCTTCACGACAAATGGTTAAAAAGAGGTTCTTGCACCACAGAATGTGAGAAGGAAGATGTAGGCCGCCTCCAACCCAACAGTTTTTTGGGCCTTTTTTCACTGTTCGGATCAGCTTGCTTTCTTGCTCTCCTTTGCTATCTCATTAAGTTGGTGCGTCAGTACATGAGGCATATACGTGAGACCTCGCAATCTGCACGGGTTGAATCATTTCTTTCATTTGTTAAAGAAAAAGAAGAGGATGTTATTAAAGTGGAAGTGGAAGGAAAGTGATGCAAGAAGAAAAATAAAGAATCGGGTCTTTTATTTTTATTTAGGTTATTAGTATTTAATTTTATATTTTAAGTTATTTTGTAATTTAATGATGGGCTTAGCCGAAAGTCAATCAAACTAGGCTTTGATTTTTATCTGTCTATTCAAGTGTTCTTTTGTAACAATTTGAGAGAGATACTCTTGTTAGAGATGAGACTTCTCATTTGAGGTGCAACTGCTCTTCCTTTGGTGGTAAAACTCTACCAAACTTCATTGTTAACCAATGAAATTATGTTGAATATAGAATATATCTTTATTTTCTATTTTGTGGGAAAACTCTTCCCATGCTGCATCAATTTGGTATCAAAGGCACAAAAGTACGTTAGTTAACTTAGCTCCATAGAGGCAGAAATGTACATATGTAACAACCCGCAAATTTAATTAGTAAATGTTTAAATATTTTAATTTGTTGTGCTTGGAAATGTGGAAATAATTATGATGAATTGTCACATTTTTAATTAATTATTTCATTGGGTAAATACAAAATTGAAACCATATTATTAGAATTTTTTTTTTAAGGAAAAAAAAATCTAAATTTTTTCTTGAAGATTATGTGAGTTGAATGATTGATGTCTCTATCGATCCATCGATGGAACCCTAGTATCAAACTGTGATGCCCCAAACATTTAAGAAATGCATTTAACCACCATTGATCAAGTTTTATAACACACCCACTATTTTAAAAGATGACATAAAATATTTTTAGAAAAATCCAATTATCAATTTTAACTTTTACCTCATAACCGAACATTCATCCATGGACCATCGAACATTCACACAAACCCTAGCATTGAATGTTCCCTTGTGGTTTCAGGTTATAAAATTCATAGCCAATTTTGATAATCTTCCTACAATGTCTTTTATTTTGTCTTTTAATTTACACAATTTATAATTACTCATACGAATGGGAGACAATAATGAAATGTACTTGGCCAAGTGGTTAGACCTTTTGAGCAAGAAAATTGTTAAGGGTGACGGGTCGATAAATTTTTACATTTGACCCAAAAAAAAATGCTAGAGGGTGATTTTGCCACGTGGAGTGTGTAGGCAAAGAATATATTCATGCCTTGTTATAGAATGTTGCCATATATAAAAATTTCTCTGTTCAAATACATTTTTATTCCGATCCTATGAAAAGTCATATGTTTAAATGTAATCAAGTTAATATATTCTATTATCTTCAAATGTCCTTTTATAATCCAAAATATCATTTTCTCTTTTTATCAAACGTTACGCTTTGTGAACAATTCACTTTTAAAAAAAACAACCTTCTTTAAGCCAATGTCATATCATATAGCATTTTGCACTGCTTTAAGCATTGGATCAATACATTTATTTCCATCCAAAGCCGATATGATCAAGTTAATTTATTTATTTACTCAATTGTCTTTTCATAATTTGTAAAAAATATATTTTTTTTTCTATAATTTTCTTTTAAAAAATGTTAGGCTCCTTTTAGTAATAACCCTTATATTCTCTTTCTTTAAATGAATAATAAAATTATTTTTATTTCATTATTCTACTATGAGGTATTTATCATATATTTTGGGGTAACTTCATTTAGTCCCCTTTGAAATATTGCACTTTTTGTAAATACTCTGGCCTCTAATGTTTAAAGTCTTTCACTTTGGTGTATTAAATTTTTATTTCGTTCTAGTTACCTCCCCTTTCGTTAGATATTGGGATTAAATGAACGATAGAAATGATAAAAAGACATTTATACCCCTAAAATTTTGCACCCCTCCACTAGAATTTAACAGAAAATCCTAATGGAATGGGGTAACTAGAACAAAATGAAAGTTCAATACAATAAAGTAAGAAACTTTAAACATTGAAGAGACATTTCAAAGGAATAATGACATGTGAGATGTACATGAGTTTTTAATAAATTTATTCCAACTTTATCTTTGCTATTAAAAAAACATATGTATCTCACATGTTAAAGGAATACATGTCACTTTTATAGATTAGGTTGAAGGTAGTTTGAAGGAAAACTTTGTCCCATTTCAAAAGGCTAAGTGACGTTACCCTATTTTTTGAATTAATATTTTCCTTCAAAAACTATTGCGGCTATTGAAACATCCTTTTTGCTGTTCATTCACTTTTGCTAAGCATGACATGTTAACATAAAAACTATTGCAAAACCTTATGATCTTAGCCAAAATGTGTTACTTAAACTAAAAGGCATTCAACCTTTTTTTTTTAAGAAAAAAAAAAGGGCCATACTTCCAAAAGCCAAGCCCCACTATTAAATAACACTTCTTTAATGAAATTAATGCAAGAATAAATCAACTCTTGGATTAAATTATCTTTATCCCAAGTGTAGGTGTTTGATCACTCAATTGCCAATAAAGGTTTACATGTATTGATTGAAGTACTTGATAAATCTCCGGAGCCGGAGCTAAAGCCAGAGCTTCAGAAGCAGACGGGTGAGGAGCAATTCCAAAAAATGCATGCTTGCCTTATGAAACGATACGGACATTGTAAGAAGAAAACTCTGAGAGCAGGAGAGATAAAGATAGTAGGAAGTGCTTTTTACGGTCTTTGTCTCATTAATGGCTTTAACACCTGCCTCAAACTTCATAATAAAGGAGAATTTGGGGTTCTATGCCTGGAAAGTTGCATAAAGGATTGCTTGGAAATTAATGGCACAACACTTTTCCCGAAACTTGGAATTTGTTTCGAACGTTGTCTTGACGCAGATGTCCAAAACCGTCGTCTTCAGGATGCCGAGAACCGCCGTCCTAAGAGTCGCCCAAAAAATTCATGAGCTCCAACTTCAGATTTGGTAAGAAGTTTCTAACTATTTTCTCCTTTATCTCTAACTTCATTGAAAGAATGAACACATATATACATGAAAAAGTATACTTAAATGTCACAAAAGAAGCTATTTAACTGATATATTATTAATTTTTGAGGCATAAAGAGAAGGTTTACTATTAATATTTATTTTTTCATTCACTGCAAAACATTAAATGTTTTTTCTTTCACATGAATCTCAATGTGTACCCAATGTTGATTTATTCAATTTTTCTAATCTATGATGCACTTAATTTGTAATTTCAATACTTGAACCAGTGGCAATTAAACATATTTTTTTCACTATCTTGGCCATTAATTGTAAATATATATATATATTTTTTTTTCACTTGCCGTAAAACGTCTGTCAAAGTTTCAGTGATTTTTTTACAAATATGTATGGATAGCCAAACAAATAACAAAATAGATTGATTTCATTTGAATCGAAGAAATACGTTCTCATTTAGTTAATAGCCTTATATAGTGGGCAACAAGTATAATAAGCTTATATATATATATATATATATATATATATATTTTTTGCAGTTTGAACACAATATAATTTTTATGTAATTAACCTTCTATTTACTTAAGTAGAAGAATGTACTGCTACTCTTCCTTTATTGAGCGGTATTTCATACTTATAATTTCTTTATTTCAGATTCAATTGAAGGCTTCTTAGAGCAATGTATGAGACCCGGACTTGTTACATTGAAGTTTTCAATTATCTGTTGTTTCAAATAATGTTTTTTTTTTTTTTTTTTGAATAATATTAATCAAGGACTGTTTACTACATTATTTGATACTATTATGTATTTGAGTTTTCAAGTTATGTTGATTGAATAATTTTAAATCCAAGACTATGTCATTCGTGGATTGAATTTTATATAGGATTTGTTAATCCTATTTTATGTTTAAAGGTTTTAGTATTGTTAGTGTTTCACACCCGACCTGTAAGAACAAGTGTTTAATTATGTCTCTTACATATGTTCCCCTCTGCTATCCTTTAACCAAAATTCTGCTCTTCCCCCTGCTGAAAATCTATTTACTAAACAAATATGTACTGCTTCTTTGCAAATCTGACGTACAAAATGATTAGAAGCAAGCCATTGTCCATCTTTTGTAGCCAAACAATCAAGTTTGGTGCTTAAACATTGATTTTTTTTTTTTTTTTTTACTCTCAGGAAATTCTTTAATTATGTAACATCTTTAAAACAGTGTCAGAATAAGAATAATTACTGTTTTAGTAATTAACAAGGGTTAAGCAAGAGCAGGTCCAAATGTATCTAAGGCTCCATTTGTTTTGCTTATTGTATGCACTTTCCTGCAATTCATTCTCCGTTGCCTTTAGAATCTGATAGGCGGCTAAGCCACAACCGCAGCCAGGGACGGAGCCAGACTTTGGTATGGGTAGGGGCAATGGCCAAAAATTTTAGTGGATAGGGGACAATAGGCAAAAAAACAATATTTTTTTTTTCCCCTTAAAATTTTTTTTCCTTGTGTTGGGGGGCATGGCCTACACCGGCCACCCCCAGCTCTGTCCCTGGCTGCAGCCATCAGAGTTCATTGAAACTACTGGTGGAGCTCACCAGAATCCTCTACTAGCCACCAGTTGCCGCCGCCGCCGCCAGAGTTTGCTGGCCATTTTCTGCCATAAATAATTTTTTTATACAAACCAATCATCAAAAAATATTTTATATCAAAATAAACACAGCCTAACTAAAATGTCAAAATCGTGCATGCATATATTCTGATGCTTAAGAGAATCAAGTGCTTATAGGATACTGCAATGACAACTTGACAAGATCAATTAAATACGATATGCCCACAACTCTTTGAACCTCAGTAAGAACTTTTTTCAGATGAGATCTTAAGCAAGATCTTGGTTTTGGCTAAAGTGAAAAAGGTTTTGGTAATCACAATTTGTTGAATGATCAACATCAATGGATCAAGTTTTTAGATACAGGTGGCGAGGAGACAAGTTTAGAATAATATGCATTGAACATTGAAAGATGAAATTTTCAAGTATCTTTAACTTTTAAAAATACCTGATGCACAAGGTGCCCTTAAATTTACCCTATTAGATTATAGTTGTCCAAAACATAGTGAATTTGTCTTGGTCAGAAATCTTTATAATTTTGTTGTATATATATAAATTTTTGGGTGTCATTTTGTTTGTTTTAGTCTTATAATGGGTTGGGCTAATTTTTTGGTTGACATGTAAAGGCTTATACCCTAACCCTATATATAAGTGGGATTGGCCCACTAAACTTTATTCTGTCGATGTGTGAAAAATATGACAAAATGCTATTTTCTTCCGTACTTGAAGCATCTACTTAAAGATACCAAGTAGACAAAGGAAAACTTATCCTCTAACAATGGAGGTATGTGATTCTCATGCTTGATATATGCATGCTATGGTGAAAAAGCAAAAATGAGTGATCTCTTTTCTAGAAGTTCTAGAAGATGTTAAGGGTCTAATCATTGATCCAAAAGGCTTAGGATTATTGGATTCTGATTTGGTTACACCATTAGCCCTTAGGATCATAACATTCTACTGCCTTTACCCTTTCTCTTTTGGACTTATCGGTATTTAATTATAGGCCATCTCTTCCGTGACTTGAACCCGTGACGTGGTATTCGATCTGATACCTATTATTATTATTTTTTTAGCAAAACTCTAATACCAATTGTTAAGAGCCCAACCATTGATTGAAAATTTATAAAACTATTAGATATTGATTTATTAAACACTTAACTATTAGAATCATAACATTCCACCAATGGTTGAAATGGTTATTTGGTGCCTAAGTGAAGTTACCACAAAAGTGAAAAGGGTTATTGGATTTTGAAATCAAAATTGCCATAGAGTTGGCCATTATGAATGTCGGCATAGAAGCGTCGTGAATTGTTATGGTTCTCTCCATTGAAGAAGTTGGTTTCATTGTTTTCATTTCTAGCCACTCACCCAGTTAAGCATATCGCCAAGGATAAGTGATTAATTAAGTTAATAGAAAAAAACAGAAAAGAACAGACTGATTAGCCTGAGACCATTATTTTAATTTCTTGTTTATTTTAATTTTATATCTCCCTTCTCACATAAAATACTCTCTAGTTTACCTAACTTTTGTTTCTGACCGTGGTCCACTATTTTATTTTACTCTTTAATCAATTCTTGGTGCTCTCTAGTTGCCTTGTGACAGAGGATTTGTTTCTTTTGCAGATTTTTCTTTAGCAAAATACATCAGTGATGGAGCCGTAATAATAAATAAATAAATAAGATTCTTAATAACTAACGCTGGAATATTATATAATTATATATATTAAGCTACAATCATATGACATAGATTGGTTACCTTCAGAATTTTCTTTTTCATATGAAAACAGTACATCCACCCAATTTGCTTGGACCGCCCATTTCCTTTCATATTCTCATGATTGCTTATCATGCAAATTAGGGGGCACACTTTTAAAGCTTTATATATACACATTTGCATTCATGATATTCTTAACTAGCGGAACCAATAAATCCCCTAATCCAAATTATTTGTCTACACCATACCCTCATTGCACAATCTTCTTGTGTATTCATTACAAAATCATTTATCTTAAAGTCGAGAAGAATAGTAGAAAGATAAGAATTATGTTAAAATATTAATTAAATGATTATAACGACCTACTGAGTCTTGTGTAGACTTTGTTTCGTACACATGATGGTGGTGAAATGGATGAGTGAAAACTAGAAGAAAAGGCCATAATTTGTAGGGTGCATGAAAAATAAGGAAACAACAAGTCTTTGGGAATCTGTTTCAGACATTGTCTCTTCAGTTGTGTTTCTTCCTGGGTCCATTTGGTGCTTCACCCTACACTTGAAGCAGGCATTTTATTCAACCTTCTCTGAAAGGAGGTTAAATAAGATAGGCAATTTAATTGAGATGTTGCAAAGGGCCAAAGTATGCAGGCGGACAAATTCTGAGGCTAATAAATACAACCACATGGACATGGTTGGCAAAGAAAATTTGTTAAGCATAGTCCGTACACTGAGAAATTCAAAGGCCCCAGGCAAAGGTTGCTTTGAGGACCCAACAATGGCAACCGTGTGTTGATCAATACAAGAACTTGATAAAAGAGCCGTAATTTTTTAAGCCGTATGTTATGCAAAACCTGGCTGGGAATTAGGTATGGTTTTAGGTGAGCCATTACAGGGATGGGCCAGCTGAAAGTCAAAGCAAGTTCTCCTGATGTTTCAAAAAAAAAACTTCACTGAAATGCCCCAAACTTTTTTCTGTTTTGAAATACTCTATAAACTTAAAAAACTCTCAATTTAATTCTTTGAACTTTCAATTGTTTTCAATTTGGACCCCTCCATCAATTTTAGCAGTTAAAAATATTAAAAAAAAAATCAAAATATCCTTAATTTTCATTTTTTTTAAAATTAAAAAACGTTTTAAAAGTTGTAATTTTATACAAAAGTTATAGGTATAAACGTTATGTAATGTTTAAAATTTGATAAAAAAGTCTAAATTAAGAGCAATTAAAATTTTAGATGATTAAATTAAAAATTTTAAGATTTAAAGAAAATATTTAAAATAGATAAAAATTCAAGAGTTCACAAAATTTCCTAAAAAATATATATATAAAGAAGAAGGAGAAGGAGAAGGAAGAAGGAGAAGGAAGAAGTGTACAATACAACTAAATTAGCATTTCCCACATCATGCATGCGTGCTAAATAATAATCCATTTATGGTATTCAAAGTCCAAACACCTGCCAGAAGTTCATCATGCGTCATTAAAGTGGTAGAAGTCATGAATGCTCATTAAGAAGGGGCATATATCCGGTTATGGGTTATAATAAATCAACGGCTTGTTTGTTTCACTTTTACCCAAAAAAAAACCACATAATCAAGGAATAGTGAGACCAAAAACACTTCCAATTATAATCATTCTAGACTGCTAATGAGTGTAACTTCAAAGGGAGGGAAATAAAATAAATAAAAAGGAGGTAAAAACAGTGACCTCATTACAAACTAGTCCATTTTTCACATGGCTAAAAAAGCGCACAAGAACTTCAGTTGGACTAACTGTCTTATTTCCACCATGCAATCTGTTCAGTGAGAACCAGAAGGAAGTCCAACACACACTTTATAAGTACATTACAACTCCGTATAAAGTCCAACATAAAGCTGAATAAAAATACTATGAACTCCTCCTTTCATACTACATCATACAGTTGTAGCAAAAGATTGACGTAACGATGAGAGTTCGTAGTATTTCTCAAATCCGAAACAAGGTTTGAATGAATGTAAACACATCTGGAAATAGCACGCAGAAGAAAATCAAGGTTTGAATGAATGTAAACACATCTGGAAATAGCACGCAGAAGAAAATCACAGTTACACTCATACATATCCACTAAACCCAGAAACTTCATTAGGTTCCAATTTACTGACATACATAAATATATATATTTATATATACATATAATCAACAAACAAAAACTAAACACAAAAAAGGAAAAAAGAAAATAAAAGAAAAAGAAGCTTTTTTCAGCTTGATGGGAGCTATACACCTTCATCCTTAGAAGTCGAAAAATGTGCACTACTTTAGAGCTCCTCAGAACTAATACAATAATCTCAACACAAATTACACTAAACGAAAAGACTACCAAAAATACAGAACAGTGTATAATACATAGCTGCTCTCACAGTCTCAGCTCCAGGGAACCTTAAAATGTCCCAGAGCGCCAACACCCCCCATTTGGCAAAGAATCTCTGCCTTGTACACAGTTGTTGTTCTTGTTCCGGCTTTCGCTTTATCGGGAATCCCCAACTTTCGCTGATAGCGCTAGCCTGAGCTGCTCCTGCGTGTAAAACCGACTACCCATCTTCACCGTTGCTTGTTGGATCATCAAATCGTTCACCACCGACACGCTGGCGTGGTGCACGTCCAAGTCCATTTCCATCAGCGCCGTCATGAGCTTCGCGGCTGGGTGGTTCTTTTTGCTACATTGGATTCTGATCATCGCGTCCCATCCGATGATCTTCACGTCGATGTCCAAGTCCAACAATCTCGACTTCTTTGGGTCTTGATCGGACGGCGGAGGCGGTGGGGACGAGGTTGAATAGCGCGGGTCTTTGCTCGCCAATTCCTTCTTCGACGTCTCCAATTGCTTCTGCAAGTCCTCCTTGTCAGACTCTGTGGTCTGGAGCTTCCCTTTCAGCTCGTTTATGTACAAGATAGCGTCGCCGAGGAGGGACGCTTTGTCCATCTTTGAAACGTTGGGAACCACAGCTCGGAGCGCGTAGAACCTCTGGTTGAGCTTCTCTCTTCTCTGCCTCTCTGCTTCGACGTGATTCAGAGGCTCTTCTCGTCCGTTCGCCGGCTTTCGACCTCGTTTTCGGGGACGTTTCTCTGGGTCGACTACCCTGCTGCTATCGGCCTCCTTCGCCACTGATGCCTCAAGGTCTGAGTGGTCGGAATCGCCGGTTCCAACGCCGCCGCTGGACTTCACCACACAGTTGTTCGACAAAATGACACCAGACGTGAACGATAGCATTCCATCTTCGTTGCTACCCCTCGACGCAGGCGAACGCTTCTTCTTGTTCGTCTCCTCCGCCGCCGGGGGGAATTGGGATTGACCCGAAACGTAGGAGCTCCTCTTGCTCTCCCCGAAATTCAATATCTCTCCCGATTCGGGCTTCAACGAATGCGAATTCCCATTCTTTACAACAGTACTACTACCCTCGAATCCGTAGTCCGAAAAGTTCAATTCCCTGGTGAAGAAGCTCTGGGTCTGCGATTGCTGGCGCGTCTGGTGGCTGCTCTGGGCATGAATCGCGCTCGGGTTCTCAGTCAAACTACTGGAGCTTGGGTTCTCAAATTGAATCGGCTTCGAAATCGGAAGGCCGCTGTTTGCAGCGGTGCCCGGAACCGATGGAACAGTAGTGTTATTGAGCGAGTCCTTGATCTCAATCTCCGCAGGCGGAGGCGGAGTCGGATCGTTAAGCCAGAGGGACGACGGGTCGTTCTCGCCCTGATCGGTTATACCCCATGACCCACCCATTTCCAGGCTATCGAAATTGAAGAGAACCCTGACTTTCTCCATCAGATCCGAGCTCTGGAAGATCGGTTCGGTGGAGCCCAGCTCGACGACGCCGTTTGCTGAGGGTATGCACACCATGGTCTGGAGCCCAAACACCTGACCCTGGCGAGCCCGGTCGCACGTCGACCCCACGAGCCGGTCCGCCCCGATCACCCAGACCGGAGTCGAGTTGAAGAACGCCTGCCCGGCGAGCCCCATGCCGTTGACAAACGACTGGGTCATGGACACAAGGAAGAACCACTCGGTGTCGGTGACCTCCTCGTCCACAGCCTCGTCTGTCACCGAAGGCGCCGACCCCGAGATCAGCGAGTTCAGCTCCCGCAGCACCTTCTTCCTATGCTCCTGCTCCGCCGCCGACGACGTCGTCGTTTTCCCCTTCCCCTTCGACTTGTCGTCGTCGCCTTTGTAGTACCCATCTCCCCATCCCAACACCGACGCGCCGGAGTAGTCATACGACGACTGCCAGAAAATCGCGTAGGTCCAGCTCTCCCGCGCCCCTTCTATCAGCGTCTGAAGCCGCTGCTGCAGCGTCTCCTGGTTGAACAACGCCACCGAAGGCTGCGACTGCACCAGAGCCTTGGTGGGGTCCGCAGAAGTGGACGCGGCCGACTGCGGCTGCGGCTGCTGATGCTGCGCCTGCGCAGCAGGAGGGCCCTGCCAGCAGAAGGCAGCAAGATCCGAATTCATGAAAGAGTCTATGACAGAGGGGTTCTCGTCGGAGCCCCAGAGATTCATTGACGACGGTGTTAACCTGTAATCCGTCATTCCATGCACTTTTGGAGTAATAGCAAGTGTTTGGCGAAGATGGTGGAGGGTCAAGTGGTGGGGGTGGAGATGGGATTTGTGTGTGGGATTTATTTGAGCCGAGTTTTAGACGCGGTTGAAGAGAGCGTGTGTGAGGGTAGACAAAGGCTAAAGGTTAGGGCGGTTTCTACGAAGTAACCAGCCGATTAAATCGGAGGGGGGTATATGATGGAAAAATGCCGGCGGATTTACCATTTGGGACTTGGGAGTAAAACTAGCACTATGGTTAGCTGTCGTGGTTAACAGAGTGTCACGTGCCTCGTTACTGAATACTGATCGCACATGCCTGCGCCTCCTCTATTTTTTTTTTTTTTTTTCTTTTTTCAAATTTATAAATCTATATCCTTAATTAAAAGTGTAAAGTAATAACATGACGGTCCTATCATGTCTTGACTTCCATATTGGTAATGCGATCATCATGGATGGCCATGGGTAAATAGGTTGTCTCCTGTGGCTTTTTGTAAAAATATATAATGTTTTTGTCATTTAATTAAAGATTATGTTATATAAATGAAGTATACCAGTTTAGAGCTTTGGTATTCTGCTTACATTTTGTAAAGGTGAACTTGTGGGTTAGAAAAGAAAGAAGAAAAACAAAATATACATTTGCGATTAATCAAACATAATAAGAATAGCGTCACATGAAATATGTGAATATCCTTATTTATTAACTTAAGATTTGAGTTGGAAGAGTACACCGAAAACCCCACAAACTCCAACAAAGTCATAAGATGAGAGTAATCGTGTGAACAACTATTCTCTTGAAAGTAGTCATTTTCACTCTAATCACGTTTTTAGAATAGTTGACTACGTGCTCAAAAGTTATCTATTACTCAAATTTCAAACACACCTTTGAATAACTAAATACTATCTCAATAATAAAACGATGGTCGTCTCATATTCAAAGATAGAGGTGATCCATCCACACATTTACTTATTTTGCTTTTCTTTTATTTTCTTAAAAAAAAGAAGAAGAAAAAAAAAAAAGTCGTAAGCCACCCCATGAGAGTGATTGTACAATCAACCACTTTCTTGAGGGTGGTCGAACACTCTAACCACACTTCTAAAACAACCGACTACCCTCTCCAAAGTAATATGACTAAATCCAATCACTTTTTTTAGTAACTTTACACTCCCCTTAAGAATCAAACGGTGGTGGTCTACCCTTCAAAGTTGGAGATGGCCCATCCACACATTTACTTATTTTGCTTTTCTTTTCTTTTTCTTTTTCTTTTTTAAAAAAAAAATTACATAAATGCAAACACAGGGCTATTCATTATCACCATCTCCAGACACTTCCATGGAACAGCCGCCACTCGGAAGCCGTAAAAACCAAAAACTCGGCGTCCACTTTCCAAATAATCGCCAGCGCATTTGACCAGAACATGGGCCCCTATAAATTTTCACCTCCCACTCGCTAATGTTCCAAAGATAATTATCACAAAAAGACAGAATAAAAAACAAAAAAATTAAAAACAAAAAAAAAATTAAAAAGAAAAGTAAGTGACGCGTTGGCATCACGGGAGTTAATCCTGGCCCTTGATTGGTTCGTCCTCTTTTGTCCGATCCCCAAATTGTCAAACTAGATACTCCCCCAAACTTCTTTGAATAAATAAATAAATATATTTTAAATAAAATAATAATAATAATAATTGATTATTGAGACACGTTTTGCTCGATGCGTGTCGTGAAAACAACGTTTTTTGTTGGGGCACGTGTATAAACCACTTTCCCATGTGAAAAAACCACCACCACTTTCTTGTATTTTATTTGGGTGCCTTGTTTTTTTATTACTACTGTCGTACTTAATTCTTTTTCTCCTTCCGTCAAAGTCCCTCGCCGTTTTGCATTACTAATATTCCCCCCCTTTATTCTCCAAATTTTGTTATCTATACCAAAACTTTTGTGAACTTTTCTTTAATCAATTTTCTGCTTGTTTTAATGTATTTAAATTGGTATCACTAACTTAAAGATATATTTTAACCAATACAAATGAAAATAAAAAGGTTGTAATCTAAAATATTCTTCGTTTTCTTGCCCTTTTTTTTTTTTACATGTTATACAAAATAAGAAAGAGTGAGAATTTAAATTAATGACTTCTGCTTTATGATGCATAGTTTACAGTAGATTGAACTACTCCTTGGAAGTTGGGAATACCATTTTTTTTTTTATAGCTAAGCTGCCTTAAAAGACACATTATTTACCAAACAGTGAAAAACTTGGTACTAAGTGTTCTCTTGATACTCTTCTAGTGTTCTTTTTGCGTTAGGTGAATATTATTTTTAAAAAATAATTTGAGAGAAATAAGAGAAGTTTTTTTTTTAAAAAAAAATCCATTTAAGACTAGAAGAATACTAAAAGAATATCAAAAGTGTACCTAACATTTTCTTCAAACAAATAAGACCCATATAAGACCGGCCTCTCATTATTATCTACCAAAATTACTACTAATTTAGACAAATATTTACCATAAATCTTCAGCTTCCAGGTTTTTGTTGTGCCTTAGGAGACAGTGGTTGCAAACATTAAAGTGCAAGTGAATTTGGGGTTTGAGTAATGGGAAATCCAGAAGGACACAAAAGCATAGGGGCATGAGAGAAATTATGGCATTCTTAGGGACCCAGGTACAACAAAAAAAAAGTAAATCAATTATAGAGGCAACCTTCTAGACAAGAGCAACACTAACTGAAACCCCTCTCTATTCAAAAGAAAAAAAAAAAAAAAACCCTTTTAAAATGCCCTATGAAGCACCTGCTTGAAAAGCACTAAGCAACATTCTTAGCACCAAGACTTTCGTTCATTCATTCAACATTTCCCCATTCTGGGTAATGACTTCCCTATCAAAAACCTACCACTTTAGATTTGCACAGACCAGACCAACTTTGACTATGTTTTACTATAGTCGGACTTGATTCCTTACTTTCCAACATTCAGACCATTTGGAAAGATAGGAAGGGTGATCGTAATGATGACTGCTATATTAATACTTATCTCAAAAGTTTAAGTTATTTATAGAAAGATGTGTATTTAATTTTTAAGTTTTAAAGTTTTTATGCGTGACTTAGAATTTATGCTTGAATTTACGACTCGACATGATATTATGTTAAATTATTACTTATTTTAAAACCTTAAATCAATAAAATATATATATATATATATATATATATAATAAATGACAGGAATATTTGCAGATAAAGAATGATGTGAGGATGTCATATATACCTACTACAATTTTTGTTTATAAAAAAATAAATTAAATCACATAGAATTTGGTCATAGATGAATGAAGAAGTCCCATTTCTTCATAATAGAATAAGAAAGTATCAACCCCACCTATTATTATTACTACTACAATTTTTGTTTATAAAAAAATAAATTAAATCACATAGAATTTGGTCATAGATGAATGGAGAAGTCCCATTTCTTCATAATAGAATAAGAAAGTATCAACCCCACCTATTACTATTATTTTAATATATTGCTCATCTCTATTTAAGAATAGATAGCTTTGTTTTTTCTTCTTTTGCGAAAAGATAAAGCAACCTGAGAGCTTTGATTACCCTCTCTAGAAGAATTTTAGGTGATCAAAACAAGCTGGCATAGGCATTTTTAATTTAAAATGAAAATGAGAAAGGAAAAGTTGGTATTATATATTCTTTCTTCTCTTTTTCATGTCAAGACAAGGATATTTGGTCTCGTCATTGATTTGGATAATTACATGAGTATTTTATATTTTGAATTATTTGTTTTTATAACAGAAAATAAAATATAAGAACAAAAATTTTAACAAAGAACTAACTTCTATTGAAGTTCAAGATCGTCTGGTCGATTTGAAATAGGGCTTGGGTTGGGAGCATGGGTGTAGATGTGTTTGTTTCAGTTGGTTTGAAAAAGTGTTCTAATGTAACGTGAAGGTGAAAACTGTTTTTTGTTAATATTTTTGTTTAAAAAAAAGAGAGAAATATCAAAAATTATAACAATGAGCTAACTTAAATTGAGGATCAGGTTGTTGGGTTAGGAGGATGGATGTATATTTGTTTTCCTCAAGTTGATTTCAAAAAGTGTTTTGATATGAGATAAAAGGTAAAAATCTATTGTTGTATTATTAAGAGTATTATATTTTTAGTTATTTGTTAGTATTTTTATTCTGAAAACAAAAAACAAAAGACACAACAAAAATTTTAATAAGGAGCTAACTTCCATCAAAGATCGGGATTGTTTGGGTAAATCTAAAACAAAGTTTGTGCTAAGAGAATGCATGTAGATCAATTTGTTTCAGTTGGTTTGAAAAAGTTTTTTAATATTCCGTAAATGTGAAAATTGTTTGTGATTTTAGAAGTGTTTTGTATTTTAAGTTGTTTGTTATTATTATTTAAAAATTAAAAAAAAAAAACATATAACAAAAGATAGATAACAAAAATTTTAACAAGGAGCTAAGATCATGCGTGTTTGGTCGATCTGAAACGGAGTTTGGGTTAGGAGGGTGGGTGTAAAGACGCGTTTGTTTCAGTTACAACATCAATATAATTGAAAGCAAACATAGAAAAGTTTTGTTACTAGTTACACTTAGGAAGACAAACATCATCAATTGCTTTTGCAAAACGTTATATCCAGCTAGTTTTCCTCAATTCCTTAATTTGCACAAACCTTCTAACAACACATACAAACAGTAAGGATTTGCATTTCATGTGGAATTCAAACCCCAACCTAATTAACTCCAAAAATCACAAACCAAACCACAAGTTTTCCTTGATTCCTAGATTAATCCTCTTAATAACAACACGAAACATTGTTGTTCCGTTTGTTAATAATACATAAAAACAGTTTTAAGCGTTTTGTATTTTAGATTGTTTGTTAATATTTTTGTTTCCAAAACAAGAATAAAAAAGTGAATGATTTAACAAACAAACCTTAATCTTTAGCAAGACAAACACATGATGATAACGGTCTCGATATTCCAGATATGAAACTAGCGGTGGAGATTTTTTTTTGTTTTTGTTGAATTACAGATATTCCACCTCAATGGGAATAGCGGTCCACACCATCTCATCTTCCTTGTTTGGTCCGACCACAAACAAAAAACCAATAGCTTAGTCAAGCATGTCATTGAACACGTTAATTAATTGATCAGGACAATATTTCAATTCTTGTCTTCACTCAAAATATCTTTGAACCTAAGAAAATTACGAAGTTTAAATATTATTCTCTCATTTTTTTCCCATCGCTTGAATTTGATATGGGACCAAAACTTTTAAATTATTTTTGACATGTCCATATAGGAAAAGAGAATGACAGATTCGAACTAATGGTCTTCATTTTATGAGGTGTAATGTATAGCTAATTGAACTATCCCTTAATGATGGATTAGGCAAATTATATATTAATAAATGGTCAAGTCAAGTTTTAAATTTAATACAAACTTAAACTAATTTTTAGACTTTTATACTTAAATATATGAATATATTTAGTCTTTTTTTTTTAATTATTGAAAACAAGTAGGAAGGGGGGGGGGGGGCATTCATTTTAACGTCTTTGGATTAGTGTTAAAACTTCTTAACCTGCAATTAGTGTTTTTGTTCCCTCTAATCATTCTAAGATTAGTCCTTTCTAATAGATTGAATTTCAGAAGGGCCCCAACTTAGTCATCATCATTAGGAATATAGTTAATTAAACGCTATGTTTGCCCCCTCAAAGATGCAATTAATTATTCTATCTGCTGTAAAGGAAATATAGTTAATTAGCTAAGCACAGGCTAGCCTGCTTCACACTTTACATAGTGATCACAAAGGATAATGATTTCTAATAAGGTCAAGTGTGAGGACATGGTTCCATAATTTGTACCGTTTATTTGATTGGGTTGATTCAAATGCGATTATACTATTGCACATGGAGGGGAGGGGGGGGGGGCATGAGATAATTAGTAGGAGAATTTTGGCACTTCTTGCCATCGTGGTGATCCTGCTTACAATTAAGGGTGTCGACCTATGTTGCGTATCCTATTTGAGTAGTCATATTGAAGTATAAATATAAATTATATATAATTCATAAATTAACTTATTTAGTTAAATAGGTCAAAATTTTTAATTCTAACTCACTAATTTCAAATTGGATTTTATGTTAAGTTTGAGAATCGTGTCAAAAATTACTCACTCTTACGTTGCATGTTGTATGAATATAAAATTATATAAATCGACCTTATTTTTTAATTTTATATTAAATTAGTGTCAAATATACCAACGGTATCAAAAATTGCCGAATCACTTTTTACCTCGTATCAGGAAAAAATTAACAAACATGTCTGATTCTTCAGGATTTGGGAATATATTTTGTAGACTTGGGTTTTTTTTATATGAATGAACAATTAACATGCATGCATGATGGATGAAGGAAAATGACCAAATAGAAAGAAGAGTGAAGAAAGTAGTGGGACCCATGGGCCAAGGGGGCAGAGGATAAGAAAGGGAAAGAAGGAAGCGCGTGAACCTTGAATAGTGGGAGCAGGAGATAAACGTGAAAGCCAAGGCCAAGTGGGTGAGGTCGTGCCAAAAGAAACGCAATCATAGCGTGCTTATTATTAATTTTTTTATTAACGGCGTTTCTTTAATTAATGATATCTATGGGCGGCAGCTGCACGTGGTTCATGCACCCTTCCAATTTGGCGTCACGTCCCAACGCGTCCCCGTCCACGTCCGCGTCAGCCCCCCTTTGGCTTTCAGTATATGACCGTTTTGTCCGTGTGGTAGACTGGTAGTGCCGAAAGGGGGAAAAAAAAAAAAACCCGTCCTTCCACTTTGGCGGCGGCGGCGGCAACGGCACCATCTGGCGAGGAGTCAATTTGACTGCTCCGCGGCCTCCTCCTCTTCCCGCTGTAATGCCATTCATGCATTCTACTTTTCTACTTTGTGTATTGAATTTGTACTTGTTTGTTGAAATTTGGTAGTTATCACGTCATTCTTTTACGATTTAGATTTTATTAAACAAATCATTGTTTTAGGATTTTTAATGGAAATCAAGGATGATGTAGTCTTGTAGATATAAGACCACATTGGACCCATAAAATAACTCAACTTAACACAGGAAAAAAAATAAATTAAATTAAATAAACAAATTAAAGGAGTACAAAAATAATGGAGTGACAAACCACCCCCTCTATCACTCGTTTAACTAGGGGTGATTCTGTGGTTATAATTGTGATAAGACCTACCAACGACGAGAAAAGAACAAAGAAGGGAAACCACTTGTTAATTAGGGGTGGTTCTGTAGTTGTAATAGGACCTACCAACGAAGAAAAAACAAAGGAGGGAAGAACGGTGGATATAGTTCTTCCTTCTCCCCTTCCCAGTTATTGCTTATCTTTTTCAGTAGTAGTGTTCAGTGTCTTTTTTGTAGTCTCTTCCATACTTGTTTTTTGGCGGTTTTGTTTTAGATTTTGTTTGTAGATCTAGATCTAGTTTTTCAAACTCAAATCTCTCATCTTCACCGGCAAAGGCGTGTCTTATTAGAGATGTTTATAATGCCATGCTCCTCCACTGCTCTTCGTGTTGGGGATTTTGTTTTTTTAGTTTTTAGTTTTGATCGATTTTTTTTTCCTGGTCTTTAGATCGAGGACATGAGTTGTTTTCTTGACCTTTTTGGCCGATGAAGAGTAGATCGGTGTTGTGATTATCTTATGGTCGGAAAATAAAATTTGAGAATTTGAGCTGCCCATGTCTTAGATCTACTTTGTCGAGAGCAAATCTGTTTTATAACTATAATTATACATGGATTAGCAGAAGTTGAAATCATAGATTGTACTTCATTGTAAAATTTTTCATTGTATTTATGATTTTGTAACCTCGTAATTTTTTGCTATACATGATTTATCAAAGTTTTATGCTCTATGATATAAAAGTTTTATGCTCTTAATATTTTATTAATAAAATTTGACAAGATTTCCATTAAAAAAAAACCAAGGATTGGTTACATACCACCCTAATATGTTGAGTCGCCCCAACGGTGGGTTTGGCTCCGTAGCCTCTCTCTCTTTCTTTCTTTCTTTCTTTCTTTTTTTTTTTGGTCTTTTCTTTTCTTTTTGTGTTGAGGTGACTCTTCTGTTACTTCTGTATGCTAGGGTTATTTTATTTGGTTCAACGCAATCTTATTATTATTTGTCACAACTTTTTGTAACCCCAACTCAATTCATAAAATTAACAAATTTTAATTTTAGGGCATGGCCAATTTGTGATATTTTGTGGGAGAAATAATAATTTTTGGAAGATTATAAGGAGTTAATTTTTTTTAGTGAAGATTGTAATATTTGAGGAAATGAACCTTTGGGGTTGTCAATGTATATTTAATTCAGGCAGATAATAGTATATATGCTTTTAACTTTGATTGTAAAGAGTTTTAGCCAAAACATTGGAACATTTGGAGTTTTAAATGTTGGAAGGTTTTATCACAGACTAAGAAAAGTTTTCGGTTCTAGATGATTGAAAGATCAAATTTGGGTTATAGGTGTTTGATTTCATGTTAAGAAAATGGAACGGTTGCCTAAGTATCATGTGATTGGCAGACTTCGATTTATTGAACCCATGACCCCTAGAAAAAGAGTGACATGGATAAACATTAAATAAGTCTTATATAGCTAGTCAACTTCATTCAATCGAAGAAAATCGAATCTACACATGGTTGAACCATGCACAATCGATTGAATTGGGTTTTTAATCGATCAAAAAGAGAATCAAGCATTCAAGTAGGTAAGATTTGACCTGTTGTTATGTTGTGCATATTGAGTCCAACGTTGAAAAAATATAGAAGAAAATAATAGTTAATATACCTAGTGGACTTAGCCCATAAGCTTAGGCTTTTGGGCTAAAGTTATGTTTCACTATGTATATTCATGTATTTTTTGTAAAAACTTCATAACCATTTTATCTCTCAACAAGTGATATCAGAATCATAGTTAGCTTCCTAAGATAGGTGTTTGGCGGAGTTTGGAGTTGTATACCACGAGACACTTTTGAAAATATAAAAAGACTCACAAGTAAGGAGGAGTTTGGTCAATGTGAAAAGACTTACAAGTGAATGGGAGATTGTTATGAGTGATATATGAGTGTTGAATCTCACATTGAAAAAATATAAAAGAAAAGAGTAGTTAATATATCTTGGTAGACCTTAACTCATAAGCTTAAGCTTTTGGGCTAGAATTGTGTTCAACTATAATATATAAATGTACTCTGAGTAAAAACTCCATAACCACTTTATCTCTCAACTTGAGCTACCATGTCTTGATTAATCAAACTTGATTTTAAACGTGCAATAGAAGTCGCTATAAGACCGTAAAGGAGGGGGGGACTTTTTGTCTATGCTTTATATTTGATGTGTATGTGTGTTTTGGTTTGGGTTGAGTATGATAGGAATGTTTGTTGTTGTAGTTGGTTTGTTCTAGATAGTGGGTAGACGTGAAAAAGTGGTAAGTAAAATTTGCTAGCGATTAATAAAATGGTTATTAACTAACCGCTTTTTAAAAGGAAAAAATAGAAGGAAAAATCATAAAAATCCAAAAGAACGTCATTTCATGTATATATATATAGGTTAGCGGTTAATGGTTTTTTCGAATCCTAAAATAGTTAATTGTATTGCTCTAAGCGGTTAGCAGTTTTTTCTACCTGACTTAAAAAGTGATTAGGCGGTTAGATTGTTAGCAGACAGTTAATATTTAATTTTAGCCTTAATAATGGGTGTTGGAATAAAGTGTTTAAAGTTGTGAGTAGTGAAGTTTGATGGAGGTTGTTATTATGACGATGTTGCGGAAAATATTGTATTTTAGGGTTGTGTTGTTGATGTTGAAGTGAAAGTAAGAATTTCGAAATTGTTGGAAAAGGAGGGATTTTGATCTTGTAGTCATTATTTTGTTATTGTGTTGATGATATGGAGTGTGAATGAGGCATGGAAGAGGAGAAAAAGTAAAGAGAAATGGTATATGTTTGGAAGATATTAATTCGGAGAAGACAATGAATAGTAGATTCGATCGATCAAATGAGGAACAAAATGGTTTGATCTTTGATCGATCAAACCAATAGCGGTTTGAAAGTGTGTCACGTGTGTAAGTAAAATGGTGTTGTGGGTTTGATCGATAGAACGATGGACAAAAAGGTTTAATCGACTGAACTTGAAGAACAAGAAAAACGAAAAGAAATGTAGTAAGAACTAAGGAGGAGGATTTTAGGGTTTGAGTAATAGATGGGTCCTTTATGAAATTTGGAGATGGATTGATACTAAATAGAAGGACTAATTAAACTTGACCCCATTCAACTACTACTCACTTATAAGTAGCCCCCACAAATTACTATATGTCATACTTAACCACCTTAAACTACTAATTTTATTATTTTATGGGTTAAATACTTAATTAGTCCTTAGAGTTTGGAAACTTTATTTTTTTCTCCCTAGGGTTTGAAAAGTGACTAAATTGATCCTTATGCTTTTAAAAGTGACCATTGTTAATCCATCCGTCATTCATTGATTGTTAGTTGACTTAACGGATTGACATGTGGACCAATTAGAAGTTGACACATTGGCCAATTAATTATTATTTTTTATTTTTTAAATTTTTAAAAAATATCTTTTCAAAAAAAGAAAGAAAATCTGGTGAGCTACCCTTGTTTTTTTTTTTTTTTGAAAATATATATATTTTAATTTTTTCAAAAAATTAATTAATTGGCCACGTGTCAACTTCTAATTAGTATACGTCAATCCGTTAAGTCAACTAACTCAATGATACTAATTCTGTCACTTTCAAAACCATAGGACCAATTTGGTCACTTTCCAAACCCTTGGAAGGAAAAAATAAAGTTTCCAAACCCTAGGGACTAATTAAGTATTTAACCCTTATTTTATATCTAAAAACACGCATATGCTATGCACATGGTCGAGATTTCGTCTAATTTAACAACCAGTCTTAACATAAAGGTTTTTTCATCAAGAAATGATATAGAGTTTAAGGCAATTAAAAAATGTGACGGGTGGTGGTTGGTCGTGTGAACAATAAGCGTGTAAATGACTAGTAATTTTTTAAAATGGTTAAATTGAATTGGCCCAAATAAATGGATAGATGTTCGACTACCTATTCAAACTATTTGAACATTTATTTAAGCCCGTGAAACTAAGTACTCACACATACTTAGAGGCCACCAATGCACTAATGCATACTGTTAGCTAACACCAAGGACGAATTTAGGGGAGGACTGAGAGTGGTCCTAGTTCCCCCCACCCCAAATTATAAGGAAAAACAATTTTAAGGAAAAAAAAATTAAGAAAAGAAAAGAAAGTATTTTTTATCAATTGATCAATTTCAAAAAAAAATTGACCATTGATCTTTTCCTAAATTGAAAGTTAGCACTGTCCCCGGCTAGCACCAAGTACAAAGAAAGGGAAGTGGACAAGTGGTCTCGGTAAACATCATGTTAATTAATTGAATGTTGGCGTGTTGTACCCGGAAGAAGAATAACCATGGCAATGTTTGGGAAACGGCTTGAAAAAAGGAGTGAATTGGTAATATAACATAGAAAAAAATAAAAATATTTTATATAAAAAAGTGAAAAAATTTGTTTTATAATAAATTTTTTATTTGAATAATAATAAAAAATGATTGATGTAATGTAAAAAATAAAAATATTTAGATTAATTTTTTTTTTTAAAAAAAAAAAAATTGAACTTTGGTTCTGACCTTCCCAAACACATCCCATGTGGTTTCTCCCTGCCAGAGAGGTCTGAGTAAAGAGACGTACACTGTCTCCGGCGAAGGACCTGAACACTTGTGATTTGTGAATGAATGGAGTGCTCTTTTTTTTTTTTTTTGGGGGGGGGGGGGGGGGGGGTTGGAGGGGACAAGGCAAGGCGCACGTGCTTCACACCTCATTGACGTGTCCCTTTTAACTTTACATCTGACATTGAAATTTGAATGATCTGGGCCACGGCCATCCCCACTTCTCCAATGAATATCCTCCACATGAATCATGTCACATGATTAACCTAAATAACTAATATTTTTTGTTATTCTTTCCTAAAGTTAATAAAAGACATTGGAAAAAAAATTAATAAATATCTCAACACACAAAATACCCACAAAACACTTCAAATTAATTTCCCTTTCGTATTGCATAACAATCAAAAGAGCCCGACATTATTTCATATTTGGAGATGTCAAGATGAGATTTGTTGTCTATTTGCCTTTTCATATATCATTTGCTTTTTTAGAAATAAGTGTAAAATATGAAGTAGTTGAGTAGTGATAGAGACCAGGTTGACGTTAGTGAACAGTATTCACATCAGCTTGATTTTAATATTTTTTAATATTTTAGTATTAAAATCGAACTGGCATTAGTGCTGTTTACTCACGTCAGCTTGATCTTTATCACTACTCGAAGTAGTTAGGTTAGGTGATAGGGCTGCCCCCAAGGGATAGGCACCGAATTAAGGTAGCTTATGAGTTATGACCCTATTTTACAAGGCCACCTTCCTACCAAAAAGACAAAAAGAAAAGGTGATCTCTAACGTGGCACATTAACAAAATCTATCATTTTTTTTTGACATAATTTCATAGAAAGAAGTAATTTGTACTCATGCATACCTGAGGTAGGGGTGAAAAGGACAGTTGCAGTTAATAGTTAATAGCTAAAATCACTAAAGCAGTTGTCCTTTTTATGCTAAAACAACTAGGCGGTTAACCATATCCTACTAACTGCTTTTTTTAAGTTTTTGATGGGCTTCTTTTGGGCTGGTTTTGGGCCTTTTTTTTTTATTACTGATTTTGATAATTATGATATTTTTTGCTTACTTTAAACGTTTTTTTTTTAAAGGCCATTTTAGCATAAAAAATTGCTATATACCACAAATGGGCCAAATTGCTACAAAAGGAGCCCAAAAGTAATTAACATTAAAAAAATTGAAACATTTACTAATATTTAAAACAAATAATTAAATACAACATACAAATAATTACCACTATACTGCAATGACTTATTGTCATATATTATATGAAATATATATATATATAAAAAAATATATTTTTAAAAAAAGTAGTTAACAATTCTAAATTTTAATCCTTATACCCAAGGAATGTCTTAGAATATTTTAATATCATATGAAACTTATGTGCAATCTTTCTTTTTAAAAACTTAATAAGTAATTGATAAAGAAATTGGTACGGAGCTATGTTTAATCTAAAATAGCTAATTAAACTCTTTGTAAGTGTCATTAATAAAAGACATAGGAAAAAAAATTAAAAACATTAATAAATATCTCAACACATAAAAATATCCGCAAAACACTTCAAATTACTTTTCCTTTTGAATCGCATAACAATCAAAAGATCCCGACATTATTTCATATTTGGAGATGACATTGGTTGTCAATTTGCCTTTTCATGTATCATTTGCTTTATTGAGAAATAAGTGTAAAATATGAAGTAGACTAGTAGTTAGCTTAGGTGATAGGGGCTGCCCCCATGGGGTGGGCACCGAATTAAGGTAGCTTCTGAGTTTTGACCCTATTTTACAAGGCCACTTTCCTTCCAAAATTTAAAAAAAAAAAAAAAAGGTAATTTCTAACATGACACATTAACAAAATTCTATCATTTTTTTGACATGATTTTATAGAAGGGAGTAATTTGTAATTCATGCATACCTGAAGAATGTCTCGAATATTTTAATATCACATTAAACTTATGTGCAATCTTTTTTTAAAAAAACTTAATAAGTGATTGATAAAGAGATTGGTTGAGAGCTATGTTTCGTGTTGTTATATTTTTATATTTAAAGGGTGATCATGAATAAAGAAGGAATCAAAAAATTATCTTTAAATATTATATATTTGTGGAAGGGTTTAGATTTATGGCCTTTCTAATTGTGAAGTCGTACTTGTTAATTTCCTAGCCAATGCCTTTAAACCTACCCTATTATAAATCATAATTAAAAGCTTAAGTATGGACCCAAGGTCTAATTTATAAGCATCTTTAATTAGTTGGAAAAGACAAGTGGGGGATTACCACTGTTTCTTTTTCAACTGTTTCATTGATTAGACCTTGGGCTACACTGGTGCATGTATCTCCTCAAAACTATGGACCCTAGCAATAAGGGAAGATTTGAACCACTGTTGAGAAAACAAAATTCCTTTCCCATGGGAAACCGGCTTTAAATGCTGATTTAACTGGTTTTTTTTTTTTTTTTTTCTGATTTAACTGTTAACTACAGCAGTAGATGCATAATAATAATATATGACATCAACATATTTTTGACACCTAATCTGCCTCGGACAATCAAAAGCACTCATGGAGTTTTATGATCAAAATTTTGGGGATCTTGAGGTCCCATGTTTTTCCACACCACTCCCCCACCCTTGCTTCAGAGGTATGGAAAATCATATACCTAAATTGTGATGTTTTTCCAAATTTCAAATTAATAGTTATAACCGATCCTAAATTATTATTTCTTGTTAATTTGAGCGAAGGGTAGAATTAGAAGGGGGATGGCAAACATTTGTGTTACTATAGTCAAGTAATTAACGATGTCCGTATGTTGCTGTAAATTTTTCATAGGTAGGAAGGTGTTCCATGTCTTATGGGAGACAAATGGTGCTACTCACATGCATACTAGAAAATATTGTACACATGTCATTTTTATACATGTCAACTTTGTGTTATTACATGTCGTTTTTATATATTGGATTAAAGGAAGTTCTTTCAATCCAATTTAGAGAAAAACTGTCCTTTTGTATAATGGGTATCATGTTATTTTTTGTTGTATAATTAAGGTTAAGTATAATTAGTAACGCCTTCAATTACTATTACATGGATTAGATTTTTGGGGACTTTGTAGATCTTATTATCATCATCATGAACTTTGGTTAGTTTGTCCTTTTAACAAACATTTCGAAATAGAGGAGTAACAAGGATGTCAATGAGGAAGTGGGGTAAGCCTTTATTTATTTATTTATTATTTATAACTAACGATTAAGTAATTAAATTTATATTTTCTTATCAGTTTAATTTTTTGGGATTACTAGTAGTTTAATATGGTATTAAAGTCAAAGATCTTGGATCAAACATTGACTCCATCAACTTACCTCATTTAAATTAAATATTCCACATGTTGGGCCTTATCTATTAAAAGAGAATTTGAACTCACATGTGAGGGAGAATGTTAAATTAATGATTAAGTGGAGTAATTGTAGAAGTCTCTCTTGTGTCTATCTTAAGTCCATCAAATAATGATGTGGCTATTAAAATTATTACTTGATCAAAATTCAATAATGATTAATCAAGTCTAATGGTAATTTTAATAGCCACATCATTTTTGAATGAACTTAAGATACATATAAGATGAACTTGTAGCATTACTCGATCAAATAATTAAATTTACTTTTTTTCTATCAGCTTGGACAGCTGATAGTCCAACATTATTGATACTTTGATTTGGACTTTTTTGTTACTGATACAAAGGTTTTCATGTTTTTGACCCTGGAAACTCTTGAAAAAGAAAAAAAAAATGACAATGAAATCTGTTAAAGTCACTATTTGGAAAGTAATTTTTCTCACAAGGAAAACCTGCTTAATTAATTAAACTAATGAAAACTTTGTTAGTGATCTGTATATATGTACATGAAGGGCATATATCATTATCAGCTGCAAATCTTGGAAGCACTCATGCGATAATGGGGGGGACCCAAAATTGTTTTCGTGATGTTTAAGGAAAAGCTGTCTATTAAAATATGAATCTTCGTAGGCTTTTCTACGGCCATTTCATATAACTAAGCCATCACATTAATTTTTTGCTTTGGTTTTTTCCTTTCTCCTTTTTCTTTTTGGCACGTCTCTCTGAATCTAGTCATCTTCAATATTATTCATGACTCTACCTATGTGGGTAAAGGAACACACAAAGAACAAAGGAGAAAGATGATGAAAAGAATATCCATGACCATGTTTAGTTATAAAACTTTTCATGAGCTTAAATATTTACATATTTTTAAGACAAATGTATTGTTATCGTCTTTGCATTGCAATGTCTTCTCAAAATTGATATAGTTTTTAAAATTATTACAATATTTGTGATAGATTATTATTAAATTTTGATCCGACGATAATTTTAAAAGGTACATCAGTTTTGGGAGAATACAAAAGAACATGAGAACAACATTTGAGTAATTTTAGAAGTATTTCTTATATCACTCAAAAAATGAGGTGGTTTTTAAAATTACAGTTTAATAAAAAATTCAATAATGATCAATCACAAGCCTAATGATGATTTTAAGTGTCATATCATTTTTTATACTGACACAAAAAAGAAATAAGAGAGATTTTTAGTATTACTCGGATACCGATTATATATCTTTAAGAGAATGATTAGGTAAACAGAGTTTGACTTGGATTTAACTATAGTTGGAACTGGAAACATTGAAATTGAGAAGTGTCTCCTAATAGGACAAAAATGATACGTGTTTCAATCTCAACGAGTCTAGTTCTAGGTGAAACTAAACCTAAGAAGAACTCATTTTGAGATAAAGTAGCAACCTCTATCTTGGTGTAAATAGTAGAGGTCTAATATTGAAATCTCAAAACCTGATAACTTATATTGGCAATTGATGTAATCAATCTATTTGATGAGACCCAAATTAGGACTAGGAATGTTGCAAAACAAATCTCACCGACTCTAGCCCAAGCTGACTTTTGGAAACAAGTAAAGAGGGCCAAGCCCAAGCCCAAGCCCAAGACCAAGCCCAAGCATAATCTGAAGCCTTAAGTTCTTCCAAGTCTGACACTGATAGCATTGATTCTAGAGGATGTTATATATTAAATTTTGGGTTAAATTCACTTTACCTTGAAGTTTTAGGATTTTTTCAATTCGAATCTTAATTTAAAAATTTATAATGTATCTCTCTAATGTTTCAAAAATTTTTAATTCAGACATTCTGTTATTAATTTTCGTCAAATTAGACAAAAATCTATAAAATTACGTAATTATCCTTATCCTTAATATATATATATATATATATATAAATTTTAGGGAATAAAATGAATTTAACTTAAATTTTTATCACACAATTAGATGTTCAATCAAATTTCATTTTATTTTATTTTTCTTTAACAAAAACTAATTTAAAGAATAATTAAATTGGATTGTGAAGCCCCCCTTTTTTTGAGGAATGGTACAAATTCTTGACTCCTTTTTGATGTGTTTACCATAATGGCCTTCGAGACTTATTATTATTATTTGGTTATTTCTTATACTTCATATGTTATGGCTTTCGGCTTTTATTAATGAATAGCGTTATTCAGTTTATTGTTATATCAAGATTAGGGTTTTTTCCGGTTCATTTGTAACTGGAAAGTACTATATTCTTTATATTATAAGGGTAGAATTGTAAATAAAAAAATGTGAAATGATAATTTTGTCATTGTGATACAAATGATTGGATACGTTTATGTTCATTTTGAATTGGGAAGGATCATTTTAAGAAAACCCGATTACTATACAAAAGAGATGATGTAAAGTGAAAAATCAATCTCTAAATTAACAAGGGTTTGTGAAAAGACAAAAATAAATCACTGATTGTCACTGTCATATAAATTTTTGATAAACACAGTAAATTGAATTATAATTAGGACAAAAATTTCCTCCAAAGCGGTTTGAATGAAATTTTGTCCTACCCACATAAAATGGTGTTAAGTGTTTAAGCATTTAATATGCATATTAAATATTAAAGGTCATTAATAGTAATTTACTAAGGTTAACTTTTTTTTTTTGGTTAAACGTTAGACTAACGATTTATTTTTTCATCAAGGTTAAAACTAACCTTAAAAAGGAAAGACTTAACTTTAAATTTGATTAAAAACCCAAAGACAAAAAGGGTTAGAACTAACGTTGAAGAAGCTAACGTTGGCTTTGAAGAAAAAAAAAAAAAATCACATCTTAATAAGGTTAGAAAATTTTAGTAACCCAAAACAAGGTAAAGTTGATGAGTTATATCAAAAGCACACATTTTTCTCCATTCTCTTGTTTTTCAAGTTCTCTGTATATGCGGTTGAAATATTGTTACTTTAGGATAAGAAGACATATATGATCATGAATTTTTGCTATATAAGTGAAAACTGTTATCATATTAAGGTATTTTTCTTGATATTTTAATAATTGAGTCTTCGTGTTTTGGATAGTATTTTGATTAATTTTAATCTTTATTTACCTAAATTAACAGAGAGTTATTTAACATTTTGAATTTTTATTTAAAAAATAAAAAAATTAATCTTAGTCAGTAAACTGTTATTAATGACTTTTAATATTTAATATATATTAAATGCTTAGACATTTGACATCATTTTATGTGGGTTGAATGAAATTTCATCTAAATCGATTTAGAGGAAATTTATGTCCTTATAATTAAATCACAATTCTAGTGGTATAATAGTTATAATTAAATCATAATTAAAAAAAAATTCTTGATATGGTTAATGACTTAATTAATAACGAGCCATATAAGATAAATTTGAATTAATGTGACACATATGGATCACTAATAATTGAAAAAAATAAAGCTCCCTTTATTACAAAGTTTTTCTTTTGTTTTAATGTTTTTTATTAAAATAAAAAATAATAATAAACAACCAAAAAATCATACATCAAAATCTATTTTCAACTTAAATAAATTTTTAAATTAAACATATAAAATATACTTCGAAATACATTAACCAACATATTTTAAAGAACTTATTTTTTTTCTTTGAAAATTAAATTGGAAGAAGTGAAGGGTACTGCTGGGTTGGTTGAGATCCACCATCTCCGATTCCGACAGCAAAAGCTGTTAACGTTCGGTAATAACCGTAGCCTGTAGACCAAACGAGGACATTTACGTCATTCAAAACTTTCAAAGACAGCAACAAATCACCGACTCCGAAATGGAAACGTCCGAGATCCAACTCGGGAATTTGGATAAAATCCTAAGGATATTTCCGTCATTTTCTTAAAATACTCCCACAAAACAATAAAAGCATTTCAGATTGAAAACACGAAAAACCACAAAATAACAAAAAAAAAAAAATTTGCGGTTTCACATATATTTCTCTCCTCCTCTCTTCTGAGGAGGTGTTCGATTCGTGATTTCTTGCACTTCCTGAGTCTCTTTCTCTCTCTCTCTGAGTCTCTCTGCCATGGCGTCAGATGCGTTCTCAGACAAGAACGCTTTGTTCAGAAAACTGAAAGCAAAGTCAGAAAACAAGGTTTGTGTTTTTGTTTTTGGGGTTTCTTTTGGTTGGATCCGAATCAGATCTGGGATGCATGAAATGGGATTTCGGGTTTTGAGTTCTTGTTTGGGTTTTGTGTGTTCGTGAATTCAGATGTGTTTCGATTGTAATGCGAAGAACCCTACTTGGGCGTCGGTGACTTACGGGATCTTTCTCTGCATAGACTGCTCGGCCGTGCATCGCAGCCTCGGCGTTCACATCAGCTTCGTTAGGTATCGGTTTCAACTGGGTTTCTTTTTTCTTTCTATTCTCTGAGAATTGTCCTGTTTTTGGTGTTCAAAGGAGCTGATTTGGGTTTTGGGTTGGCATTTTAATTTGATTCAGCTGTGAATTAGCATATCCTTTTGTCTGTTATAGGTGTAATCGTGGGTATCTAAGCATTCTTCCATGCATTGTATGGCTAAACTTATATAAAAAAGTGTTTCTGATTTTTTTTAATAAATAATCGAAATTTAATTAAAGGCAGAAAGACGAAGCCCAAGTACAGTCAAGAGACACCTAATCAGCAAAAGAACTGCTTTTAATCAAGCTAGCCTTCCCACCCTTTTACAAATAAGACATTCTTTTCCATCCAGCCAAACGACACTCTTTCTTCTTAAAAATACTATCCTAAATAGATTTGGCCTTAAATGAAGCTCCTAGTTGAGGACTTGGGTACTTCATAGGCAAAGAAGAGGCACTGCAACCCTGAATACTAGCTAGGCCATCAACATTATAGACATTACCAATGGGGACCCATTCTGATTTGGCCAGGTTAATCTTAAGCCAAAGACAAATTCGAAGCATAACAATAAGCATTGCAAATGGTGAATGTGATATGGGTTTGCCCCGCAGAAAATCAAGGTGTTGTCCTGCAAATAAAAGATGGGAGATGTTAGGCACACCAAGATTCCTAGAACCCACATAAAAGCCGAATAAAAGACCCTCATTCACTATAGTAGAAATCATTTTACAGAAAGCCTCCACGGTGATAACAAATTGCAAGGGAAACAAAGGGTCTTCCTATCTCAAGCCACGAGAACTACCAAAAAATTAGTTGGACTGCCGTTCACCAAAACAGAAAAGTCAATCATAGAAATACAATGCACTATCCAATTACGCCATTTCCCCCTAAAACTGCATCTTCTTATATCATATACAACAAAAAATTCCAATTGATATGATCATAAGCCTTTTCAATCGAACTTACATTAATTTCCCAAAGCATCTTCTTATAGCATATACAACAAAAAATTCTAATTGATATGATCATAAGCCTTTTCAATCGAACTTACAAAGTACATCTGGCTTCTTCGATTAATCTTGCTATTAAGGCATTTGTTGGCTATGAGAATGGAGTCCAGAATCTGCCTACCCTTGATGAAAAGTGTTCAGATCAAATGTCTCAATCAAGTCCCTTGACTCAGGCTTGGAGACTGGAAAGGGTAGTTGCTGTTGTTTTGTTTATAGGGAATATTTCTGAGGCTTGGAGATAATCTTCTGCTACAATTTTCAACTTATTGGCTAAAACATATGGCAATGATTTTGTAAACTCCACCCACTAAACTAATAGGTCTAAAGTCATTACTGTCAACAATCACCAGTTGCTTCGGAATAATATTAATGAAAGTAGCATTAATACTTCTGGGATGATATTTGGTGTGGGGATAGGCCTCTTAAGGAGGCTTTCCCGGGGCTTTTCAACATTGCCAGGCTAATGGAAGCGTCAATAGCGGACAATGTAGAGAGATCTAATGGTGTTACCCAATGGAATATTCAGTTCACGCGATTGATTCATGATTGGGAGGTGGAGGTGTTGGCTTCTTTTTACCATTGCTTGTACTCTTGCAAATTGAGAGAGGATGGAGGTGATAAGTTGTGGTGGGCGCCTTCGCGCAAAGGGGGCTTCGAGGTTAAGACTTTCTACCGAGCCCTCTCGAGCCACAAATCCATTTCATTTCCTTGGAAGAGCATTTGAGATCAAAGGCTCCTCCGAGAGTGGCGTATGTGGACAGCCGCTTAGGTAAGATCCTCACTTTGGATAACCTTAGTAGGAGGGGTTTGGTGGTGGTGAGCAGATGTTGGCTTTGTGAGGCGGATGGGGAGTCATGGACCATCTCCTTCTTCATTGTAGGTTGCGAGGGCTTTATGGGATGCCTTTTCTCTAGATTTGGTCTTGTGGTTATGCCTAGCACACCAAAGACTTATATGCTAGTTGGTAGACAGTGGCCGCTCGAGGAGTGCGGTTGTTTGGAAAATGGTTCCCTTGTGTATTATGTGGTGCATTTGGAGGGAACGTAATAATAGGTGCTTTGAAGACAAGTCGAGGTTTCTTGAGGAGCTGCTCCATTTGTTCTTCCATACCTTATTCACTTGGATTGCGGGGTGGCCAGCCCCACGTGCGATTAGTTTTTCTTATTTTCTTTCTTTCTTCTCCCTTTCCCCCTAACCCTTTTGTATACTTCTAGTGTACCAAGGGTTGCGCCTCTCTGCGCTCTTTTTAATGCTATTAAATTTTCAAAAAAAAAAGTAGCATTAATACTTCTTTCGAACTTGCCTCTGGCGTGAAAATTATGGAAGACTTTCATGATATCTTCTTTAAGAACATCCCAATAAACATGGAAGAATGCCATAGTAAAATTGTTAGGGCCCCAAGGACTTGCTGCTATTTAGGGCTTTATCCATCTCAAAGACCTCAACTTCCTCGAAAGCTCTCTCCAACTAGATGGCCTCATCCTCACTAATGGAATCAAAAGTGACGCTATTCAATCTAGGCTGCCAACTGAACTATTACTTAAATTGACTAGCATAGAACTGGATAATGTGTTTTTTGATTTGAGTATGGTCTGAAGAGACTGTACCATTAACCAACAAAGATTCAATGGTGTTGTTCCTTTTATTTGAGTTGGCCACTCAATGGAAGGACTTTGTGCAATTATCACCCTCTCTTAACTACAACGCTCTCAATTTTTGCCTTCAGCTCACCTCAAGCAAAATAGTAGTCCTTTCCAAATCATTAATAGCTATATCTTTCCTCACTTTCTCCTCTTCACTTAAAGCTCTATCTTCTTCCAACCCCTCAAGAGTCTATAAATCATCAAAAGGAAACTTTTTCTTTCTATCTACATTGCCAAACACCTCCTGATTTTTCGTTCTTTAAGTCAACTTTCAATGCCTTAAGTTTGCGAGCCAAAATGAAACTTGGAGAACCCTGAAAGTAATAAGAAGTCCACCACTGTTTCACCTTATCCACAAAACCCTCTGATTTAACCACATGTTTTTGAACTTAAAGTGCCTTCTACCTCCATGAAAGCCCTCCACAACAAAAAAAGGATAGGGAATGATCCAAGCATAGTCTAGGCAATCTCTTCTGGGAAAACTTAAGAAACTAGGCTTCCCAATCAGGAGAAACAAGAAATTGATCAATTCTAGACAAAGAGACGACCACATAAAAGAATCTCCTTCAAGAGGAATATCCCTGGATAAAAAATGAAATTTGAGAACTCAGGCTTCAGCCGATCTCTCACTAGGAAAGTGACTGATATTGAAATCCATCCAATCTGGGACAAACCAACTGATTCTTCCCATAAGAACCATCTATCACAATCGGAATTAGTGCCATAAACACCTGCAAAAACCCAAGTAAAATGATCTTTAACATTCCTAAACGAACAGGCAATAGTGAACTTCCCCCATGTACTCTTGATTTTTCCTACCACCCTCCTATCCCACATGAGCAAAATACCACCGAAAGCCCCCCTTGAATCTAAATAACACCAATCCTCATGATGATAACCCCACAGGCTATGCACAATGCTACAAGACATATGCCAAGGTTTAGTTTCCTGAAGACAAATAACGTCTGCCTTCCATTCTCTGAACAACTTTCTCTAAGGTGCTTTTTCCCCTCATTTAATGCTTTTACATTCCAAGACAACAATTTAGCCTTCATAAGGAACCACGACCCCTTCCCATTAACTTTGCTTTGGCTAGAGCTGTCTCCTTTAGAATCATAATTGATGGAGCTTGACAATCTTTTTAGTTATCTTTTCCCTCTGTTGGCTTGTCTGGAATTGGAAGCCCAATCCTCTTGGTAATGACTTGCTTCAATGGCAATTAACAAAGCCATGAGTTTCCCTTCAAACCCTTCACATGATAATCTCATAGCCTATGTAGAACAAGAGCGAGCTCTTTATTCATAGTAAATATAGGTAATTATATTTACAATTTCTGGTGCTGTTTTATATGTTTCCTTAATGTGCTTAATGCATCTGGCCATTGGTTGCATTCTATGTTATCTTTCCAAATTTGCACTTCTGTAAATAGCTTGCTTTTGTTTTACAAGGAGAAAGCCTTTCTGATTGAAATTGACTAGCCAACATATTTTGCCTCTATGTTGCAAATTGGGTTCGATTATGGTTCGTATTCCTAGGTAATGAAAAACAGAATATTTATGTGTACTTAATGTTTCAACTCAGAGGATATGCCTACTGTACTCTTGGGAATGCCTTCCTCTAGGTAGAAAACAAAGGTGTCAATTACTTTGTGGTTCTAGTACATCTTTGATGTCTAATTGCAGACCATTTCTAGCACAGAGTGGTCAGTTGGTCTTGCAAATACCATGAGTGGTATGGAATGTATGTCAGAGTTGTGAAGCTCATTACTTGGGCAAAATCTTTCTTATTCAACCTTTTTATTATTTTTATTTCTTTATGTGGCATCTTTTTCTTTAGAAATTTATTATTTTGTTGCATATAATAAAATTATGTGTTCTATCATGTAGGTCTACAAACTTAGACTCGTGGACTCCTGAGCAGCTGAAAATGATGAGCTTTGGGGGAAACAACCGTGCACAGGTTTTCTTTAAGCAGCATGGATGGACTGATGGAGGCAAAATTGAGGCTAAGTATACATCAAGAGCTGCTGATTTATATAGGCAATTACTTTCAAAAGAAGTTGCTAAAAGCATGGCAGAAGAGGTAGGTTTGCCGTCATCACCCGTTTCTTCTCAGACAGCACAAGCAGCTCACGAACTTCCTGATGTCATGATAAGTGAAGCTCCAAAAGAAAACTCTTTAGGAATGCAAGAAGTACCTCATACCTTTGCTGCACCTAAAGTTCCACACACAGTTGTGACCACTGCTGTCAAGAAGCCTCTTGGTGCAAAGAAAACTGGGAAGACTGGTGGGGGCCTTGGTGCTAGAAAGCTTACTTCAAAGGTGGATTATTTATTGCCTCGTCTTTGTGAGCAAATTGTTTACCAGCAGAGTGTTTTGTGGTTTAATGTCTGTCACTTGATTATCCTACACTGATTAAAATGCTTTTCTCTTTACAAAATAATCTTTTCCAAATGTAGCCAAGTGAAAATCTCTATGATCAGAAGCCTGAGGAACCAGTTATTCCTGTTTCCTCCACAAATAGCATTCCGGCAGCTGGCTCATCTTTTGCATCGCGCTTTGAATATGTAGACAATGTCCAATCAGCTGAGAATAGCTCTAGTGGCCCACAAATGATTAGCCACGTAGCTCCACCAAAGTCAACCAGCTTTTTTGCAGACTTTGGAATGGACAGTGGTTTTTCGAAGAAAGCTGGCTCAAATTCCTCAAAGGTGCGAGTTTGGTTTATGACCTACAACATAGGCATGCTATATCTTATACTTTTGTTTATGATTAATGTGACTTATAAAATATGCACAATGCTCAGCTGCTTGATATAATCCTAGTGTAAAATTCTGAGAACTAACAAGGAAAAAGAAGGGGGGTGATTCAAAAAAAAAAAAAAGATTCAGACTATGGCAAGGTTTAGGCTCAAAAAATTATTCCAACATGGAAATTATTCAACAGATACAGCAAGATCATGGTAGTATGCTTTAGCGCATGCATGGAAACACATGCACAAACACACACCTGTGTTGTATGTTTTTGACTGTTCCACCAAAATTACATTTCTGTTCCTAACTGCACCTCAATTTTACTATATTTGCCTATAAATCCTTAGAATTTTCTTTTTCCCACAAGTTTTACTCCATTACTGAATTAGGAGGAACCAGTAACGCTTGCAAGCTGTGTCTGAAACTAAAATTTATATTATAGAAATCTCCAGTTATTGTCGGGGCTTGTCTCCAATGTCTATTTTTTACGGTGTTAGTTCAACATGCAAATGAGAGTCTAGTTGCTTGGTAGCTGAGTTTGGTGTTTATATAGGATGTATCACTTGAAGGATGAAAGATTTAGTGTAAGACTAAATAAAGCTCAGTCCAGCATTAAGGCATATCAAGTTTTTAATATTCCTTGCTTTTGCTTGCACTACTTTACTCATATCTCACAGAAAATAGTGTTAAAGAATCTTTTACGAAGAATACATTGAAGTAGGTTTTTCATTTGCTTTATTGGTGTTGCAACTGTGCAACATCGCAAACTTCATTTTATTTAGAAAAGCAAACTGCATGTTTGTGGTCTTTGAGAGGTTCTTTGGCATGTTTTAGTTTTTCATTGGTGGCATGGCAAAAAGTTTTGAATTTTGAAATCTGCAAACCATTTTTAAGGTGATTTTCAAATTTTATATTGTATGGTAGATATAAGGGAAGCAATAGAATAGAACTTTTGTGTTGTTATTTAGTATTGTTGGATAAAGGGTTGTTTTTGGCAGCTATAATTATTATAAGGTCAGCAGTTATAATTATTCTAAGGTCAGTTGTAGTTCCCTCCTTGGTCTACAGCATGCTGCCTCTTGCAATTGTCAATTCTTTTGAGATCATATTGAAGATGGGGTTTCTGTTTCAATAGCTAAAGGGAAGAGGGAGCTCAAAAATTTGGAATGCTCCATTAATTTTGATGCTAGAGGCAGTGGCTCTAGTCGGGGGTTTAGGTAGGACTATTGTGCGGGTCTAGGGTTTCTTTGAGGAATTAGAGGCAGGGGCATTAGTCGGGTTATAGGTTTTCTTTTGGTTTGAGGTTTCTCTTTTGGGGGAATTTTGTGGGCTTGCTTTGGTTTTCCTGTGTATTGTGTACTTAGAGGCACCTTATGTTTTTTGTTTTTTATTTTTTTTATTACATATATAAAAACAAATATTTTGTCACCCTACAATTGAGGGATTTTTTATGGGGTGGTATTGGGAATGAGTTTAAATTTCATTTAGTGAACTGGTCGGACAACTTGTGGTCCAATGAAATTTGGTGGTTTGGGGGTTAGAAATCTGGTTCAGTTAATGGAGCTCTTCTAGGAGAATGGCTGTGGCTGTATGATATGGAGAGAGATGCTTTATGGGGATTGGTAATAGAGACTTGGTATGAGAGCCTAAGGGGTTGGTGCTCTAAGGAGTTAATTTAGACATTTAGAGTAGGAGTTAAGAAAATTATAAGAAGGGGGAAAGAAGTGATTTCAAAATTTGTTAAATATGATGTAATGGGTCAAAGATCAGTTTTTTGCATGATGTGTGGTGTGGGGATACGCATTGGAAGATATCTTATCCAGATTTGTTCAGTACTGCATTTAGCAAGGATGTGTGGGTGGTGGATAATATGTAATTCCGATAGGGGAATATTCATTGAAATTCTACTTTTACTAGACCGGTACAAAATTGGGAGAGGGATGTGGTCTTCTCATTTTTTGAAATGTTGTGTTCTTTCAGGAGAAATGCAGCAAATGCTACACTTTCCCGAAATTTTTCTTCAAAATTTGCTCTCCAAATGATGTGTTACAATCTTATGTAATCTATTATTTTGGGAAAAGTGTCACCATTTCATGGTTTTGTGACACCATTTGGGGAGCAAATTTTGGAGAAAATTTTGGAAAGTGTAGCAGTTCTCTTCTTTTAGAGTAAGGCAAGAAGATGCTAATAGAATATGTTGGAGTCCTTCCAAAAGGAGCAGGTTTGAAGTGAAGTCGTATTATCAAGCATTAACAAGTCCTAATGGATCCCATTTTCCTAGGAAGAGTATATGGAGAGTTAAGGATCTCTTTAGGGTGACCTTTTTTGTGTGATCAGCAGTTTTAGAGAAAATTTTGACACTGGATAATTTGAGAAACATGAATGTTGTGGTAGTGGAGTGGTGTTGCATGTGCAAGAAGAGTGGGGAGTTCATTAATCACCTTTTGATTCATTGTGAAATAGCAAGAGAGTTATGAAGCTCTATCTTTAATCTGTTTGGTGTTGATTGGGTTATGCCTAGAAGGGTGAGAAATTTGTTGGTCTGTTGGTTCAGGTAGGGTGTGGTAATATTATGGAAGTATAGATGTTTAATGTGGTGCATTTGGAGAGAGTGGAATGCAAGATGTTGAGACATTGGTGATAGGCTGCAAAGGATTATGTTCAACACGTTATATACTTGGATATCCGCACATCATAACTTTATTCTAGCTTTGCAGATGTTTTGAAGTTGTGTTCATCTTTTCCTCCTGATTCGAGGGTTCTCATATATACTCTGTGTGCTAGGATTGTGTCTTTTTGCTTTTTTTAATGAGATTGAATGACTTATCAAAAAATATGTTATATTTTTTGTTCAGTTCACTGTTTTAGTCTGTGTTTCCCTGATTGATGCTCTGCTTTCCTCATTTATTTATTAATCTTTTTTTTTTTTTTTTTAATTTTTAATTTTTTTATAATTACAATGCTATTGTTATCAGATTGAGGAAACGGATGAAGCAAGGAAGAAGTTCACAAATGCAAAATCTATTTCATCAGCCCAATTCTTTGGGGATCAGAACAAAGCTACTGATGTCGAAGCCCACGCATCTCTGCAGAAGTTCTCAGTATGTGTCCTTACCCACGACATACTGAAAAATTATCTACTAAATAGAGTTTCAAGAGAGTTATTTTCAGATATTTTGAATGTTTAATCTTATTTTGGACAATAACCTATATAGTCTGTTCCTGTTTCCTTATTGCTATACCTGATCCAAAGGAGATAAATAATAATAATAAAGAGATTTTTCTTAACCTTAAATCTAACTTTTTATGGTTTATGCGAGGGATTTTTTGCTTTATAACACGACTTAAAAATGATAATTTAGTGATGATAAAATAATAATAATAATAATAATAATAATAATAAAAGACAGAAAAGAAGAAGGCTGCCTCGTCACTTAAATTTCCTGTGTGATGTTATTGAACTACTACATGAAACCTTTTTTTCCCATTAAAATGCGATCAGATAAAGAGGAATTCTTAATTCTATTCACTGTGTTCTTATTATTTCCAGGGTTCAACCGCCATCTCCAGTGCTGATCTTTTTGGGGACAATGGAGATCATTCATCTGTCGATCTTACTAGTGACATCTTCAACCGACTCTCTTTCCAGGTAGGCCTTGCAACTTCACTGCATTTCACAGTTCACTTGCATTATTCTTGATCAGAGTGACAGATGGCAATCTATTCATGAGAGATTGAATAATATTTCTTTTGTCCTTTCAAATACTAGTTTTATATCCCCAGGCTTTATTCCCCCTAATTCAGATTGCTGCATTACATTTGGGTTGACACTGGGTGGCTCTTTTTCTTTCTCCTCTCTCCAGGCACAACAGGATATTTCCAACCTTAAAAGCATTGCGGGAGAGACTGGGAAGAAGCTCAGCTCATTGGCATCCACTTTAATGACAGATCTTCAGGACAGAATTCTATGATTATAAATACTTTTCTGTCCGAAAACAAAAAAAAAGTGAGGGGTTTGTCAGTGTACCAGCTAAAATCTGTAGTGAATATAAACTTCATTATAAATTCTTTCAGGAGACAAAATAAGATTTTTAAAACTTTCCAGGCCTCTAATAGGCTGGTGTTCTTATTTTGTTGGAACCCGTATTTCAAGATTGATTATATATGTGTTTTAGTTACTTTTGTTTTCTGATCTTATAAATATGTAGAACCTCAGTTAAACTTTCTTGTTGTGAATCAAGCAATTTATTAAACCACTTGTTTGTTGATGTTGACTTTGTTTATTTGGCGATGAGGCTTGAGAATGACTTGTTGAAGATAAATACGAATCTTATTTTATTCTCCCATATGAAGAAAAGTTCAAGTTTCACTCTAAATAGAGTTCTATTTCAGAATGACTTGTTGCTCATTTAGAATGTTGTTTTCTCACGTTCATTTCAAAAAATATTTAAGGAAGAGGGAGAAAATTTTTTCAACATAAATGAAGGTTCACATCATTCACTATCTACGTTAGTATTGTCTCACTTTTCTACCTGTAAAATATTATTTTATAGAGAATGCTGACTAAGGAGATGACAAGAAAGTGGCTGTGGTCTATTTTTTTTGGTTGATAAGTAGTCCTTAATGGAATTTTGAGTGTGCATAATTTGGTCTACCATTTGACCTGACATGTATTGTCAGATGGCGATTGATGCAACCCTTTGCAAACTTTGTGAACTTTAAGGTAGTAGGTATGCGATTATTTTTAGGTTTGCTAGCAATCCACTAATAAACTAATCCAATGAAAGTGGAATTGTAGTACCTTGGTCTCACATTGAAAATATGAGAAAAAAAAATTTATATATAATGGGTTGTTTATAAAGATTAAGTCTCACATTATTTAATTACTAGGTGAAATTGAGTTTATAATAAATTTTAGGGAAGTTTTAAATTGATTAGTCATTTTGAAGTGATCGCACAGATGTAGCTAGTGCTTTTTCTTAAGTCATTACAAATGGTATTAAAGCTACCTAGTAACGCTAGGTCATGTGGTATTGGAGCACTGCATGACGTGATCATGATGAAAACGTCAGGAATTTAAGAAGGGAAGTTTGTAACACTTCAGTCCCATATTGGGAAGATGAAAAAAGCTCATATACAAGAGGTAAGTGAATTTACTATCTCTTCCAAAAAAATTATCATGTCATGCTATTTATACAATTTTGTTTTAAATTGCAAATGATCATTTTGCTTATATTATGGAATTATGTTGCAAGCATGACAAGTTTGAGGAAAAGAACAATGTGAAAATAATGATGTTTATAAGAAATTTTGAGAAAATGATGATAAACCTTCTTATATGACTCCCTATGATGTACCTAGAAGAGTACGAAGAAAGTATAAGAAATGAGGAAAGCTCGGTATTGATTCTAAAGATAAAGGTGCAACCGTTGAGATTTTATTATAAGAGGCATATATAGTACACAATCTACATATGCCTCTTATAATGAAAAATAATATTATACTTCACACCATAGTCATTATTTTGATATAACATGAGCTAATAGTTCTTGATTGATTGATTGATTTATTATTATTATTTTAACAAGGGCTGTTCCAAGGGCTATTAACCCATGTCATCTCAATATAGTATAATTGTGGTGTGAAGAATAATATTTCTCTATAATGAAACATGTGCAAACTCAAATTGTTGAAGAGTCATTAGTAATAGATGAGACATGAACCACGCCTTGAAGTGAAGGTCACAAGTTCAATCCTCTCCCTACCATTGCGTGAACATGTCCAAAAAAAAAAAAAAATAGATGAGATATTGAGTCAGTATTTTATCACCCAACCACTTGGGCTCAATGTCTCTATCCATCTATTCACCGAGTCGGTTTGGTTTAGGGTTTCAAAACATGTACGATTTGAAAAGCTAATTAATATAAACATGATTTTTAAAAATGTAGTTAGTATTTGGTAAAATTGCTATTTGGCCTTTAATATCATGTGTTTTTGAACTCTTAAACAAGTTTCTTTTTTATTCACAATTTTGTTTAAAAATGCACTATTAGTCTACATAATTGCAAGGCAAAACATACTCTAAATGATATATGGGTCGGGTGCCTTTGACAAATAAGAAATGTTACCCTCTTCTACTTTAAATAATGTTAGGTAATTTTTCAATCTAACAGTCTCCAATTGGCGAGATCTGCTTGTTCTTCGTGGCATTTGATCTTCAATTCTATTGGTCTTAGCGCTCATTTGATTCATGCAAAACAACAGCCAATCAGGAGAACTCGCTAGTGGGGTGCTAGTGAGTCTCACTCGATACATAAATTAGATTATTTCTTTGTTTCCGATCCTTAAAAATCCAAATACATTGTGTACCTTTTTTTCCTTTACGTCTTCACATATTTATTGGCTCAGTTGTCAAGAGAATGAGATACCATGGGACAACAGAGTTAATGATCCAATCTTTCAAAAGTTACAACTTACAAATATAATGTGTACTTTCTCAATCATTAATGCGTTTTAACCACTATGAATGAGATATGTGCTATCGGTCATTAATGCGCATTTGACCATTATGAATGGGATATGTGCTCCCGGTCATTAGTGCGCTTTTGACCGTTATGAACAAGATATATGCTCCCGACATTAATGTATATCCTGCACTTCCTATTGACTTTTGATATTTGACCCATATTTTATAGGTATACCAAATAAATTTTTTGAAAATAAATTATGCCTTCTCCAAATTTAAATAACATTAAAGGTCCGTTTTAAATTTGTAACTTTAAAAAATGTAATTTTAAAAAAATAATAATAATTAATCCCTTTACTAGCAGAGAAAACAACAAGACAAATAAGTAAGCCTATTCAATGGGCCATGGGTTACAATTCTTTCTTTATATATAACAATTTGGTCACTCACTATGGCCTTTTCGTAAAATCAATAGTAAAAGCTGGTGATTGAGTGCAGATACATGGTGGTTGAGGGTTTTTTGATGTAACGCTCCAAGGGGAGATGGTGCTGCTTTAATGCACTGTGCCAAACGTCTCCTCCCTAACGGTTAAGCTATTTTGGAGAGAACTTGTCTGGAGTTGAGGAGTTTTTCTATCAATAGTGACTTTGCCAAGCGTTTGCTGGATCGCTTTTTATCACTTTTGGCAGATCTGTCGGTCATAAATCATTTTTTGAAAATTAAAGAAGAATTTTGATAATTTTTTTTTTAATTTCGTTTACCACTATTTTATGTCGTAGTAAACACCGTAAAATGTAAAAATTATTTTTTAGAAACTATTTTATATCAAAAGAAACAGAGCCTAAGATCGATAATGTCACAAGGGTTTTAATGAACAGTTTCTTAATTAAGGTCATGATTCAACATTGACTACTATTGGCATGATAACTACGGGGTATGACCAAGGAAAAACCAAAAAGTAATTGGTAATTGGACCAATTTCTATAAAAATCCCACTGTCAATACTGGTTTACTCATTTTCCCCTTTATCTTCGTTCTCAACAACCTCTACACCAATCAAGGCGGCCTTCTTCCTCTTTAACAACCCGATCCAACGGTTACTAGCTCCTGTCATGTCTGTTTAGTGTAATTGTGACGTAAAGAATAACATTTCTCTATATTAAAACATGTGTGAACTGATCAAATTATTGAAGAGTCATTAGTGATAGATGTGGTCTCGAGTCAGTATTTTATCATCGGACAACTTGGGCTCAATAATTTTAGAACTGAAATAGCATGTGGTTATTAATCACTAATTGCTTTTGAGGCGATTAAAAAAATATCATTTCTCTGTATTGAAACATGTGCCAACTCAAATTATTGAAGAGTCATTAGTGATAGATGTGAAATTGAGTCAGTATTTTACCATCTAACAACTTGGGTTCAATAATTTTAACACTGAAATTGCATGTAGTTATTAACCACTAATCGTTTATGAGGTGTTTAAAAAAATATCGTTTCTCTATATTGAAACATGTGTGAACTCAAATATATATATGTATATATATGAAACGTCTTTTTTGTATTTAAATATATAAAAAATGTATAAAAATTTAGAAACGATGTCCTATAATAGGTATTACTATAGAAATGACCTTTTTTTTTCTTTTTTTTTACATTTTTCTATTTTAGATAGTGTTTTTTAAATCATAATATCAAATCCATTAGTTTAACTAATGGGAAAGAGATAAAGGAACTAAATTGATATTTACTCATAAGTCGAGTACTTGATACAAATTGAAAACTAGGTGATAAAAAATAAAAACGTGATAACTTAGGTAACAAAAAGATAATTAACCTTAATTTTTTTGAATGGCAAATTTTTTTTTTTTTCTGCGCTGTGTTTCCCGTCTAAAACCGTTGTCGGGCTTTGTTTACGAACGAAGACTACAGAAAATGGGACACCCAATCAAGCCCCACCAGTCGGCAATCGGTCCACCATGCGGCCCTATTGTTGAATTTGTGCCAAGTCGTCGACGACATACGTATGAACTCGTTTTATATTTTCTATGTTATACCTAACAATGAAAGGACCAAAAATCTGGTCGCGATTGACTTCAGACAATGTGCTACATTTGTTGCTGAAAATAACAACCGATTAAGACAATTAGTAAGTTTCAAATGATAATAAGAGGTAGTTTAATCAGTTGGAAGTACGTTTAATTAATGAAGTGAAAGTAATCATTAGTTCGAATTTCCTCATTTCTGGACATGTTTAAAAAAAAAAAAATCAATTTCAAATTCTTTAAAATAACTTATAAAATACGTCTCACTTCGTCATGGCCATGTCATACAATGTGCTAAAAAATAAAGTAGAGTAATTATTTTGCTCATAACTGATCTGATTGACACTTTCGCAGATAATGATCACAACTACGCATTATTGACCTCATCAAACTACTTGTCTTATGTTTCCACTTTCGGTCCAAAGTTAAATCTAATGTCAACCATTTTAAATTTTTTCCTTCCATTTTGCTCTCATTTTAGATCAATAAAATTACGCTTATACCCTCACAAACTTTAATCCAAAAATCTAAAGTGAAGGCAAAATGAAGGAAAAAATTTAAAATAATATACAAGTCAATGACCATGACGTTAGTTTTAACCTCTTTGACTATGAAGGAAAAATGTTATAATCAGTTTCAAAATGTTAACTTTTAAAAAGTGTCAAAACACTGTAATTTATGGGGGCAAAAGGTAATTATCCCAAAAAATAATTAAGTGATTTTAAATTTAAGAGTTTAAATGTTTGATATAAGTAATAATTTAACATAATATTAGAGTCAAAAGTCTTGACACTACAAAAAAAAATCATGTTTAATGGCATTGAAATAGTGGCACTTTTTAATAGATCAAGATCCCCAGCAATTTTTCCAAAATTATCAGCCAGTTTTTTTGAAAATCTCAACTATTAAAGTAATCAATGGCTCAAAATAAAACGCCCATTTTTTTTAGTGGATATCATATATTTCGAGGTTGAATTTCAAAATTCAAAATTTTAAGTTTATCTCTCATATATTAAATGGGTGTTTAATTTTGAGCCATTCAATTTCTTTAATGGTTGAGATTTTCAAAAAAACTAACTAGCAATTTCCCAAAATTGTTGGGGATTTTAATCCCTTTTTAATGGCATTTGATCAATTACTTGGTTGTTAGCTATAAATCAAAATATTGTAGGGTGGACGTTTAGTGACATTTTTCTAAAAAAAGGTCACAAATCAAATGCCATTAAATCTGATTTTTTTCTTTTTTTTTTTGTAGTGAAATGTCCCCAAGAAAGTCCCACATGACATGGTTACGATCTTTACTACTTGGCGGCAATCACTTTGAAGGAATCATCCCACCCACGAAATCAAAATTTGGTTTTAAATAAAAAATAACAAAATTTTGGCATTAAAATAAATAATTGCTATTTGCTAATATTAAATTATGAGCATCTCAATCCTCATCACATACTCTCTTAACACGCATCCACACATTGACTTTTGACTAATTAAAGATTCTATTTCAGCGGGAGCAGGTGCAATTTCCAAACTATTTCCAGAAAACGCGGGGTTTTGTATAATATACAAATGAGTGGGGAAGAAAATAGTAGTAATAATTTGGTTGCTGAAATAATATTTATATAATACATATGTTATACATAAAGGCAGCATGATGAAGATGCACAACGTACCATTCATTTGATAATCTATCTCTTCCGAAATCATGAAGACTCATAATTATAATGTCATTTTGCTTTGGGTTATGGCTTTCACTTTTTTTCCTTTGGCTTGTGGTAAAGGATGCAGCATAGAACAGACGAGAGCTAGCTAGCTCTGTTGGAGATCAGAAACTCCACAAATGGTTTAGCCTTTGCAGGCTGGGACGGGAGGGATTGTTGTAATCAAACGCTTGGAATCTTGTGCTACCACTACAAATACAAAAAAAAAAAAAAAGGTTTAATGGCATTTGATTAGTGACATTTTTTAGAAAATGTCACTAAACTTTCACCCTACAATATGTTGATTTCTAGCTAACAACCAAGTAATTGATCAAATGCCATTAAAAAGTGCCACTAATCCAATGCCATTAAACTTGATTTATTTATTTATTTATTTATTTTTTTTTGTAGTGTGAGTTTGAATCTTGACTCGATCATATATTTACCTTATACTTCAATTAAAATATTTCACATCATGATTATTACAAAAGATGTTAAGCTTTTATTAAAATGGTAGTTTAACCTTTAAAATTATGTGTTTTTTTTAAAAAATTTAATTTAAAAAAAAACCTATTTACCTGCGATTTGAAAATCAATTTTTCTACGTTTTCAAATTGTATTATTTTTTTTAAATGCAATCCCAAACAATTTTTTTTTGCGATTTGGTTTAAAATCATACTTTTTGTCTATAAAATCACAATCTCAAATGTACCCTAAATTTACATATTCCTGTTAGATTAATCTTTTTTAAAAAAGTGGTGATTTAACTAGGGCTGCTCAAACGGGGCCGTTATAACTGCCCCGCAAATCTCTAATTGCTTATAACCATTAACCGCTAACTGGTAACTGCTTTGGTGGGCAGTTATTAAAAACCACTAACCGCATTCATTTATATATTATAATATAAATATATATTAAATATTTTAAATTAATAAAATATATATTAAATTTTTTTTATTTGTATTTGGATTAATGGATTTAGGCTATTTATGATTATGTATATGAAATATATAATGTGTTATGTAATGTTTTGGGCTAAGCCTTATTCAAAGAATGTTTTTTTTTCTCTATCTTTTTCGGAATATTTTGGCCTTAAAATCTTAAAATAAGCCCAAAAAACAGGCCATTAAAGGCTCAAAACATTTAAAAAACTCAAAAGCTTATATGAAAAAAGCGGTTATAAAACCACCAATTATTTGATTGAATAACCGTTAACTACCGGTTATAAAATAACCGCTAATTGCCTAAGCAATTGCAGTTGCGGTTATTAAAAATCAATAACCGCTTAAGGCAGTTGTGGTTGCGATTATTGCCAATAACCACCAGTTATAACCGTTTGAGCACTCCTAGATTTAACAGTAACATTATATTAAGTTGTTCTTATACTATTTACGTTATTACTCTAAAATAAATTAGTCAATTTAAATGTTTTTTAAATTATTAATAAAGTTCAGTCTCGCATAATATAAAATTTAAACACTCATGAATGTGGTTATATTCTATCTCACTTTAAATGAGTTATTGTTATTCTATCTTTGTAATATGAAAGTTTGAAACCATGCATGGAGATAGAGTGTTTCACAAGCAATTACCTGCAGCTTTCACGTACACTTGTCTGTCTCGTCTGAATGCTACCGGCCGGAACACATGATCCACATTAAGTAATTTTCTTTTCATTCGCATATGAGTTTTGACTTTTATTATTATTATTATTTTGTTTTTTACTTCTTGTCTTCCCACATGCTCTATATAACAATAATAAGGCCGGCCGGTTTTTCCTCCATTAAGTGAGTTAGACGGTCTTATACTCCTACAATATAATTAAATTTAAATTGTAGATCTTAATTTGTAATATAACTATAAAGCCTATACTGAAATAAAGTCTCTCATAATAAAAGATGAATGATATAATTCATTTATTTTTTAGTCATTTTTAATCATCTTCATAGTCGATGGCATAATCCATGGATGAATCTACCATTGACTCTTTTATTTGCCTTTAATGAAAAAAATGATAATAAATTCAAAGGCGGATGAGCATTGCCGCATTAGTCTAGCTAATATAATAAGAGAAATGTTATTAGTCAATAAATTTTTTATATTTGACCATATTTTCTTACAAATTCAATATGTTTATTATATTTGTGAATTGAATGGTTGAGTATGGTTCCCATAATAATAATAAGATGAGAGTTGAGTATTTAAATTACTTTTTATTATTTATTTATTTTAAATTAAATATGAAGACTAGAATGAAAAAAAATTTAATTAAGGTCATTATACTATCGGCATGATAACAACAGAGTTGGCCAAGAAAAACAATAGATACTTCATAAGAACATTCTTAACAGCCTTGTCATTTTTTTTTTGGTTGCTATTTTGATGGGCCAAATTACAAAAAAACACTCGGAACATCCTCATCAGAATAGTGATTTTGGTTTGGTGAATGAATTACTATCTTTAGTAAGGACTATTCGCTCATCAATTGAATATATATATATATATATATATATATGTAACTTTTATCTTTTCTATTCTTTGAAAAAAAAAGTATAAAGAATTATTTGAAAAAAATATTTAAATAAAATAATAAAAATTAATTGTTAAAATAATGAAACTAGTTAGAATGCTTTTAAAAAATATTTTTATTATTTTTTTAAAAATTACTTTTAACTATTTCCGGAATCCATGCGGAAAAAGCGCTGCTCCATGGACCCGTTGCTATAAAAATCCTGCTTTACCCATTCCCCTTCTTTCTTCAATCTGAGCAACCTCTCCAACACTAACCATGGCGGCCTTCTTCCTCATCCTAGCTTTGGTCCCTCTGGTTCTTCTTCTTAGCATCTTTGCTTTCACACCCAGATCCAAGGGTTCTCGGAACCTGCCACCAGGGAGCTTCGGATGGCCTATCATGGGTGAAACTCTCGAGTTCCTGTTTGGGAAGCCAGAAACGTTTGTGTTCAAACGGATGAACAAATACTCCCCTGATATATTCAAGACGAAAATTCTTGGAGAGGAAACCGCAGTCATCTGCGGCCCCAAAGGACACAAATTCCTCTTCTCCAACGAGCAAAAGCTCTTCACCGCATTCCGTCCTCATTCAATGCAAAAGATCTTCCGGTCTTACCAAAAGCCCTCTGTTGCTCCGGCGCCAGTCTCCCGCGATGACGAGGCAAAAATCTTAAAATCGCCTGGGTTTTTGAAGCCGGAAGCATTGGTGCGGTACTTGGGGAAAATGGACTCCATAACACAGCAACATTTGCAAACTCACTGGGAAGTAAACGACGTTGTCAAGGGCTTCCCTTTTGCTAAATCGCTCACCTTGACTCTCGCTTGCAGATTTTTCTTGGGCACCGATGATCCAGAACGTATTGCTCGGCTTGTCAGCAGATTCGATGACATTACGCTTGGGATGCATTCGATTCCGGTGAATTTCCCGGGAACAATATTTTATAAAGCAAACAGAGCAGCGGCGGGGATCCGCAGGGAGCTGAGGGCGATTATTGGGGAGAAGAAGGCTGCCATGGCAACCGGAGCACCCATGCAGGATGTACTGTCGCACATGATTGTCGTCACCGACCCATCTGGGAAATATATGCCGGAGGCTGAAATTGCCGACAAGATCATGGGTTTGCTTGTTGCAGGGTATAGCACAGTGGCTACTGCCATGACTTTCTTCATGAAATATGTCGGAGAGAGACCAGACGTCTACGAGAAGATCCTCGCTGGTAACAACGTATATATTTTTCCTTTTTCTACGAAAATCTTTCTGGGTTTTCATGTAACGGCTTGCTTTGTTTTTGTTTTTTGTTTTTGTTTTTTTTTTCCTGAAATCCAGAGCAAATGGAGGTCTCAGCGTCGAAGAAGCCTGGGGAATTATTGGATTGGGAAGACACACAGAAAATGAAGTATTCTTGGCAGGTGTTGAGTGAAGTCATGAGGCTCACACCACCACTTCAGGGGACTTTCAGGGTGGCTCTCACTGATTTTACCTACGCCGGTTACACCATTCCAAAGGGGTGGAAGGTATATATTAGTTGCAATAAATTTGGTCTTCCATAATCTTTTATTTTTATCGTAGCATTCCTCCTCTTTTATTACATTTGCAATCATACCTTAAACTTTGGAAACAGTCAATTTAAAGTTAACAGTCTTTCACAAGTTTGCTATCTTCTTTGAATTTGGAAGAGAGAGTTGACATTAGAAACATTTGAAATATGGAAACCTTTTTTTTTTCTAATTAAAATATGATAACCTTATTGACACTTTCTAAAGTATTGAAAGTTTATGAGCGATAAGAAGTTTTTCCTTTAGTTAAATAACACATTCTCAAAGTAGAGAGAGAATCAAAGCACAAAGTGAGTGGTCTACGAAAAGATTGGCACAAACTAAAGTCCCATGAAAAAGACTAGCTAGTCTTGAAGTGGTGACAAACATTGCCATGGCCTATTTCATATATAAATTGATTGTTTTTGGATGCAGGTATATTGGACAGTGAGCTCAACAAACAAGAACCATGAATTTTTCCCAGAACCAGAAAAATTTGACCCCTCAAGGTACGATGATGCAAATGCATTTCCACCATTCACTTTTGTTCCATTTGGAGGTGGAGCTCGCATGTGCCCTGGGAAAGAGTATGCTCGGCTAGCCATTCTCACTTTTGTTCACAATGTGGTGAAGAGGTTCAAATGGGAGGTGATCCTTCCCAATGAGCAAATTATTGGTGATATGATGCCCACCCCACAAAAAGGGCTTCCAATTCGTCTTATTAGGCATCACTAGGGTTTTGTTTCTTTGTATTGCAAAATTTTCATTCCCCTACAATTGTCTTTGAATTAAGAAGTCAAATTTAGAAGAAATTAGTGCAGAATATTGTATGGCAACGGGTGATATTTGAACAATAAGGTGAGTTTTATTAATGTCAAAATTTGAATCAAATTATGACGGTTAGAAAGGCGATTGTAAAGGTTAAAAAATAATTGTATAAGATTTCACACTAAAATAATAGGTGCGTGGCTTGTGCAAGTGTGAGACGATGAGTAAGTGTGATTGGGTGAACAAATTAATTAACTACCGACCAACTATGATTGAACTGAAATTAGCTATCAATTGATTTATGTGAGTCGAAAATCGGTATAAAATTTTTGTTGTCGGTTAACCGAACTGAAATATGCATAATTGAATCGAGTTGCTAAATTTGACACGGATTAAGGCTTTGACGGATGGACTTTGCATAGTGATGTTTTGTTGAAAGTATTTGATAAGTTTTTTGTATCTTATATTCTTACTATTTGCATCTTATGTTCAATAAGTGATTTTACCCAAAAAAATAATAATTTGGGCATCCAAAATAACTAATTTTTGACCCATTTAAAAATAGCATTGGCCCAATTAAAAAAGCCCAAGGTTAACTGACTGAAATTAACCAAAAATTTCAAAATAATTTGTTATTGAAATGGAATCGATGAATTAACCGACAATTTCGATTAATCGACCGAAAATGAATCTACCAAACCAATACCCACCCCTATATGTAAAGTGTGCCTATAGTACTGTCAATGCGACACGTGACGGTGCAATACTACGAGCTTGTGTTTACCTGATAGTCAATTTAGACACAGCAAAATTAGACGATGGAACAAAGTGAAATAGACTAAAGGGAGAAAAAATTATACCACAAAATATAATGGCAGAAAACCTTGAAAAAATAGCTGATAATGGACTTGGCACTAATTCCCGTCTTTTACTTCTAGGGGTGGATACTGGACGGCATTTCATGATGAGATACATCGAATATCGGTCGTTTTTCACCCAATGCTTTCGCAATCAAAAGAATCGAATTTAGAGAAAGAAAAAAAGAAAAAAGAAGAGAAAATTGTGTTCATCCATAGTTTTCATAAATTGTGTTCATAATTTCTTGAATTTTATGAAAGTTGATCTTTGGGAACACATCTGGAAATTCTCCCACCACATAAATCTCTTGTAGCTTTGCGTTGTCCTTATGTGGCTCAATTATACTGGTCAATTACGTCTAAGATCTCTCTCTCTCGGATGACCAATAATAGAGACGGACATTAGGGGGACCATGGCCTTCCTCAATCATGACCCAACAAAATTTAACTCGTGGTTTGAAAATCAACTATGTAGTGTTCCGACCATAGATTAGCTGATCCTAGTCGAGTAATTCTAAGCGTCCATCCCGCGTCCATCCAGCGTCCATCCCGCGCTGACGTGGCGCCTTCCACGACACCCCAAAAAAAAAATTTGAATTTCTGGATGGACGACAAAAACACCCGTGGTTTCTTTTCCCCCCCATTTCGCCATCCCGCTCATTTCTCTCGCTCCCATTCGTGTCTCGATCCGCCCATCCCGACCTCTCCCTCTCCCTCGTCACCCTCTCGCATCGCCTCTCTCTCTCTTCCTCCGCTGCCTCGCTCTCTCTCACTCCAATGATAGTTCTCTGACCAAATGGGATTTAAAAGGAATCTAAACCAAAGCAGTTCTCCGTGACCCAAGGTGTCCTGTTCCCCGCAGACCCAAAACCGCCGCAAGATTCTCCGACCCCAAACGGTAATACCGCCCATCTCTGTTTTTTTTTTTTTTTTTTCGGGTTTATTTTGTTTATTTTATTTTGTTGTAATTGGAAAGTGCTTAGTCGCTTAGGGTACCATATTTGATTTTCTTCAAGAATATTTTCCAGGGTAAGTAAAATGAAGCTTACATGTTGGTGATAAGAACAGGCACCATATTTAGATTTCTTTTTGTTGCCTAAATCCCCAAACCGTGCATGATATTTAGTGACAAGTTTTACGATATATTTTACTTTGCTGTGTAGCATTGAGATACATAGTTTAAATTTGTGTTCGAATTTGATGAAGACGCGCCATACTGTGATATTGGCCGTTATTGATGGTTCAATCATTTACAATCATTTACACTCATTTACACTTTGCCTCCACAAACTACTACCATACGCTTTCTGTTTATGTTCCATTAAAGGGTTAGTGGATGTTGCAAAAAGGCTAGTATTATGCTCTCACGCTTCGCTTTTTCTTTCAAAGCTTTTTGTATTTAATGTCAAATGTCATCATTTGATTTTTTGTTTTTAAATAGTTACTTATTTCAACTTATTGCTTAAGGTTAGCCAATATATATGTTGTTGCAAGTGTTGATCCGGTTTCCTTGGGACTATGCTTTCATATTATATATTCATCTTCTTGTATCTGTGAGTGCATGAATGCTCTCAAACAATTTATGGAATGCCTGATTCTTAATTCCTTCAATTTATCTTGATTAATAACATTAAGGAAAAGTAGTACAACTATTAATTTGCACATGTCCCATTAAAGTCAACAAACTTTTGGGGTGCTTTAGCCAATTTGTACTTGCTAATTGTGCATGCAATGTTGTTTTAAGAAAGTGTGCAATGATCATAGTTCACTTATAGTTTTGCAAATAACATCTATCTTTTAATATTAACATTTCAACCTTAACTAACAAAGATCAACCTTATCACCAAGTTTGTCTTAATTTCGAAGTTGCAAAACGCTAGTATTATGTTCTCACGCTTCGCTTACCTTTCAAAGCTTGTGTATGAATGTCAAATGTCATCATTTGATATTGTTGTTTTTAAATAGTTATTGATTTCAACTTATTGCTTAAGGTTAGCCAATATATATGTTTTTAATTTCATTTCAATCCCACCAGATATTCTAAATTCAAATGGATGATATTAGTTCTTCTTCCACTCCTGCAATTAAAGCTTCATCATATGTATATGGTGAGTTGCCGTCATTTCAAATGGATGCTCAAAATGATCTTGAAAATGGTATGTTAGTCATTTTATTGTTCCTTTTATTTTCTTTCAAATATTAATGACATTATTATTCATAGTTGTTTTATTTGTTTTGACTTAACCGGGAATGAAGATGATGCATATGATGTTGAGTTTGAAGCTAATAATGAGAACAAATTTGATAACCCTGAAAATGGTATGTTAACTCGTTATATTTTTCTTCTAATTTTTCTTCAAAGGTCCCCTATCAATTTTGTATTCATAGTTTTATTTATTTTGATATAGATGGGAATCAAGCTGTAGTCGAGTTAGAAGTTAATGATGAGAATAAGATTATAGATGATGTTCAAACTGTTGATCAACCTAAGGTAGGAATGTTATTTAGCTCTTTAGACGAACTTTCTACTTATTATGAGATTTATGCAAAACAACAAGGTTTTGCGATGGTAAAAAGGAATAGAAAGTATGATGCACATGGAAATACACGGTATATCACCTTAGCATGTGGTCGTCAGGGTAACAGGAAAGGCAAAGAGACTAGTAATGAGTTTTCTAAGCCTATTCAAACGATCAGAGTAGGGTGTAAGGCTAATTTGAATGCAAAATTAGTTGATACAAAGTGGTATGTGACTAGTGTATGTATTGATCATAATCATGCATTAAGTCCAGGAAAAGCTAGATTTTATAGATGCCATAAGAAGTTGGATTCTTATGCAAAGAAAAAGCTTTTGCTAAATGATGATTCTGGAATAGGTATGAGCAAGAATTTTAACTCACTAGTTATCGAAGCTGGTGGGTATGAGAATCTTACATTTGGAGAAAAAGAGTGTCGTAATTTTATTGCCAAGGAACGATATCTTCAGCTTGGCACAGGAGGAGCTGGGGCACTTCGTGATTATTTTATTAGGATGCAATCAATTAATGATGGTTTTTATTTTGCCATGGATTTTGATGATGATGGTAGATTAAAAAATGTTTTTTGGGCTGATGCACGAAGTATGGCAGCATATGAAGATTTTGGAGATGTTGTTACATTTGACACAACATATTTGACTAATAAATATGAAATGCCATTTGCTCCTTTTGTGGGGGTGAATCATCATGGTTAGTCAATGCTTTTTGGTGCTGCATTAATATCAAAGGAGAATACATAGACATTTGTATGGTTGTTTGAGACATGGTTGAAATGCATGAATGGCCGATCGCCAAATGCAATTATTACGAATCAAGATAGGGCTATGAAAAATGCAATCAATGTAGTTTTCCCAAATGCTCGACATCGATTATGTTTATGGCACATTTTGAAAAAGCTTCCTGATAAATTTGGGTCACATTTAGAATATCATGCCATTAAAAGTGTATTACGGAAATGTGTGTATGAATCTGAAATATGTGATGAGTTTGATGTTAATTGGCAAAGTTTGCTTGGGTGTTACAATCTTGAGGATAATGTATGGTTGTGTGGGCTATATAGTGAGCGGAATTTCTGGGTACCCGCATATTTGAAAGATGTTTTTTGGGCTGGAATGACTATCACACAAAGGAGTAAAAGTATGAATGCCTTTTTTTATGGTTATGTGCATCCATCAACAAAATCCATCAACAACTTTGGAGGAATTTGTTGATGGATATGATAATGCTTTGCGTAAAAAGGTTGAGAATGAGAATATTGCTGATTTCAAGTCATTCAACAGCACGATTGCATGTGTAAGCAAGTTTTATTTTGAGAAGAAATTTCAACAACTTTATACCAATACAAAGTTCAAAGAAGTACAAGAGGAGATTAAAGAGGTGATGTATTGTAGTGTCGACCTTATCAAAAGAGAAGGTACTATTTTTACCTATCAAGTGGCTGAGCGGGTAGAACTTATTGGTGACTACGTGAAGAAAGTGAGCTTTACTGTTGAATATAGTGAACCATGTGAAGTGAAATGCAGTTGTTGTATGTTTGAATCAAGAGGAATTTTGTGCAAACATGTCATATCTGTACTAATTAAAGTAGATGTTACCTCGTTGCCTGAAAAATATTTCCTTAACCGTTGGAGGAAGGACTTGAAGCGAAAATATAAATTTATCAAAAGTAGTTATGATCCTTTGAAAGGCAATCCTAGTGCGGATAGATGTTTTGATTTATGTAAAGATATGCATGTTTTAGCAGAACTTGCATCAACTACTCTGGAGAATTACATGAAAATGAAAGATCATATTCGTATGTTAACGAATAAATTAAGTGGTAGTGGTTGTGAATATCATCTCCCTTCCGAAGCACTTCCCCCTTCCGAACCACTTCCTGTTGGATCTGCTAGCCAGTTGTCTGTTATTGGTACGATGGTGGAAAGTAACCAGGTTCATAGTCCTCTTGTGAAGAGAACTAGAGGGAAACCACCTTCAACCCGGTTAGCATCTGCAGTAGAAAAAGTTGTTGTGAAGAAATCACAAGGAAAAAAGAATCAATCCAGTGCAAAGAAGGTTAAATAGTCAATAATCTATACTTTTAATTATGCTTACTTAAATGTTGCAAAAGGTTTTTCTAACATGTTTGGGTTATTTTGTAGTTGAAAACTCGCCAAGGAACACAAGATGGAGCACAAGGAGGAACACAAGGAACAAGTATAGTTTTGAAATTTTATTTTGCATATTGGACCAGTATTTTGTCCATACAATTTTATTTTGATTTCTTCTTTACTCTTGCCATTGTACAGGTTAATCTTTGGTATCCACTTAGCATGATAACAGGATTTGAGCCCAATTGACTTCATTAATGTTAAGCAATTTGCACAGAGGGTGATGGACGTATCTAAGTATAGGAGGGAGCTTTATAATTATCTGGTTACAAAGATGACTGATGTTTTATTTCTCATGCTGAGTGAACTTAAAGAACTTTGTATATGATGTACTTTTTGTGTTTGAGACCATTATTTTAATCTTATATTTTTGTTCTTCCCTTTAAATTTGAGAATATGTTTATAGTAGGAAACTACTATTTACCCTTTTGTAGTTCTACTTCTAGTAGGAAAAATTTTAGAATGATTTTAGTACTCAACTTGAAGTTCAACTCTAGAAAGGATTTGACTTATCCTCATCACATATTGATTTGTATACCAATAAATGATAAGCATGTGCATGTTGGCTAGATGCATGCATGTGTTTTGAATACTGCATTGGCTGCCGGGGTCTCAAATCTCAATCCCATATCTTCAGAATTATGTAATGACTTATGCACGTGACATTATTATATCAAGCCTTCAAGGTATTCCTATAACAATACCTTGGTCCACTATTTTACCATGTTTTGCCTCCTTGTTGTGGGTTTTTAGTAAAATGTCTTTTATATGATTGTTTGCTGAATTTATTTGTGGGAGCAGGCCATTGTTAATATGATAAGCGACCCTATGAACTCAACAGTCCCCATTGCCGCCAAGGTTTTCAATAAATTAGGAATATATGATGAGAAAAGGTTGTTTGGTGTGACTACCCTTGACGTGGTTAGGGCTAAGCCATTCTAAGCTGGAAAAGGCAAACCTGAATGTTGCAGGTATGGCTGGTGTGTTCTTTCTGGAAACTAGTTCTCGTAGTTTGTGGTAACTCTCTGTTTGGTTGGAAAAAAATAAAATTTAATGAGCGGATTCAAATTGGGTTGATCATATTATTTCTCAAATTTGTTTTGTAAAGAATTATAGCTCATTTTGTACCTCATCTTCGTCCTTAAAATATTTCCTTCATACGAAAAGCATCCTCATCTTCACTATCGCTTGTTTGTTCTTGCAGTGGCATGACCAACTCAAATTACATAGAGTTGAATCAGCTATATGAAAAGTACAAAGCTCAAGGTTTGTACTTTGAACCTTTGCATAATTGCATTGTGGTTTTGTGTTTCATTTCAACAACCGCTACATTTATAAAATAGTTGGAAAACAAAGAGAAGAAGACATTCTTGGGCAGAAATTTCAAAAACACAGTTTTCTTTAAGTGTGAATCCAAGTTCCTTCCTTATTTGGTGCTCTATTACTTGTTATAGATTGAAGTGAATGGTGAGAATGCTGGTCCAGTGTATAAGTTTCTGGTTGACAGGGATGGGCAAATTGTGGATTGTTATTATCCCACAACTTCTCCTCTTAGCCTTGAGGTGAAAGCCAGTTCTGCAGTTTGATGTTAATTTGATTTTCTTAGTTCAGTTGTATCGCAACAGATCATATTTTCTTTCATCAAAGTGATGTAATTCTTTTTGGCTTTGACAATACTGCAGCTTGACATGAAGAAGGTGTTGGGAGTGAAGGAATGAATGCTAAGGCCTTGGGGGCATTGGCATGGGGGCATGGGAAGGGGCATCCTAAGTTTGAAGCTTTTGATATGAGCTTGCCTTCTGTGTATATGTGTGCAGTACTGACTCATAAAGTTGTGGAGGAATGAATGCTAAGGCCTTGGGGCTTTTGTTCTTTTTCCCAAATATTTGTTCTCCATCTATGTTTTAAGTTGGCAGATGCATTCAATGAATGATCTATAAATAGTTGTATAGTTTGTTTTAGTAGTTGATGAGGGCAGCTGCAGTTAATTCTGTTAGTTTGTTTTAGTAGTTGTATTGCAGTTGAGTGGTTGTAAAGTGATTAGAGAATGATCTATAAGTAGAGCCCTTTTCCATTGTAAAGGCAGCTTGTGAATTGTAAGTTCATGTTGAACATGGAGATTTGCACTCTCGAATTTGCTTAGGAGGTTGGGTTACCTTCGAAGTAACTCCTTTGATTCAATAAAAGTTATTTTCTTCCTTTCTTTCTTCCATTCTTCCTTATTTCTTTTTATATTACAGTGATTTCCTAAACAGCACTGTTACGTAATTCATGTAATTTTTAGGCATTAAAACGGTTGAAAAATGTTACTCATAAAAAAGGGCATGTTACTTGTAAAAAATGTTACTCAAAAATGTTACTCATAAACGGCTGAAAAATGTTACTCGTTCGGACGATAATTCAGACGCCCTTCCAGACGAGCCTCTCGGGTTCTTTGCAGATACTACTCGTCCGAACGAGCACTGAGATGAGGTTCCAGACGAGCGTCTCGGGATGTTTGCAAAATAGACGCGTCCGGACGATAATTCAGACGCCGTTCCAGACGAGCCTCTCGGGTTCTTTGCAGATACTACTCGTCCAAACGAGCACTGAGACGAGGCTCCAGACGAGCGTCTCGGGTTGTTTGCAAAATCAACACGTCCGGACGACAATTCAGACGTCGTTCCAGACGAGCCTCTCGGGTTCTTTGCAGATACTACTCGTTCGAACGAGCACTGAGACGAGGCTCCAGACGAGCGTCTCGGGTTGTTTGCAAAATCAACGCATTCGGACGACAATTCGACGCTGCCGTTCGCACAGCCTCTCGGGTTCTTTGTAGATACTACTCATTGAGCGAGCGAGATCGAGGCTCTAAGCCGTCTCGGGTTGTTTGCAAAATCAACGCGTCCGGACGACAATTCAGACGTCGTTCGCAGCGAGCCTCGGGTTCTTTGCAGACTACCTGCTCGAACGAGCATCGAGACGAGGCTGCAAGCGCCTCGGGTTGTTTGCAATACGCACTCGTCCGGACGAATTATCGGACGCCACTGCAGACAAGCCTACAGATGACTCGTCTGAGTCCCATTTCAGCCAACTTCTGCTAACCTCCAATTTTTTTTTTTTTTAGCATGTCCATTGAAGGGTAGGGGGAGGGGGATTATTTTTTTTGGTTATTTTTTGGTTTATTTATTGATTTATTTATTTTTCATATGTGAACTCAAGGGTAAGGAGGGGGGAATTTTTTTTTGTTTTTGATTTTTTTTTAATATTTTTTTGTTCCCTTTTCACATGTCCACAAGGGTAAGGGGATGGGGGATTTATGTTTTTTTGTATTTTGTTTTTGACATGTCCTATCAAGGGTAGTGTAGGGGGAGGGGGGATTCAAACTTGTAAGGTGATTGAGCTATCAGTTGGGAACTTGTGACCTACTTATGCTAACTTTTTGTCACAGATCACAAACACGAACATTTTTTCCAAATTTGATATCAATTTTCGCAATGACCTTTTTCAAATATCCTTAAACAACAATATATCCCTAACATTATATCCTTAAACAACAAGTTCATAACAAAAAGAAGAGCAAATTGGGCAGACAAACATACATGACTTTGTGTGTTTTCATAATGACTACACATACGCATATTGAGAAAGCATGGAAAGTAGTGTCCATGTTTCAAATGGGGTTTGAAGCTGTATAAAGTGTCCTAGGATTTAAGGAACGAATACTAACCAACCTACTCCTAGTCCAACATCATTAGCAACAGATATAACAAAGATTTAGGTCCATGGAGCAGAGGCAAATCAGTTTGGAATAAATCATTTTGCAGCAAAATAACAAGGAAAGTTTATGACTGGTAGCACACAACATGGAAACATGCACACAATTGCATGCACAAAATATGGACATATATATGAAGTAAGAATCAATTGTTCCAACTAATAAGTCAAATGTATCATAAATCAACTGTATCAATTAATTCCAAAGTTCCAATTTGGTAATTAATAAATGCCTTTAATTTTGAAGCAGTAGCTAATCTATGGAGAACACAAGCAAGTCATCAGGTGCATATTTGTAGGAAAGAAAAAAGTACAAGACAACTCACTCTTCAACTCCAGGTTGTAAAGGTAAACTTGTTAACATCACAAATTCATCCAATGCATTTTTTGCCCAAAAAAAAAAAAATCCAATTCTTAAGCGACTTATTTCAAAAATAATGAGCATCTTCATTCTCATAAGGGTAAGTTAAACATGAATGATCCAACAAGAATTTGAATGGTCAACCAAGTTAGCTGAAACTGAAAATGGTTTGATGACACCCTTAAACAACCTAAACAAGAATTTTAATGTGAAGGCGAGATAGCGATTTTCCAAACAATAATTTTAATGTAAAGCGGGGAGAAGGTTTGGATTGAGAACAATCCAACATTGAAGACATACTCAGAAAAAATCAACAGCATGTCTCACAAGGAATAAAATAATTGGCAGGGTCAAGTACTTTTTTTTTGTAATTCTTTTTTAGATCTATCTTCTTTTTTCTTCTTTTTCTTTTTTTAATATCGGGGAACCTCTTCAAGGCAGGGCACTTTGGACCCACCCCTGCAGAGTAAATCCCGGTTCCGTGCATGGCACCCTTAGAAGTTTTTCCACACGGAACTAGTTAAATCACTGGCTTTTCACCAAGGGGTATGGCCTCAAGAAATTGTTTGCACCCATGAGGTATTGAACCTTGGACCTTGAAGAGAGCAAACCTTAAGACCAAAGCCTCCACCACTTGGGTCAAGTACCTTTTTTTTAAAATTCTTTTTTCTATCTACCTAGGCATTAGATATGCTTTTTTATGGCATTCTTCTATTTATAAAAATTTAAAAAGGAGTTTTTAAGATTTATAGGAGTAGTTTGGCAGAATTACTTCATAATGAAAGTCAAATATAAGCTAATAATAGCTCAGATATGAGCTAGTAAGAAAAAGTAGAATCAATAATCACTTTTGAGGATATCACAAAATTTAAGTCAAAGGTGTGAGCTTCAGTGGAAATTTAAGACACCTCATTTCCAATTTTATACCAAGTATTTTGAAGTTCTTAAGCATCTAATATTTCATCAAGCCTTATTTTCAAACAAATGTTACCACATTTTAATAACTACTCAAATCTAAGATATTCATAGTGCTTGTAGAGTATAAAATATATAATTCAGAGCATTTACCCTAACTCAAGATGGTTATTGTCTAGTTGAAACAAAAAAGGAGATTTCAAAACTCAACCAAGGGAATTCCTGACAAGACCTAACATATAACCCATCCTACTTACAATTTACAAATCCTCTAAGCAACTACATCTATATTTATTTATATAATCAAATTAATGATGTCTACGATTTTTTTTTCATAACTATTGTTGTCAAGAGGACACTTAACAAGAAAGAGAAGAGAGCAAGAAAGTCAGAAAAGCTAATTACTAAGGGAGTGCTAATTTCAGAAGCAGGGTGGTGTAGGGGATGAGTTTAAATTTCACTTGGTTAATTGGTCAAAGATTTGTAGGACAACAGAAGCGGGGGGACTAGGGGTACATAATTTGATACATTTTAACTAAGCCTTATTATGTAAATGGTTGTGGAGTTTCGCTAATGAAGAAGAGGCATGGTGGAGGATATTAGTGGTGGCGAAATACGACAAAATGAGGGGTGGGTGGTGTTCTAAGGAGGTAGGAGGACCTCATCCCGCTATTATTTTTAAACATTATGTGAGGTTTGAGATAGGAAATAGGTCTCGAGTATTATTTTCGAAAGATGTGTGGTGTGGGGAGAGACCCTTAATGAATACATTTCCCGCATTGTGTGCTAGGGCATGTGAAAAGGATGTATGGGTGGAGGAGAATATGGATATAGTTAATGGTGTTACTCAATGGAATGTTCTATTTATCCGGCCGGTGCATGATTGGGAATTGGGAGAAATTTCGAGATTTTTTTAGTTGCCGTATTCTCAACAAATTAAGCATGGTGGGTAGGATAAAATTTGTTCGACTCCATTAAAGAGGAAGATTTTTTAGGTGAATTCTTATTATGAGACGAGGATTAATTTGGAACCGGTAGATGGCCCGTGAAAGAGTATATGGAAGAGTAAAGTAAAGCTCCATCGAGGGTGGTTTTTTTCGTGTGGACAGCGGCATTGAGGAAGATATTAACAATAGACAATTTACGCAAGAGAAACATCATAGTGACGGAGTGGTGTTGTATGTGCAAGAAAAGTGGCGAATCTATTGTTCATTTCTTATTGCATTGTGAGGTGGCGATGGAGGTGTGGAACATGGTGTGTCAGTTATTTGGTGTGATGTTGGTGATGTCGGGTAGTGTGACGGATTTGTTGGGAAGTTGGAGAACACAAAAGAGTAATTGCACAGTATTGCAAACATGGAGGATGGTGCCCTTGTGTGTCATGTGAAGTATATGGAGGGAAAGGAATGCTCGGAATTTTGACGACTATAAGCTTCGTATATTGGAGTTGAATAAAAGGGTTATTCAAACACCTTTCTCTTGGAGTGTGATGTGGCATTCCCCGCAAGTTGCAACACTTGCGGATTTTCAAGATTTTTGTGCCACTTTTTCTAGTTAGAAGCTTCTTTTTGTGGCTTCTCTGTTTTTCAAATTCCTAGAAAAAATACATAGTGAAATTCCACGGTTTTAAATCATAGAGAGGACAACTGATACGTGATTGGAGTCACCAAAAGAGAAAAATACTATCAATGATTAGTGCTAATAGAGTGGGCTGTTGTGGAGTGTAGTAGAATGTTACGATTCTAAAGGTTAAGAAAGAGTTTAACCAAATCACTATCCAATTATCCGAAGACTTTTGGATCAATGATTAAACCCTTGACAAATTACTAGTTATAAAAATGTTGGAACTTTTTCTTTACCAAATTTTACATACACGCATGTATAAGCGAGATTGTAATAAATAGTGGGGCATGGCCTACAAATGAGATCAATCCTAGAACAGACCCACATGATGGGGTAGGTTTTTCCAAGCAGAAGTTGAGCGAATTGGGTAGGATGTGACCCACATAGTGTTAAAAAGTGAGGAATGGGCTCCAGACTAAGGGGATGGTTATGATCTCACACACCAAAATGAAGTGAAGATATTTATTGAATTACATTTTAATGACTAATTAATGTTATTAATCAAGATAAATTGAAGGAATTAAGAATCAGGCATTCCATAAATTGTTTGAGAGCATTCCATGCACTCACAGATACAAGAAGATGAATATATAATATGAAAGCATAGTCCCAAGGAAACCCAGATCAACACTCGGCAACAACATATATATTGGCTAACCTTAAGCAATAAGTTGAAATCAGTAACTATTTAAAAACCAAAATATCAAATGATGACATTTGACATTCGTACAAAAGCTTTGAAAGAAAAACAGAAAGTGTGAGAGCATAATACTAGCCTTTTTACAACATCCACTAACCCTTTAATGGAACATAAACAGAAAGCATATGGTAGTAGTTTGTGGAGGCAAAGTGTAAATGAGTGTAAATGATTGTAAATGATTGAACCATCAATAACAGCCAATATCAGTAGTATGGCAGCGTCTTCATCAAATTCAACACAAATTTAAACTATGTATCTCAATGCTACACAGAGCAAAGTAAAATATATCTGTTAAACTTGTCACTAAATATCATGCAGCACGGTTTGGGGATTTAGGCAACAAAAAAGAAATCTAAATATGGTGCCCTGTTCTTATCACCAACATGTAAGCTTCATTTTAGCCACTTACCCTGGAAAATATTCTTGAAGAAAATCAGATATGGTACCCTAAGCGACTAAGCACTTTCCAATCAAAACAAAATAAAATAAACAAAATAAACCCAGAAAAAAAAAAAAAACAGAGATGGACGCGGTATTACCGTTTGGGGTCGCCGGAGAATCTTGCAGCGGTTTGGGTCTGCGGGGAACAGGACACCTTGGGTCGCCGGAGAACTCTTGCTGGTTTGGGTCTGCTTTTCGTCCCGGCTGGGTCGCCGGAGAACTGTCGCTGGAGTGAGAGAGAGTGAGACGCGACGGAGGGGGAGAGAGAGAGGCGCGACGCGACGCGACGGAGGGTGATAGGGAGAGGGAGAGGCGCGGGATGGACGGATCTCGAGACACGAACAGGAGCGAGAGACAACGGGAGCGGAAGGAGAAAATGAGCGGGATGAGCGAAATGGGGGGGAAAAGAAACCACGGGTGTTTTTGTCGTCCATCCAGAAATTCAAAATTTTTTTTTTTTTTTTTGGGGTGACGTGGAAGGCGCCACGTCAGCGCGGGATGGATGCTGGATAGACGCGGGACGGACGCTTAGAATTACTCGATCCTAGTCATATAGAACAAAGTTAGTCAACTCAAATAATAATATAAAATTTCATGAGCATAAATTGCTACATGACACTAACGAATTATTTAAGCTTGAAAGTGCATAGATTCCATAAAATTTTCATCAAACATACTAAAGTGACAAAAATTTATTACAAATTGTGTTGTACGATAATTCATCTAGCCCAGTTTCTAACCGGCCGTTGCACTTTAGCATGTGAGAAATGAATAGAATAATAAGAGAATGGTTTTGGTCAACTTAACCAAAACTCAGTAAGCAATCTTTATTTATAACCATGTACAGAGGAGCAACTAGCTTAGAAAAAAAACAATGTATAAGGAAAGTCAATAAGGCCTATTCAAAACATAATACAAATTATGTACAGAGGATGCCTTGTATCAGCAATATGTTTGTCTAAGGCAAGACTTGAGCAACACGCAAGCTTGTGTAAGGAAGGTCTTGAGAGATCTTTGACAACTATAGCATCTTGTACCAGATCCTTTCTTGATTTCACCTCCATAATTGCAGCATTACCTTCCTTTTGTGTTTAATGGGCAGATTTCCAGAATTTTGGCAGATGAAGTTTCATGAGTTGAAAGAGCTGATGTGGCTGCTTCAGCTGATGTGGCTGCATAATCAATTTTTGACATGTCCACACAAGAGAGGGAGGAGAGATTTGAACTAGTGACCTCCATTTAATTAAGTATGGTCTTAGCTAATTGAACTACCTCTTGAAAACGTTGCATCATCAATTAGCTTAACAAGAAATACATATGTTTTTAATAGCATGTGCTTTTCACATGTTCAAAAGATACATAACACTTTTAGAGACCGAATTGAATGAATTTCTACCACCCATTATATATATAAAGCGAATTTGTGGTATGATTATCTATGTTTGGGTTGATATTTTCTGTTTGGTTATTTTTGCATCTTGGCTTCTACCAACGTGCCACAGCCGCACTCTCTGTTCGTCTCCATTGCCTCGAAACTTGAGTTCGAACCCAATTTGAGCTCGAATGAAATTCAAATTCAGTCAAATTTAACCCAGCCAAATTTGAACACATAGATAAAGCCCGACTCGAGCCTGCGCTGAACTTGAGCAAGTTAACATTTTGTCAAGTCAACTTTGAACAGTTACCACTTGACTCGGCTTGATAGTGCCAAATAACTAACCCCATGGCCAGTGTCAAGGTTAGGGTCCTAGGGACATTTGATCAATCACTTTGCCCCGACTTCATTTCTCATCCTCGTCTCCCTCATTTACAAAATTGGCAACGCACTGAGAATTTACTTTTAAGGTCAAATGTCTTCCACTAAAGCTTCTATTTGAGCGTGGTCACTAGGCAGGTGCAATTTTCAGAGACCGAGTAGAATATACAAATGTGTGATAGGGAAATAATATTTTATACATACATCCGTTAAACCATTAATATTTTACCATAGGCTTTGTTTGGAAAGCCTTTTCCTTTAACACCGTAGTTGATGTAAATTGATGTGAAAAAAAAAAAAAGTAAAAATGTTTTTGATATAAAAAAATTAAAAAGTTTTGTTTTGTAGTTGATTTTTTTTTTAGAAATGGTGATGAACAGTAACAAAGAAAAAAAAGGAAGGCTTTGCCAAACAATGCCATTTTAGTATCTCTTCCGAAATGAAGATTTCTTTTGGTGAAAATGTCATTTTGCTTTGGGTTATCGCTGCCACTTTTTTCTCTTTTGCTTGTGGTACAAGATGCAGCGAAGAACATAAGAGAGCTCTCTTGTAGATCATAAACTCTACAAATGGTGTAGGCTTTCTGGACAGTTGGGACGGGAGGGATTGTTGCGATCAAGCGCCTAAAATCCTGTGTGGCGGTATTGCTGGGGGAGTTAGCCGTATCGATTAGACAAACTTGAATGTCCCCATGGAATCATTAAGCAAGTGGTATCCAAATGTAACATGCACACCCTCCATCTTAGGCTGGATTTTAGTTCTGATATGATATGTAACGACTCGCTCCAACTAGTACAATATTGTCCGCTTTGAATCAGCCCATACGATTTTCTTTTTAGGTTAACCCTAAAAGACTCCATACCATTTTAGAGAGCATACATGCTCCATATAAGCACATCTCTTTTTCTACACTAGACAATGTGAAATGCAACACCATCACTAGGGACATTTCATTAAGCACTTTAGGCCATACTATAATTAACTACTCATTGTCTCATTTGGTAGATTAAATATACTTGTGAGAGCCAAGCAATTTCAACACCTCGACATTTTAATATGACCTACTTTTGACTAAAGCTTGTAGCGCTTCTAGGTTTGGAAAAAAACAGAAGACTTGCTTGCCATTTGTCCATTTAAATATCATATATATATAAAAGCTGAAACCCTTTATAGAAGTACCATAAAATTGGGACATGTGATATGAACTCAATTTATTTTATTTTATTTTATTATTTTTTTAAATCTAAACCAGTTTTTAAAGCATAATTTTTAAACAATTTTTAAACCAATTTTGAAAGAGTGAACTGTTTTTTTTTTTAAAAGCCTTCTATGAGTGAAAAATTAGGAGTATGTGTAACATTACTCTATGTATTAGGCTTAAAGCCTTAAACCAGATATTATGTTATTAATTATCGAATTTTTTCTTTTTTATTGTGTCTCAAGGATTGAGTTGAAAGTCTTGGATATTAAATATAAAATCAAGTACAAAATTAAATGAAGTATAATTTATAGCCATATATCAAACCAAAATGACATTATCATAAAAAAAAAGTCTTCATTTCGGAACACATAGATTATCAGATGAATGGCACGTTGTGCATCTTCATCATTCGATCTGCCTTAATAAGTATATATAACATATGTAATTAACATATATGTGAAAAATAGAAAGAAACAAACTATTAAGAATGTCGGAATATTTTATTTCAATATATAGGTGATTGAGTTGAAAATTATTATATATTAAGAAACAATTAATTTGTATTTTTATTTTATTTATATTTTGTTGACACTATATGAATACTAATTTTACTTTTTTTTTTATTAATTTAATCTCTAATATTAATATATTTTTCATTCGGGATTTCGCTCTCTCCTTATCTTCCATAAAAATTGTTTCGTCCATGACTTTTGCACAAATTGAAAGTTCATAATTAAGAATATTAGAAATTGCTTGAAAATTAACTTGAGGTTAATATACTTTCTTCCCCCATTCAAAAAATAAAAAAATAAAAAATAAAATATGAAAACTTCTCCCCTTGAAGGGTCCAGAAATGTGCCCATATTAAGGGTCCAGAAATTTCAATAACAATATATAGAGAGAGCCACGAAATTTGAGTTGATGGTGGGTTGTCAAATTGATGAAGCTAAGTGGAGTTTTAGGATTTTAAGACTGGCTCGTTTACGAATATACTTATTTGAGCCGAGATATGAAATGTATGTTCAAGCTCGTGATCGGCTTGTTTAAAGTTTGGGTGGGCGAGCTCAAGCTTAAGCTCGAGTTCGTTAATAATGCTATTCGAGCTTAGCCGAGCTTAACTCGAGCTCGAATTAAGCTATTAAATTCTTTAAGGTATGATTCGAGCAGAATTCAAACCCAAATTTTAAAACAACCTCTAAACATTCATCTATAGTATAAATATTAAGTAATTTATATTACATATATTACTTAATTACTAATTAATATACTTACTTAAATTTATATAACTAATTTTTAGTAATAAATTAATATATATTTTTGTGTGTGTGTATATATATATATATGAACGAGTTAACGAGTCGAGATGAGCTCACAAGCTCCTATTGAGTTTTCTCGAACGAGTCAAGTATTTATTATTTACTAATTGAGTGGGTTTCTACAATAACGAGCGGATTTGTACAGTATCAAGTTCGAACTTAAGTCGAGTTAAATTGAGGGAGTTGTTGAACAAACTGGTTTATTTACAGCCCTAATTAGACCTATTTCTGCAACTTGCATTGAATTTGAGCATGGAAATTGTAGTGCTTTTAAAGACCCATCACAATAATCTGCATTATTGGGAAAAATCAAAGGCCCTCAACTACATGAATACAAAGTTAGAAGTGGCTCATTTAACTATATAATATGCACAATAAAAATATAAAATGCACTACAAATAAGACAAATAACGAAGAAGACCGAAAAAAAAATTACAGTTGAATCTTGAGATGGTAGCTCAGCATGGACTTCAAATACTTGACATTGCATAAATATCTCCATCATGATGTCTCTATTTCTACACTCGTGCACGGCATTCTTAAGCACATGCAGTGATGTCTAGCACGAATCATAGCAACTTGTTTATAAATTGATATCTATCAAATCCAATTGATAAACGTACGTACAGAGATTCTGCCTCTGAGAATCTCTTCGGAAATGAACTTGTTTTGGTTTTAGTTTCATTTTGCTTTGGGTTATGGCTATCACTTTTTTCCCGTTTGCTTTTCGTCGATGCAGCGAAGAACATAAGAGAGCTCTCTGGGAGATCAAATTAAAGCTCTACTAATAGTCCACCCTAACTGGATAGCTGGGACAAAGAGAATTGTTTTGAATCCCCAATATTTTATTGAGTAATAATTCACACACACACACATATCTATATATATGCATATTTTTTTAATCTCATGCTATAAATTCAGTAAATTAACTATTAAATTTGTGAACTCATGGAATCTCACAGAAATTTAACGATGAATTCATCTATTCACTATGAATATGGTTAATAAATAAATAAATTTTATCAATTTATTATAGTTTGCACAAGCATGGCATAAGAACATGCCACATGTACAAAAGGGGTTTGCTAGGGGTTCTCCCCATAGTGTTCTCCTGACGTTCTCCCAGTCTTACGTAGAACATGATTTAAGAAAAAATAAAATTGTAATACCATTTTTTTGCTAACAGATTAATTTTTATAAGTTAATAGTTAGGTTCTAATGCTTTAAAACTTATTTTTGGATTTAAAACTAAAACTTAAGAGTGGAAGGTTAACCCTTTAAGGATGGTAGCACCAAAAATGAATTTGATCATCCTAAATTTGATTATAATGCCTTAATTTTGGTGCTAATGCCTCACAAATTTGGTACTAATGCCTCAAATTTGGTGCTAATGCCTAAAAAAACCGATGGTAGAGGCCATTATAATTTTATTTTTTCTTAAATCATATTTTATGTAAGACTGGGAGAACGCTAGGAGAACCTACGGGGAGAACCCTTAGCATTTTCCTGTACAAAAATATGTGATATTTTTCACCCTTATAAATTCTAAGACAAAAACAAAAACAAAAACGTGCAACATGTGAACTAAGTCTAAATCCATCAAATTTTCTTGAAAAGTTTCCTTGAAGTTTCTTTTCATTCAGAATAAAATCGTGACCGTCTTCAAGAGGTAGCTCAATCGGTTAGGATCACGCTTAATAAAGCGGAGGTCACTAGTTCGAATCTCCTTCACCCCTCTTGTGCGGACATGTAAAAAAAAAAAAAGAATAAAATCGTGACCACATTATTGACTTTTCAGGACAAGTGTGTGGCAGAGGAGGCAGCATACGTTATAAAAGGCAGCACGACCAATATAATTCAATTGAGAATCTCTCAGAAATGAAGACTTGTTTTGGTAATAGTCTCATTTTTCTTTGGGTTATGGCCATCACTATTCTCCCTATGGCTTGTGGGAAAGGATGCAGCGAAGAGCAGAAGAGAGCTCTGTTGGAGATCAGAAACTCCACAAATGGTTTAGCCTTTGAGAATTGGGACGGAAAGGATTGTTGTAAAGCGTCTGGAATCGTGTGTGCAGGTAGAAATGGGGGAGTTTACTATATGTCTATATCTTTTTGGGCGATATTGCTTCATCAAGAACATATATGGTATCCAAATGTAACCTTGTTCACCTTGTTTGATGAACTGGAAGAACTCGAACTTTCTAATAACATGCAAATTGGAGGAGGCCTTCAACGTACGTGAGAACTCTACCTTGATTTATCTATGATTTGTTCGTCTATAAGTGCTTCATTCAATTTTATAATTTGCTCTCTCATTTCCAACTCAATTCATATTGACTAATTCATCAAGTTCGAAATTATTTATATGTTAATATGTTAGGATTGAATGATTCTGACTCCCTATAAATTAGACTTCATTTCATTGATTTTAGGGAAAAATTCAGTTTACCCTCTGAAGTTTCAAGGAATTTTTAATTTGAACCCCAAAGTTTCAAAATTGACAGTTTACTCCCCTAAAGTTTCAAAAAGTGGCAAAATGAACCTTCCATTAACTTTTCCGTCAAATTAGATGGAAATTTTTTTAAAAAAAGCCTGAGGGCATTTATGCCATTTCATCATTTTCCGTCTAATTTGACGGAAAAATTAACAGGGGGTTCACTTTGCTACTTTTTGAAACTTCAGGGGGATATATTGTCAATTTTAAAACTTTGGGGTTCAAATTGAAAATCCCCTGAAACTTCAAGAGGGTAAGCTGAATTTTGCCCTTGATTTTATATTTCATATTCAAGATTCTTAACTCAATCCCCGATACACATTACAAAAAATTAATAATTAACAACATATATAATCTCTAGTTTAAGCCTCATACATATTTTTGTTTATCTGAATTTTAAAATATTGAAAAAGACCATAATATCCCATGACGCATAATATACTCTTATTTTCAGTCCTCGTTATTCTCATCAAACAAACGATTTCACAAAATTAACAAATTCAACTGCCATAAATCTCATTAATGGTTAACTTATGCAGCATGAGGTAACCAAAAGCGCGAAAATTACCTTGTAGTCTTGTACTAGACAGCGTGCAGATTTGTTTTTGTTTCTTTCCCACTATTTGCTCGGCAACCAAAACAAAGAAAAAAGAAATGTGTAATCTCACTCTTTCACTCCTACTTATACATCTTTTAGGTGTTAGAAGACAAAATCTAATCAGATCAAGCCTATCCAGACAAGGCAACAATCCTATGATTTCCTCCAACATGTTTCATGGGATTGTATATTAATGTTAATTAGGAATATTATGTTAGAATTATTTATTATTCTAGGATTATTTACTTCCTTATTGATTTTAGGGTTTCCTTAGCCGACTAGGTTTACCTTTCCTTAGTCTACCAGGTTACTTGCTTATCACTCATATCATCTTTATAAATAGAGGCATCTGTAATATTCTTAATAATATCAATCTCAATTCAATGTAGTCTATTACATACTTCCGCTCTCTCTCTTTTCTCTCTCCTTCTTCTAGTTTATAACATATTTTACATAGTTATATATTTCAACATTAGGTGGCACCACCTTTTACCATTGAATCAAAATTTAATAAGAATTTATCTCAAATCTGATAGTAAGAGTGGAAGTGAAAGAATGAAAGTATATGTAGCATTACTCGAAAGAAAGTATGAGTTTGCTTCATCTTGATTTTTCGTGCGGCTGTGCATTACTTCTTATAATTTGACAATTAAAGCCAGTTAGACTAAATTGCTTAGAATAAATATTTACTCGCTAGTCGATCATGCTATTTACACCCACAGATTACTACTACACTCATCTCTCAAACTCACTTTGTTGCAGCTTTTTGCGAATTGAAGCGACTGAAACATTTGACGATGTTGGATCTTTCACATAGTGGATTGGATGGCGTTTATTCCCTGTTGTGATGATTGCAAACCTTGAAGTACATTTACTATTGGGTAATCGCCTTCATGGTAATCTACCTCCATCAATTTTCTCTAACCAAAGCCATATTTGGTCGTTTGATGTCTCGAACAATCAATTAGAAGGGGTTTTATCATTTTCTACTTTTTCCAATGCTTCAAGTCCCACTGACCTTGATCTTTCAAACAACTACAATTTGGAAGTTGAAACCGAGTCTTCCTCATGGGTCCCAACCTTTCAACTATTAAGCCTAGCGTTGGGAAACTGCAGCATCAACAAGAAGAACAATCACGTTTTCCCAAGCTTCATCTCCACTCAATTTTCTTTGTTTTATCTAGATTTGTCTAGAAACTCAATAGAGAGAAGCATACAAGATCTTGTCATCTATTGTTCAACATGAGTTTACGAGTTCTATCCTTGAGAAGCAACAAACTCGATGGTTCTTTTCTTGATTGCTTTGCTAATCGAACTTCATTACTTCTTACTCTTAAAATAGCAAATCTTTCTAATAACAAGTTCTCAAGAACAATACCACAAAGTTTGACTAGAAATGGTGCCTCCCTGCGATATCTAAATCTATCAAACAATAGATTGCAGGGAGAAATGCTCCCAAGGAACTTCAACATGACAGAGTTGATGTATTTACTACTTGGCGGAAATCACTTTGAAAGAGTCATCTCGTCCATGATATCTAACTGTCCCCAACTGGAAATATTCGATGTTCGAAACAATAACTTGTCCAGTAATATTCCAAAGTGGTTGTATGATCATCCTATATCGGCTGAAATTCTTTTAAGTGGAAATCGCTTTGAGGGTTGCCTACTCCGAAGAATGTGTCAAATAAAAAGTTTGCGAGTTTTCAATATCTCTATTAATCATGTTTCAGGTTGAATTCCCTCTTGCCTCAATAACATTACATTCTGGAAGAAGACTTCTCCAAGCTCACACTCTAGTTCTAAACTTGTAACTGGCTATCCACTTGAAATTAGAGCGTCCTGGCGAGTGAAAAATATGATATATAATTTCAAAGGTTGGCCATTATGGTTAATGACCGGAATTGACATGTTATCCAACCAATTGATAGGTAGCATTCATTTTGGAATGGAAGACTTGTCACAACTTCGATTTTTGAACTTGTCGAGTAATTTTCTAATAGGACCCATTCCAACTTCTTTCCAAAACTTGAAAAATGTAGAGAGCTTAGATCTTTCTAACAACTATTTGAGTGGAAAAATTCCTCATGAATTGGTTGGACTCACTTCTCTATCTACATTTAGTGTTGCATATAACAATCTTTCAGGAAGAATCCCATTTGAGCAGCAATTCTCAACTTTCAATATCCAATGGTAGGATGGCAATCTAGATCTCTATGGAGAGCCTTTGCCAAGAAACTGCTCAACAACAATCCAGCATGAACCTGAACATTAGGGCCAAAATAAGGACGAAAAAGAATGGACTAAAATAATTGATAGCACTTTATTTTTCTATGCATATATTGCTGTCTCTTATGCATTCGGATTTTGGGTTTTCTTTGGGATCCTAATCATTAACAAGAACTGGAGGCATAACTATTTTAGAGCTGTGGACAGATTTATCGAAGTCTTGTTTTGAAATGCTTTCCAAGTATTTTGTGAGTGTAAATTGTAGGATCAAGTAGCAAGTAAGCAATTTAGTCTAATTGGCTTTAATGTCCAACTATAAGAAGCAAAGCATAGTAGCACGAAAACCCATCTATTTTATAGTAACAGTCCCCGTTTGCAAATCTTAGATGTTAAAAATAACGAGCTTGTACCCCGTGCAATGCACGGGTTGTTTTTAAAAATGACAGGACAAAGAATAATAATAATAATAATTAGTAGATGTATAAATAACAAAAAAAAAAAAAACCTTATATAGAGACCATTTACAACAACACACATGCTCAAATATTTTTCCATGCCCGTATCTTTGCATTCCCAAAATAACTCTATTTAAAATACTTTCAAGAGAAAAGTTTGAGAAAAAAAAACTCATTAAATTATGGTTAAAAATAAATTAATTATATCATTTCTCTTCTTTACTCAAAAACATAAACAACAACGTAACCAATGAAATTCATAAGGTATAGGAAGAAGTCTAATCAAATAGAGCTTTTTTCTTTCAACCATTCTTTTGCATTATAAAGTTTAATTTTTTCCTTCCAACCATATTTTTTTCATCTCATCCTACAAATTTTATATATCAATCATTAGATTTAGACTCATATGGACTCTACACAAATTCAATGATGGATTCATTCATTCACTATAGAGATGGTTAAAAGATAGTTAAAAATATAATAAATTCTATCATTTCCCTTTATAAAAATTATAACAATAATTAAGGACAAAAAATGGAATATGAAGCACAAAACTACGTAAATAAATAAATAAAAAAGACAAATAAATGTACTATTTAGCATTCTCTACCACATTATTTACCATTTTTCTTGAATACAACCTTGCAAACACAATTTCCAAAACCGAATCAAAATTAATACTAATATAATAAAATATAATTAACTTTTCCATATGTTTTTCGAGGGATGATAAAGACCAACTTTTGTGCCCAACTTTTACCTTCTTTATTTTTTTTTTAAAAAAAAGTATAAAAAAAAGTGTCTGAAGCAATCATATTTTTTTTGTCCTTCTAGTATTTTTTTAAAAAATGAAAATTCCATTTTTCTTCATAAAAAAGGTAAAAGTTGGGCAAAAAAGTTGGGTGTTTAATATTTTCCATGTTTTTCTCAATTCTAATGAAATTCATAGGTATAGAAAACAGTCATGTCAATTAGATATTTTTTCTTTCAACAATCTTCACATATATAAAGTTAAAAAAAAAAAAACTAATTTTACAATAAAAGTAGAAAATATTATAAAAATTAAAACAAAAATAGAGACAAAAAATGGAATCAAAAGCACATAACCACAAAAATAAAATAAAATAAAATAAATAGACTATTTACTTCTTTTGCTACGTCATTTATCATCCTCTCTTGACACACCCTTCAAATGCAAATTTCATAATCCAATTTTTTTTTAAAAAAACATTTATTTCATCAAATAAACTAATTGCAAATTAACAACGATTAAAATCGATCATTAATATCTATTGATTAGGAAAGAGATCGAGAACACATGGTGTGATATTATATCTTAATACAAATAAAACTTATAAATTTTGAACATTTAGGAAAAAATACAAAGCAAAATAAACAAAAACAAATAATTTCATTCAACATTTAAGGAATCAAATAAATCATCTCACATCATGTTCAATGCGTCATTATGTATTTAGTGTTTTGAAAGAGTTTATGTTCCTTTTATGTATAACAATCAAATAAATAATTTTGAACATTGAAATAAATATGGAGGAAAATAAACAATTTTTTAATAAATATAAAATAAACAAAATCTTCATTAAAATGGATGAACAAAATCTAAAAATTATAAAAAAAAAAAAAAAAAAAGAAAAAGAAAGTAACATTGACATGGAATGCGTTGCAATATGGATTAGAATTTTATATACTCTTGATCGGTTGTAGAGCAATTGTAAGGATAAATCGAAACTAAATTCAGTGGGCTAGATAATACATGATTCTTAAATATGATATTCTAATTATTTTTTTTCGTCTCACCCTTGCGTTAAAGTTGAGTACATTTGCCGGTTGCTCATGGAGGCCAGCGATGAGAATGCAAAGAAAGTGGTGCCGGAGTTTGAAGGCTTGGAAGAGTTTGGTGGTGACGTTGTCATGCATGCTTGTGACTACAAAATACAAATCCAGCGAGAGTTATAGTGGGAAGTGTGTATTAGTTGTTGGTTGTGGGAATTTAGGCATGGAGGTACTCCTGCGTCATGTAGAGCATCCCGAAGCCATCTTCATCTCCATAGAAAAGACGTTTGGGAGAAGCAAGTGAGGAGAGAGATATAGAAAAGAGGTTTGATTTACTGTTTATTGGATACACTGTTTTATTAGAAATGTTGTTTTGAAAAAATAACTGAAGGCACAACGTTTCACCAAAGCTTTGTTTTGGTTTAAAAAAAAAACAAACTCCCCGATATTAGAGATTTGATATTAAATTATATTAGATATTAGATAACGTGGGGATAAACCCCAATTAGATAAGATATTAGAGAATTTTTTATTTATTTATTTATTTATTTTTAGAGATTTGATATTAGATTATATTAGATATTAGATAATGTGGAGATAAATAATGTTTGATGGCAGTTGAGATTGAGAAAAAAGGAAGTTTGAGAAAAACACGTATGTATTGATTTTAAATGGAATGCCACATGTCATAATATTAGCCTATTCTACTTAAAATTTTAAAAAAACTCAAACGCACAGTTTCATTTAATATAATGATTTGTTAGATAAATAGAATGCCACGTGTCAAACTATTAGACTCTTTTGTCTAAAACTCCCCTATTACATATATATACTAGCTTAGAGCCCGCGCTATCATCGGGTTATTATATATATATAATTAAGTCAAAAATCTTTAAAGATTATAAACAACAAATTTTATTTTTCTCTTAATTAACAATTTAGCTACAAAATTTACAAATATTCATAAGATCATTTTAATATTTGAACCGGTTTATTATTTATTTATTTTCTTAATTCTACCTATGACCTATCAACTTCCCTCTATCTCCACTTACATATGTCTTAAATTTCTCTTTCTCTCTCCCACAATTTATTTCTTGGTTTTTTTTCTCCCATAAAACAATATATATCTGTTTTTATTTATTTATTAATCAATTATAGAAAATGATTGATTACATTATATTCAACAATGATACCACTTCTCCTCCACTACACAATCCATTGTGGTAAACTTTTGTCTTTCAAGAGTTGAAGCTTTCTCTTCATAAACAAAATTTTGAGAAATTTTACCATTACACTGGCAAAAATAAAGAAATATTTTAAAATATATGAGTATGTTGATATCTTATTACTGATTATGTTTACTAATTTTGTAAAAAAAAGAATGTTGGTAATTTAATTTTAAAAATACTAATATAATAAAAAGAACCATCTTTTGTTATCTTTTCTCAATTCAATGAAATCCACAAATATGAAAATGAAACTAATTTTAAGACATATGAAAAGAAAGGCAAAAAAAATCTACGATTGGAAAATTGAATGTGAAATATATTGGAAAAATTGAGTTCTCTGAAAAGAAACTCTCACTATTATTTCATGAATTCAATGTAAAATTTACAAAAGAAAAGTAATAATTTGAATAAAAATAATATATAAATTAAAAAAAAAGGTAAAAAAAAAGAAGAAAGAACAAAAGAATCGAAATAAAGATAAAAAAATGAAAATATTAATATAATTGAAAATAACTATTCTAGCAAAACAAAACAAAACAAAAACAAAAACAAAGCAAAAATTGTAGAATAATTTTTCATTGAGAAATAAAGATTAAAAATTGAAAAGAACTTATAGGAAAAAAATATAAAAAGAAAATAGCTACAATATAATTTTCATTGAAAAACAACAAATAGAATCTCTCTCTTGTCTTTTTTTTGAATTGATTGATATAAATAGAAAGTGAAGGAAGGAAATATATATATATATATATATATATATATGGGACCAAAAAAAAAATGGAAGAACATAAGCACCGAAAATAAAGATAAAAAAACATATAAAATGACAATACTAATATAATGGAAAAATAAATTTGTTTTTTTTTCAACCATCCTCCACGATATAAAAGTAAAAGAAACTAATTTTAGACATACAGGAAAACAAATAAAAAAAAAATTATACAATTGAAAAATTGAGTGTGAAATATATTGAAAAAATTGAGTTTCTACAAAAGAAACTCTCTCACTATTATTTTCTCAATTCAATGTAAAATTTACAAAAAATAAAATTAATTATTTGAATAAAAAATAATATATAAATTAGAAAAAATAAAGGGTTAAAACAAAAAATGGAAGAGCATAAGCATTGGAAATAAAGAGAAAAAAAAAAGAAAAAAATATGATAAAATAACTATTCTAGCAAAAGGAAAAACAAAAACTATAATATAATTTTTCATTGAGAAACATTGACTGGAAAATTGAAAATAATTGTTATAGGAAAAAAAAAAGAAAACAAAATAACTATAGTATAATTTTTCATTGAGAAACAATGAATAGAAACTCTTTCTCTTGTCTTTTTCCAGAATTGATTGATATAAAATAGAAAGTAAAAGAAGAGAAAATTAAAAAACAAAAGAAAAAAATATATATAAGGGACCAAAACAAAATGAAAAAACATAAGCACCAAAAATAAAGATAGAAAAAATATAAAATGACAATACTAATATAATGTAAACTAAATATTCTAGCAAAAAAAAAGAAAAGAAAAACTAGTAGTATAATTTTTCATTGAGAAACAACGATTGGAAACTCTCTCTAGATTTCTCTCATCTTTTCTTGAATTGGTGTGAAATTTACAAAGAAACATTGAGATATAAATAGAAAGCAAGCGAGGAAAAAGGAAAAATAAACACAAATAAAGAATTTGGGAACTTTTTGTTTTCCTCATTAAGATATCAATTAAATGCATTCCAAATAAAACTCATATGTTTTAATTGTCTCATATTAAAATATAAAGAGAAAGCAAGAGAAGATAAAAAGAAAATAAAGAGATAGAATTTGAACCTTTTGTTTTCTTCATTAAGACAATTAAATATATTACAAATAAAACCTATACGTTTTAATTGTCTTACATTAAGATAAAAGCATAAGGTAAGAGAAGATGAAAATAAAATTAGATAAAGAGATAGAAAGAGAGAATTTGAAAACCTTTTGTTTTCTTCATTTAGACAATTCAATGCATTACAAATAAAACTCCTATGTTTTAATTATCTCATTAAAAGGCTAAGATTTATTTTCTTCTCTTAATTAACAATTTAGCTATCAAAAATTACAAATATTCATAAGATCATTTTAAACCATAGTTTTACTTAATAGCATAAACCCATATCCAATAAATTTAAAATTCATAAATTTTATTTCTTATAAATTGAAACATGTTAAATATTTGTTTACATGCATATATGTAGTTTAAAATGAAATATAAAGGAAAAAATTCAAAATAAAAACCTAGATTAATCAATTATAGAAAATGATTAATTACGTTATATTCAACAATGATACCACTTCTCCTCCACTACACAATCCATTGTGGTAATTACAGTTATGTTTACTAATTTTGTAAACAAAAGAATGTTAGTAATTTAATTTTTAAAAATACTAATATAATAAAAAAGAATTATCTTTTGGTATGTTTTCTCAATTCAATGAAATCCACAAATATAAGAAAATGAAATAATTTTAAGACATCTTTGGAAAAGAAAGGCAAAAAAATCTCGATTGGAAAATTAAATGTGAAATATATTGGAAAAATTGAGTTTCTCTGAAAAGAAACTCTCATTATTATTTCATGAATTCAATGTAAAATTTTAAAAGAAAAAGTAATCATTTGAATAAAAAATAATATATAAATTAAAAAAAATTAAAAAAAAAAAAAAAAGAACAAAAGCACGGAAATAAAGATTAAAAAAATGAAAATATTAATATAATTGAAAGAACTATTCTAGCAAAAAAAAAAAAAAACAAAAAAAAATAAAGCAAAAATGGTAGTATAATTTTTCATTGAGAAATAAAGATTAAAAATTGAAAAGAACTATTATAGGAAAAGAAAATATAAAAAATAAAATATCTACAGTATAATTTTTCATTGAGAAACAACGAATAAAATCTCTCTCTCGTCTTTTTTTCGGAATTGATTGATATAAATAGAAAATGAAAGAAGAAAAAAAAATAAAAAATATATGGGACAAAAACAAAAATGGAAGAACATAAGCACCGAAAATAAAGATAAAAAAAACATATAAAATGACAATACTAATATAATGGAATTTTTTTTTCAACCATCCTTCATTTATATAAAAGTAAAAGAAACTAATTTTAAGACATACGGGAAAACAAATAAAAAAAATTATACGATTGAAAAATTGAGTGTGAAATATATTGAAAATATTGAGTTTCTACAAAAAGAAACTCTCTCACTATTATTTTCTCAATTCAATGTAAAATTTACAAAAAATAAAATTAATTATTTGAATAAAAAATAATATTTAAATTAGAAAAAAATAAGGCTCAAAACAAAAAATGGAAGAGCATAAGCATTGGAAATAAAGACAAAAAAAAAAAAAAGAACGAAAATATGAAAATAACTATTCTAGCAAAAAGAAAAAAAAACTATAATATAATTTTCATTGAGAAACATTGACGAAAATTGAAAATAATTGTTATAGGAAAAAAAAAAAATAACTATAATATAATTTTTCATTGAGAAACAATGAATAGAAACTCTTTCTCTTGTCTTTTTGAATTGATTGATATAAAATAAAAGAAAAATAAGAGAAAATTAAAAACATAAGAAAAAAAAATATAAGGGACCAAAACAAAATGAAAAAACATAAGCACCGAAAATAAAGATAGAAAAATATAAAATGACAATACTACTATAATGTAAAATAAATATTCTAGCAAAAAAAAAAAAAAGGAAAAGAAAAGAAAAGAATCGTAGTATAATTTGTCATTGGGAAACAACGATTGGAAACTCTCTCTCTACATTTCTCTCATCTTTTTCCCGAATTGGGTGTAAAATTTACAAAGAAAATTGAGATATAAATAGAAAGCAAGCGAGAAAAAAGAAAAATAAACACAAATAAAGAATTTGGGAACTTTTTGTTTTCCTCATTAAGATATCAATTAAATGCATTCCAAATAAAACTCATACGTTTTAATTGTCTCACATTGAAATATAAAGAGAAAGCAAGAGAAGATAAAAAAATAATAATAAAGAAAGAGAATTTGTGAACCTTTTGTTTTCTTCATTAAGACAATTAAATATATTACAAATAAAACCTATATATTTTAAGTCTCACATTAAGATAAAAGCATAAAGTAAGAAGATGAAAAGAAAATTAGATAAAAGATAGAAGAGAGAATTTGAAAACCTTTCATTTTCTTCATTTAGACAATTCAATGCATTACGAATAAAACTCCTATGTTTTAATTATCTCATTAAAAGGCTAACATTTAAAACGCCACGTGTCGCAATTCTAGGTACTTTCTAATATGACCAATCGAGGACACGTGTCGCAATTCTGGGGTTTCTCTGAGCAAAAACTCGGCTTTTATATATATATATGATAACTTGTCTGGTAATATTCCAAAGTGGCTGTATGATCATCCGACATTGGCTATAGTTCTTTTAGGTGGAAATCGCTTTGAAGGTCACCTACTTCAACGAATGTATCAAATGGCAAGTTTGCAAGTTTTCGATGTTTGTTATAATCATGTTCCAGGTCAAATTCCCTCCTGCCTTGGATATGTTACATTTTGGGGGAAAAGTCCTCCAACTGGAGAATATTTTGGAGTTAATGTTCAAATGGACGCATCCTGGAGTATAAAAAATATGGTATATGATTTCAAAGGTATACCACTCTTGTTGATGACTGGAATTGACTTGTCATCCAACCAATTAACAGGTAGCATTCCATCTGAAATGGGAGAATTGTCATACCTTCGCTTCTTGAACTTGTCGAAAAATTTTCTAACAGGCCACATTCCAAATTCTTTCCGAACTTGAAAAACGTGGAGAGCTTGGATCTTTCTCAAAACAAGTTAAGTGGGAAAATCCCTTACGAATTGGTTGGACTCAATTCTCTATCTACATTTAGTGTTGCATATAACAATCTTTCAGGAAGAATCCCATTTGAGCGACAATTCTCAACTTTCAAGATGCAATGCTATGTTGGCAATCTAGATCTATGTGGAGACCTTCTGCCACGAAACTGCTCAACCACAAATGAGCATGAACCTGTACACAAGGGCCAAAATAATGACGAAAAAGAATGGACTACAACAATTGACAGCCCTTTATTCTTCTATGCATTTGTTGCTATCTCTTATGCATTTGGATTTTGGGTATTCTTTGGGATTCTAATCATTACCAAGAACTTGAGGTATACTGTCCCTAAGAGGTAGTTCAATTTGGGATCAAGTTGAGGTCACAATCCCCCTCCCCTCTTGTGTGGACATGTCAAAAAAAAAAAAAAGAACTTGAGGCATACATATTTTAGAGTTGTGGACAGATTTATTGAGTCTTGTTTTGAAATGCTTTCTAAGTATTGGTGATTCACAACCAACTTTGTAGTTTAAGTAATGTTTATCTTTAATAAAGATGTTGTATTGCATAGTGCTTCAAACGTACAATTGGAAGTAGAAGTTGTGTACAAGTTGTATGGGTTTTAGGAATTCATCATGTCTTATGTTTTTTTTTTTTCCCTGTTCCCTTGTGCTCTCTACTATATATGTTGTAAATGATATGACTCTTGAAAATTTTATTAGGTTCAAAATTAATTCATATCTCATTGTGTATAGAGTAATATATTTACATAAAGGAGTTATTGAAAACCACAAATGAGGATTTGCCCTGCCCTTTGATCACTACTTCTTTTTAATAGCTAGGTTGAGTTGCTACTTGTCAAAAAATGCACGACGAGTTATCATTACATTTGTTGTTATATATATGTTGCTGACTATTCCACCAACATTATCATTCTTTGAGTTTTTCGATGCCTATGAATCCTTATAAGGACAATGGCAAAGACGGACGACTGCCCTAACCCACCGGGTTGAGGCACTATCTATACAGAAGTGGGATACTTGATTTGGGCCCAAAACAAAAGAACCAACTGTATTATTCGCTTTTGATCGACAAAAAAGAAGCCCAATAACTGGGCCAATTTTGTCAACTATTGACAAAAGGCAAACTTAGGCCGAAAACAAGACCCAAACCAATCCAAGGGGAACACAAAGAAGGGCATCATGATACGTATATATAATATTGCTCTTTACTCCTAGCTTATTTAACAAGTAAATAACCCGAAGAGTTACATACACCTCCTGAACAGAGTACAATATAGTAGGGACAATCATGTTTAGGGTATAAATAAATATTTTTATCAACAGTCGGATAGTACCCTATAACCAACCCTAGGGACATTTCATCAAGCACTTAAGTTAAGCCCATATCATTAAAGTGGTAGTTGAGTTGGTAAAGCGACAGGAGATAAGGTTCAATTCTCTCCCTCCTTTCGTCCTAGTGGTCACGGGTTCCAACTCTCTTGCGGTAATAGTTCGCAAAACAGATGCTACTAAGAATGAGTTTTACCAACTTGCATTTTGGTGGAGCTGTGGTGACGGACTTGTCTTCCCAGACAGTAGCTATGGCTCAAACCGAACATTCAACAGTGGGTGAGAACTCCAATGGTCACGCCCAAAGGAAAAAATTATATTGATTGTCCCTTCCCACCTTTTTGCTTAAAAAAAAAAAAACTCCTCATTGTCTCATGTAGTGGTTGGGAGTGGTAGATTAAATATATACTAGCTAGTGAGAGCCACGCCATTTCCGCACCTCGACATTTTAATATGAACAACTTTTGACTGAAGTTTGCCGTGCTTCTTGGTTTGAGAAAAGAGGAGATTGAATAAACCTGTTCCTTTACAGAGGTTCTTGGTCATGATAGTCGGAGCCCCAAACTTCACAGACAATTAATTAACTTTTCAGGTCAAAAGTCATCCAAACATTTTTTATATTCCTTCTCCCGTAGTTGAGCGCGAAACCCACTCCATTAATTATTTATTCTCGGATGAGGATCTCCTATAATTATAAAGACATTATAGATTTTTAAAATATGAAATTTAAGCAATTTTTAGGCTTTAAAGTGGTTAAAAAATATCACCCATTAAAAATATGGCATGTTACAGGTTAAAAATCATCAAATCATTTGTTTTTTAACCTACCAAAATTACTATTCCTGTCTGTATTACATTAAAATAAAATAAAATTCCAAGAAGATCCGCAACAAACACGGCAAAAACAATCATAACATGGCATAAAAACGTTGTATGTTAACATCGTATATTATAGTTTTGTTTTTAGTAACGAAAGAAACAAAGGTGCAATTTTAAAACTATTTCCAGAAAACGCGGGGTTGGGTATGACTCAGCAGAATATACAAATGAATGGGGAAGAAAGAAGTACTAATTTGATTGCTGAAATAATATGTTAGAGCATTCACAACAGCTACCCAACTATTTTCCCTAATTTTAAGGATTCAAACTATTTTTTGCTTCCCTATACAAAAATTCACCACAATAGATTTCCTTAACCATTCCCTATATCATTAAAATAATAATTTTTACTTTTAACTTTTTTTAAAAAATTATTTTTTTCTCTTTCTCACCCCACCGCACGTTCTTCTCAGATTTTTTTTTTGAGTGCGTCTACTATCCGGTCGTGGCAAAAACATCCTGTTTTGCCCACCATTAGATGAGTGACAAATCAGCTTATTCCATCTAATTACAAGTTACAAAATGGTATTGGCTACACCAAATAATATCCCATCCACCAAACCAAAACCCAAATTCATTTGCAATACCATGTGCCGAAACGCCGACGGCGGACCTCCGCCAAACCCAACCCACGCCGAAAATGGAATGGCCGGTGGTCTCGGGCTGGACGTGGCGGTGGGTTTCTGCTTGGCAGGTGGCGGCGTATTCCGACGTCAGTAGTGAGAAACTCCGTCTCTGGGTCTCTCTCCGTTTCTCTCTCCGCCATGCCGGATCTTTGTCTCTCTCTTCTCGGTAGCTGCGACCGGTGATGGATAGGGAGGAGGAGAAGACCCACCGGTGCAAAGCCGGGGAGGAGGAGAAGACCCACAGGCTTAGGAGCTCGGAGATGGCCTCCGTGGCCGGCTGGACGTGGGTGGGATCGGCCTGGGCGTGGGTGCAGGCTTGAATCGTCCGGCTGGTCGGGGGCAGTGGGAACGACCTGCTGGGCGGCAGGCAACCTATGGGCGGTGGTTTTTTGCAAGAGAGCCTGTGTGTTTTGGGTTTCATTTCATTCTAAGAGAGGGGTGATATATTCTAGTGTGGGTGAGTGTACTTTGTAAGTTAAAAGAAGTTGATTTGTCATGTTGTGGTTGGTGGGCGTAAATAGGGTCTTTTCTGCACCAACCGAACAGAAGATATACTCTTTTTTTTTTTCTCTCTCCCGCAACTCTCTCGTCTTCTTCTTCTCCAATTTCTGTCTTCTTCCTCTGCAAAACCACCATTTCTCTCATCTCCTCCTCCCACCAAGAGCTGGTATTCCCTAATCTAGTCCGCGTTCTTTTTGCCATAGGTGCCGATTTTCAAGAACCCATCAACGGCGATGACCATCAACGGAGAAAAGGGTGCCGATTTTCAAGAACCCATCAAGGTGCCGATCTTCAAGAACCCCACCACAATTCAATCCAAGCCATAGAAGACCCACCGCAAGTTTCTCTCTCTGCTCTCTCCATCAGTCTTCAAGCTACAGACCCATAATCAAAATCCAATTAATAGTCTAGAAATTTGGCCACCCATTTCAATTCTACCAAACGGAAAATCAACAAAACCGGAAATTAAACCCTTTGTTTCCCATATCCTTGATTCTCTCATCCCTCTTCCCTTTCCTTTTTGGTTCACGATAAACATGAGGCAGAGAGAGAGCGAGAGAGAGAGCTGGACAAGAGGCGAGATAGAGAGCGAGCAGTCGGAAGAGAGAGAGAGAGGTGTTTTAGTATTAAAATAATGCATTGAGTTTGTACAGTGTTTCCCTATGCATTGGAAAACACTGTTGAAACCCAATGGACTAAGTTAAATTTAGGGCTTCTGCTGTGGGATGATTTTGTGGTTTTTTCTCTTTTTTTCCCTAAATAAAGGGAAACAAACTCCTTTAGGGAGTCTGTTGCTAGTGCTCTTATATATAAAGGCAGGTTGATGATGACGCACAACGTACCATTCATTTGAGAATCTATCTCTTCCGAAATCATGAAGACATGTTTTGGTAATAATGTCATTTTGGTTTGGGCTATGGCAATCACTTTTTTCCCTTTTGCATGGGGTAAAGGATGCAGCGAAGAACAGAACAAAGCTCTCTTGGAGATTGATGTAGCCTTTGCTGGCTGGGATGGAAGGGATTGTTGTAATCAAGTGCTTGGAATAGTGTGTGAGGGTATTGGTGGTGGAGTTAGTATTATCCATTTGGAAAATTACTTGAGTGGCTACATGCCACCATCAAGAACGTGGTATCCAAACGTAACCTTGTTCACCTTGTTTGAAGAATTGGAAGAACTCACACTTAATATGATGCAAATTGGAGGAGGGCTTCAACGTACAATGATATGCTATAATAGAATGATCGATTTTGACTCACTATGAATTGGACTTTATTTCATTTTGTACTTGATTTTGTATTTCATATTCAAGGCTTTTACTCAATCCTTGACACACACAACAAAGCAATCAATAATGAAGAACATACTATCTAGCTAGTTTAATTTAAGCCAAAATACATATTTTGGATTTCGTGCAACTCTACTTTGCTTCTCATAATTGGGCAATTCAAGTGCTCTCTAAATTGCTTGGAAAAATAAATATTACTCACTAGTCGACACCATTTATACCCACAAAATTACTACTATATTCATTTCTCAAACTCATTTTATTGCAGCTTTTTGCGAATTGTAGCGACTGAAACATTTGAGGGTGTTGGATCTTAGGAATAATGGATTGGAAGACGTTATTCCCTCTTGTCTTGGGATGATTGCAAACCTTCAACGACTTGATCTATCGAGTAATCACCTTCATGGTAATCTATCTACATCAATATTCTCCAAACAAATTAAGCAAGATTGCAGCCTTCAGTGTCTCGGATAATCAATTAGGAGTTTTATCATTTTCTACTTTTGCTAATGCTTCAAGTCTCGAAATCCTTGAACTTTCAAATTATCTCTTTCACGACAATATACCTCCATCAATATTCTCTAACCAAAGCAGGATTTCGGGATTTGATGTTTCAGGCAATCAATTAGAAGGGATTTTATCATTTTCTATTTTTGCCAATGCTTCGAATCTCTTAACCCTCAATCTTTCTAGCAACTACGATTTGGAAGTTGAAACTGAATCTCCTTCATGGGTCCCAACCTTTCAACTAGAAACTTTGCGCTTGGAGGACTGCAACATCAACAAGAAGAACAATCATGTTGTCCCAAGCTTCATCTCCACCCAATTTTTCTTGTTACGGCTAGACTTGTCTGGAAACTCAACAGGGGAAGCATACATTGTCACCTATTGTTCAACACGAATATCACACATTTATCCTTGAGAAGCAACAAGAGCGATGGTCATTTTCTTGATTGTGTTGCTAATCAAACTTCATCACTTGTGGCTCTTGACATATCTGATAATTATGTCAGAGGTCGTCTTCCTGATTATGCTGGACATCTTTTTCCATACTTGAGTGAAGTTAACATGTCCTCAAATGCATTAGAAGGCAACATTCCTTGGTCATTTGGTAATCTATCTTTGACAGTAGTAGATCTTTCTAATAACATGTTCTCAGGAACAATATCACAAAGTTTGACTAGAGATGACAACATCGTGTTGTATCTAAATCTATCAAACAATAAATTACAAGGAGAAATGCTCCCAAGGAACTCCAACATGACATTGCTGGAGACTTTACTACTTGGCGGCAATCATTTTGAAGGAGTCATCTCACCCACGATATCAAACAGTTTTCTTTTGGAAATCTATGATGTTCACTTGTCTGGTAATATTCCGAAGTGGTTGTATGATCATTCTGGTTTGGCTATAGTTCTTTTAGGTGGAAATCACTTTGAAGGTCACATACTCCAACGAATGTGCCAAATGAAAAAATAAATAAATAAATAATAAATAAAAATTTGAGAGTTTTTGATATCTCTAATAATCGTATTTATGGACGAATCCCCTCGTGCCTCGATGACATTATTTTTTGGGGGATGATTTCTCCACGCCTAGGCTATCGCCCACCCGAGATTGAACAGTTTTTCTCAAATACTGAACTCAAATTTGAAATTGGAGCGTCTTGGCGAGTGAAAAATATTGTATATAAGTTCAAAGGTTCACCACTCTGGTTAGTGAAAGGAATTGACATGTCATCCAACCGATTGACATGTAGCATTCCTTCTGAAATTGGAGACTTGTCACAGCTTCAATTCTTGAACTTGTCGAATAATTTTTTAACTAGTCCCATTCCAAATTCTTTCAAAAACTTGAAAAACGTGGAGAGCTTGGACCTTTCTCACAATAAGTTGAGTGGGAAAATCCCTTATGAATTGGTTGGACTCACTTCTCTATCTACATTTATTGTTGCATATAACAATCTTTCAGGAAAAATTCCATTTGAGTGCCAATTCTCAACTTTTAGGATGCAATGCTATGATGGTAATTCAGATCTCGTGGGATGACCTTTGCCAAGAAATCGCTCAACAAGAATCCTTGAAAAACCCTAAACAGATAAAATATCACGGTTTATGCGGAATTAACGGATATTTAATCTAAGCAAGCAATCACCAAAATATGAACAATCAAACACACAGGATTTTGGTGACGAAGAGAAACCAATTAGAAACCGATCTAATTGTAAAACCTCTCAAAGGCGACCAAACCGAAATCACTATCGGAAAATTATCCGGAGATTACGGACACTAGAACACTTACAACCCTTTGCAAGACCTTGGCTCTGTAAGATCGACAAACCTCAACTCGTCTCCTTGCTCACAATCTTCTTCAACGTGATTCCTTTACGGATCCTTCCATAGACTTCTCAATTTACGCTCACAAACAAACTAAATATCCTCTAAGAGGAACAACAAGGCTCACAATATTTCTCTCTTTAAATCTGACCTCTCACGAACTCTCTGGGGTGAAAATCCATTACCTCTAACATTCTATAGAGGTGTATTTATAATAGCCCCACAAAACTAAACCTAGGACGATTAGAATCCAAATAAAAGCTCATTACGGTAGGTAGCGTTCGGACGGGAAGATTGGCCGTTCGGACGGTCAAATATACATGGATGATGGGCTTCGTGAAGGTGGCCGTTCAGACGGTCATGATGGGCGTTCGGACGGTCACTATTCTGATGTGGAAATTTCTAGGTTTCCATCGCTTTCTTACGTCGCATTCTTCAATCTTGGCGGTAGCGTTGGCGTCGAGCAGCTGAGCAGGATCTTGACGAACTGAGCGGAGCTCTCGGGTTTTAGTATTGAAGTACTTGATTGCATCCGTCCGAGCGGCAATGAATCCCGTCCGAGCAACGGCTCTTTTCTTTTCATTTTGATCACTTAGCCAATACTTCAAACTAACAAACTCCCCTTTGGCAATTTAGGAACAAAATCATTTCCCCAATAAACTCCCCCTTTTTGTCACAAATTGACAAAAGGTAACATGTTTCCTGAAACACTTAACAAACGCATCAAGGCACATGTGGAACAAAAAAAATAAACTCAACTCATGAATAAAAATGCAAAGAGATAATGCATAATCATGAACAATAGAAACTCCCCTCAATATGTGACTCAAAAATCAACAGAAACTGGAAATCAAACCATGTTTCTCCCCTCAAAAGTCAAATGAACACACATGATACACCCATAAAAATCTCATGAAAATTCAGCAATGAATAACCCAAGCATGCTCCAAATATACAAAATATACATGAGATTTGAAGTGACAACCAGACATTGAAATTGTTTAACTCAAGCCGAATAAAAATGTTTCATCCAACCCATGCTTGTAGTGTGTGTGAGCCATCAAAACTTGGAGTTTCACCACCATGAGGTTTTGACAAGTATCTCGATCAAAAGTCAAACCTTATCATACTAGGGCCTAGCCACTCTCATCCTATACATTTCTCATTGTAAAACAATTTGCACAAGTTTGACACGTGAAATAAATTCCTTTTGGAATGTGATCTTTTGATTCATTTGTTTCACTATTTTGTTTCTTTTCTCTATGAGAAAGTGTCCTTAAACATGTAGTGCTTATCACAACCGAGAAAGCAGGAAATTTTTAAGCCCTAGGTTCAACTAGCAAATGGTCAATTTGAAACAAATACTAGTCAAAAACCTCATATGGTTACCCAAAAAAATAAGCTTAAATGTGCACAAAAATTAAGCATAGGCAAAGCGTTACCAGGTAAACTCGGGCTTTAGTAACCACAATAACAAGTCCATTTAACAAAAGTTCATCTCATGCATACTAAGAACATTCCAAGGCATGAGAATTAAATCCACAAAGGCAACATGAGAATTTAATGGACAATCTAGGTGCATAAGACAAAGAAGAAGAAAAACAACTAACTAAACATATTTTGTCTTTTTGAAAATTTTAACAACAAAAAAATGCACACAAAAAAATTAAACAAAACATAAAAAAAGAACATGCTCTAGGAATCTCAAGGATAACAGGAAAAACAATCCTAGGCATGTTATTGGCTCACCTAAAATAAGGTGAGTTCATTACCACTCCCCTCAATGGGTGAATGGTATCATCCTTCCTAACCCACACTTGAGTGATCTTAGGTCTAGGTTTATGAATTTTTCAAACAAGTCTAACCTAGATAGCACTCCTTTCATCATTGTGACCAAACCCTCACAATCTATCCTAGATACGAATTTTATTCTTACGCATGAGTTTTCAAATTAAAAAATAGTGAGGTCGAATGTGACCCACTTTTCCACAATGATGGCATGTAGGGACAAATCTTTGAGCAACTCTAGGCCTAGGGTAAGATGCATGAGATACAAGAGAGTTTTCTTACCTTTCTTACCTTCTTGAGTGAACAGCTGCTGGCTTTTCTTCACACGAAGATTTTTCTACTTCAGTTTAACAAACACAATCTTTGAAGCGAGGCATGGTTAGAAGAACAAGATGCAGTTTTATCAAATCCTAAACCCGGATCTGTCACTAGGCGCTTACGAGCATGCAACATTTGATTAAGCTTTTCACTAGAGAAAGTACTCAAGTGATTTCTAGTTTCAATCAGATCATTTTGGAGGATTTATTCTTAGCAATTAACACATGATTTTCAGATTTTAGAAATTGCAAACAGCATGTGAATCACTCAATTCTTTCAAATTATCCCTTTCAAGTTCAAGATTCTTGACATCCTTAACAAGTTTTAGGTTAGAATTTCTAATTGTAGAAAAATTTTCCTGCAAATTGTTAAAGGAGTTTTGAAGGTCACTAACCCTATTTGATTCATTATCGAGCGGACTTATCATCGATTGATTAGAATCATCGAGAATCATAGGAAATCCCAAAAGCTACATAATTAGGGGAATCATCGAGAACCTCCTCATCGATTGTCACTCATGGTAATATTGAAAGCCTTTTTATCCTTTGGTTTATTACTCATGAGGTTAGCACAATCCTTGCATGAAATGACCATAATAGAGCACTCATAACATTTTGGACCACGTGGGTCTCTTTCATTTCTATCCTTGTAACTCTCTTCTAGCTTTTCAAGTCTCTTGGGAAATCGATGCCTATACTTATAGTCTTGTCTAGCTGCCAATGCTATTTTCTCATCATCTGGTTCCTCATCGGATGACTCATGAGTTCTTTCTAAGAGTTCTAAGGGCAAGATCCTTATGATTCCTAGGTTTAGACAAAGAAAACTCATAAGTTTGTAAGGCACCAACTAACTCTTCTATCCTCAAGGTCTCCAAATCGATTGCATGACTCAATGGTGTTACCTTCATTTTGAATCTATCTGGAGTGATCTCATAACCTTTCTCACAATCTTAGTGTCGAAACTTTCTTTCCTAGATTTATCATGGAGTTTCTAATTTCACTAAGTTTACCAAAGAAGTCATCAAAAGTCTCATCTTCTAACATTTCAATTCTTTCAAACTTAGAAACTAACATTTGAAGTTTTGTAGCTTTAACAAGATTTGTTCCTTCATAAGTAGTTTCTAGAATCTCCCAAGCATCTTTAGCACTATCACAATTTGAAATTCTAGAGTGCTCGTTTGTGAAATTGCTAAGAACAATGCATTCATAGCTTTGTCATTAGCCACCACAATTTGTTTTCAGCAATAGACCATTATTACGGCTTATCTGGAGCTTGAAATCCAGTTCAATAACAGACCAAACGTCTATTGATTTTAAGAAAAATCTCATACGGGACTTCCAATAGCCATAATTAGTTCCATCAAAATTAGGCACAGAATTAAGGGTTTGAGACATGTTAGAAAACAAACAAGGATCACACTTAGGAATTTAATCCAAACAAAGTGAACCCGCTCTGATACCAATTGAAAAACCCTAAACAGATAAAATATCACAGTTTATGCGGAATTAACGGATATTTAATCTAAGCAAGCAATCACCAAAATATGAACAATCAGACACAAAGGATTTTGGTGACGAAGAGGAAACCAATTAGAAACCGATCTAATTGTAAAACCTCTCGGCCAAACCGAAATCACTATCAAAATTATCCGAGATTCAGACACTAGGAACACTTACAACCCTTTGCAAGACCTTGGCTCAGATCGACAAGCCTCAACTCGTCTCCTTGCTCACAATCTTCTTCAACGTGATTCTCCTTTACGGACCCTTCCGATAGACTTCTCAATTTACGCTCACAAACAAACTAACAAAGATCCTCTAAGAGGAACAACAAGGCTCACAATATTTCTCTCTTTAATTGACCTCTCACGAACTCTGGGGTGAAAATCCGTACCTCTAACATTCTATAGAGGTGTATTTATAATAGCCCCACAAAACTAAACCTAGGACACGATTAGAATCCAAATAAAAGCTATTACGGTAGGTAGCGTCAGACGGGAAGATTGGCGTTCGAGACGGTCACTTGAATATACATGGATGATGGGCTTTGTGAAGCGGTGGCCGTTAGGACGGTCATGATGGGCGTTGGACGGTCACTATTCTGATGTGGAAATTTCTAGGTTTCCATCGCTTTCTTCGTCGCATTCTTCAATCTTGGCGTAGCGTTGAAGCGTCGAGCAGCTGCGACAGGATCTTGAACGGGCTCTGCGAACGGGTTTTAGTATTGAAGTACTTGATTGCATCCCGTCCGAGCGGCAATGAATCCCGTCCGAACGCTTGGCTCTTTTCTTTTCATTTTGATCACGAAACTTAGCCAATACTTCAAACTAACACAGCTCGAACCTAAACATGAAGGCCAAAAGAAGGGACTAGAATAATTGATAATCCTTTATTCTTTTATGCATTTGTTGGTGTCTCTTATACATTTGGATTTTGGGTTTTCTTTGGGATCTTAGTCATTAAGAAAAATGGAGGCAGAACTATTTTAGAGCTGTGGACATATTTATTGTGTATTGTTTTAAAATATTTTCCAAGAATTGGTGATTGACAGCAAACTTTTTAGTAGAAGTAGAAAAGATATATGAACTTCAAAGTAATGTTTATCTTTAATAAAAATGTTGTATTGCAGAGTGCTTCTAGCTTACACTTGGAAGTAGAAGTTGTGTAAAAGTTGTATGGGTTCTGGGATTTCATTACAGATTATGGGATTTGTTTTTTCCTTTTGTGTTCTTTACCATGTTGTTAAATGATATGGTTATCCGAAAAACTTGTCTTGATATATATATATATATATCCTTCTTTTCGTCACATTTCTCTCAGGGCAGGTTCTCAAATCTGTCCAACTCTAGGGACATTTCATCAAACACATAAACCACGCCATCATTAATTAACTACTCTTTGTGCTCTCTACTATGTTGCAAATTATATGACTCCTGAAAATTTTATTAGGGTCAAAATTAATTCATATCTCATAATGATTAGAGTAATATATTTACGTATAGGAGTTATTGAAAACCACAAATGAGGATTTGCCCTGCTCTTTGATCACAACTTCTTTTTAATAGCTAGACTGAGTTGCTACTAGTCAAAAAATGCACAACAACGAGTTATCATTACATTTGTTGTTACATTATCATTACACTTGAGTTTTTCTATGCCTATAAATCCTTGTTAAGGACATTGGCAAAGACGGACGACTGCCCTAACCCACCGTGTTGAGGCACTATCTATACAGAAGTGGCCAGGATAATTGATTTGGGTCCAAAACAAAAGAAAGATGCCCTTTTTGATTGACAAGAAAGAAGCCCAAAGGCCGAAAGCAAGACCCAACCCAATTCAAGGGGAACACAAAGAAGGGCATCATGATAAGTATAAACAATGGACAAAGTTTTCCTTCAAATTGGGTTGGAAGAATTTCTTCAATATATTCTATAAAAATGACATATGTCCATTTTTTTAATAATATGTAAGATGCATATGAGTTTTTAATAAAATTTATTCCAATTTTATTCTTACTGTTAAAAAAACATATACATCTTACATGTTTAAGGGACACATGTCATTTTTATAGATTAGGTTAAAAAAACATTCCTTCAACCAAATTTAGATGAAAACTTTGTCCATATACAATACTTTGTAAATTAATTAACTGGTAATGCATTCATATTTACTATCTCCGAGCTTATTTAACAAGTAAATAACCCGAAGAGTTACATACACCTCCTGAACAGAGTACAATATTTCACAAGATAGTCACACAACTATATATGTCACATAAATAATAACTAGAGTAAGATGCTAAAAAACAAATAATATAACTTGACGAGAATTGAAGCACTTAGCACGCACTGACAAATAACTTTTCAGGTCAAAAGTCATCCAAACATTTTTTTATATTTTTTCTCCCGTAAGCTTCACGGAGGCTGTCTGTGTTTGTTTGTGGGAAAGAGCGGGAGCGAGAGCCTCTATCTCTTTGAGCTTGGGCACTCGGCTAGTTGGAGAATTAGACGCGGGGTTGGGGATGACCGAATGGAGTATATAAATGTGTGGGGTAGAATGTGTGACAGGAATAAAATAGTAGTTAATTAGATATTTTTATATTCTGAATATATTGATTTATATTTCTCTCTCTATATATATATTGATTTATATTTCTCTCTCTATATATATATTGATTTGATTTTGTGATATTGTATATTAACTCTTCCATTGTATTTCCTAGTTTACTTTGTCTTATTCAACTATAAATAAGTTATTTTATATATACAGTTTCAAACACACAGAAATACAGTATTTAGAGCATTCACAATGAATTCCTCAAATAAGAGTTAAATTTGAGAAGAAAAATTCACTTCATTAAATTTAGAGAGCCACTATTAAAATGAACTAAACATCAAGCTATCTATATCTTTCTCTACATTAGTTAAATATTATTTTTATTAATTTTAAACCATCAGGAGAGATGAGAGTAAAAAATAAGAATAAAAAACTATATAACTTTTGCTTTTAAGCTCTTATAGCCTGTTTGAGATTGTATTTGAAAAATAGAACTTTCAAGTAAAAAAAAAAAAACTTTTGGGCAAAAACTTCAATTTTAAGCTTTTGCTAAAAGTACGTTTTGACAATTTTCAGGCTTTTGTGGACATTTAAAAGCGCTTTTAATTTTTTTACCAAACGGATATTTTTTTCTTCAAACAGACTTTTTGAGTGTTAAGCACACTTTAGACTTTTCAAATGCAATCTCAAACATGCCCTTAGAATGTAGGAAGTGAATATGACAATAGTTAAATTTAAAGTAATGTAAGGAGTTTGTTAAATGGGAATTTATATAACAAAAAATAGATGTCATACGTGCCACATAAGCATCCATAATCATTTTGTAAGAAAGAAGTCATTATGCATATACCTCTTGTCCTCAAGATATAGTTCAATCGGCTGGAATCATGCTTAATAAAATGGAGGTTGAATCCACCTCTCTCATCTTGTGCGGATATTTAAAAAAAAAAAAAAAAAAAAAAAAAAAGCATAAAACAATATAGCTACCTGGCCTTATCATAGTCTAGCAACAAAAATGTAGTAGATGGTCTAGTAACCATCAAAATTAGCATACATGCTTTAACACTTAACCTCAAGTCTTGCATCAAGGTTTATGTAAATATAATGCTATTATATTTATATAGGCAAACAAATGGGTCCTATGTTTCAATAGTATAAATGATTGTTGTTTATTAAAGCAATATTAATAAGAATCACGTGATTATAAATGTATGAATATAGAACGTAGTGATCATTTACTTTGAGTAAAGTCTTATTTATATTTGTTTTACTCTCGCTTAAAGCCTTTGTCCGGTTTAGCGGATAGATTTGCTGTTACTTCCCACCATATATATCGATGTTATTGGTTTTGTTTGGATTGGTAGCCGTTACTCCCCAACTTGTTTATTTATCCATTAATTAATAGTCTCTGGACGGATAGCTGTTATTTCTTTTTTAAAAATTCATTTTAGTCTCATTCATGAATCAAGAGCAAAGCTTTTATAATACAGGCCATGCTCTGAAGTATCCGTAACAAAACTATAAAGATACCAACGTCAAACAAGACATATTACAATTCAGACTCTTAAAATAGATCCGCTAACCTATGACTAATTAACTAATGAAATACAGATTTGTATCAAATAGAACGAACTAATGCATAGGTAGCAATTATTTCTTGACACTGGGGGCTGAGAATCTCAGGCCAACACTTATTCCTTGACACTGAGGGCTAAGAACCTCAGGCCAACACTTATTCCTTAACACCGACCGCGTGCAAGCAGATCTCGTACACTGAAGGACACGTTGGTAGCTCAACGCGGTGGGAGCGCAGAAAAAGGCCTGGCAATGGATGAAGAGTGGCGAAATAGGTGCAGAAAAGATCGGCAGAACTATAAAAACCAAAAAACACACGAAAAAACAGAGAGAAGTAATGAGGAAATACTAAAGCAAATACAAGAAAACCCAACAAAACAAAATACAAATGAAAATCAAAACAAAATAAAACAAAGGAAACAAAATACGGAAAACCAAATAAAACATAAAACAAAAGCGAGAATGATCAACGGAGGCTGCAAGCAATCGGGAACACACCAGGAAGGTGACGATGGGAGAATGGCGGTGAGGGCGAGAGGACCTACCTCAAGGCACAAAGACCCTAAAACAACCGGAAAAAAGAAAGGAAAACCGAAGAAAACAAAAAAACCAAAGAAAGTGGCGAAAGGGAACCTGGTCGAGGTTAGATCATCAAGTAAATCGTTAGACCCTAGGGGTGGAAAGACCACTGTACAAGGAGGAGGCTGAGGAAAAGGAAAAAGAAAAGGAAAGGAAGGAGCACCGGGACTAAGATATCAAATAAATAATTAGAGCCTGGTACGAAAAGGACTTGGGGAGGAGGGATGACGGTCATCCCTCCTCCCCAAGAGTGACGGCAATCTGGAAGGGGCTGTTAAAACAAAGAAAACCTAGAGAGAAAACCTAGGGGACCTATCTTTAATTCATTAAGACACAATATGCGTTATTCCATTAAATGGCATATATATATAGAAATTATATTTTACCCAGAAGTATCACGATTTTTTTTTGCTCAAAGTTTAAAAAGTGACATAACCCCAAAGTTTCAAATTGTGGCAATTTAACCCATTTGTTTATTATTCCCAAAATGCCCCATCACATTTTTTCTTAAAAACAAAAAATCCTAAAAAAAAGAAAAAAAAAAAAAATATAAATATATGCTGGTGGTAAAACCACCCCATAGGTGTGGCTGGCCACCTCGTTTGTTTTTTTTTTTGAAAATGTGATGAGGGCATTTTGGGAATAAAAAGGTCAAATGGGTTAAATTCTATTGGGGGTCACTTTTAAACTTTTATATATATATATATATATATATATATTCAAATTAAGCAGATAATGAATAAAAACCAATTATTATACTAGTGAAAATCATTATCATTTCCCAATAAATACTAACATACTTACTTTTCTTTGAAACTGGATCTCTTGATTTCTTTATGCATAAAAAATAATAATTTTTAATGCATATTTTTAACAATTTCCTACAATTATAAAGACATTGTAGATTTTTAAATTATGAAATTTAAACAATTTCTAGGATTTAAAATACTAGAAAAATGTCACCTATTAAAAATGTGGCGTGTTATAGTTAAAAATCAAGTATATTTTCATCAGGTTCTTACTCACTATGTTGTAAAAAAAAAAAAAATCAAAGTATTTTTGCAAAAATAAAGAAGAAACCTTTTCGGAGGAAAATTATTTTTGATTGTTTCAATAACATACAATATTTTTAATAAATGATATTTTTCAAGCATTTCGATGCCTAAAAATAAGCTAAATTATGTAATTTAAGAATTTACATGATTTGTTTTTAAAAAAATTGATTACATACTTGAAAATATTCAAGAAACTGAAACTAATTAATTGCAGTAAAGCCGTGCTTATTACTGGTAATTGGGCAAATATAGTAAAAGAGACGATAAATGGGTAACTGGGAAAATACTATCTTCTTCTTCTTCTTTTTTAAGGGAAAATACTACTGTTAAGAGAGGGAAAAGAGATTTATTTATGATTATTATTTTTTTCAATAATGGTGTATGAGTTAATTGGGACCAAGGCCGGAAATTGGGAGTCCTGCAAAATTCTAAAGTTCTCCACCACTACATAGTTATAAATAGGGAATTTATATTTAAGATCCTTAGGTTAGCACTCAAAAAATTTTAAATGCTTAAGTTCTTTTTTTTTTTTTTTTTTTTTGTGACAATTTACTCCTTGGGTATATCGAAACTACAATAAAATCTATGCCGTCAAATTTTTTTAATATCCATCAGTCTAGGTCAAAATGCACCGTTTTGACCCATTAAAATATAAGTTTTTTAATTTAATTTTAAAAATTAAATCTATAAAAAAATACAAGAGTGGCTGAACCACCCATAGGAAAAATGGGGTGAGTAGTTCGGCCACCCCCAATGGCCTAAAGGGGTGGCTAGCCACCCCCTATGGTGGCGATGTCTAGGATCGGCCGAATTTGGTGGAGTCAAGGAGGGGAGTGGATCGATTGGATCGGGTGGTGATGGAGAGGGAGGCGTTAACAAGGTCTGGGATCAGTCATCCCCTAGGGCCAAACCCTAAAATTTTTTGAAGGTTTGGCCCTAAGGGGTGGCCGAACCACCCCCTTAGGCCATAGGGGTGGCCAAACCACCCCCAGGCAAAATGGGGTGGCTTATGGAGTGGTTCGACCACCCTTGTATTTTTTATTATTTTTATTATTATAGATTTAATTTTAAAAATTAAATTTTAAAAAATTAATATTTTAATGGGTCACCTAGACTAACGGATGTTAAAAAAATTGGATGGCATGGATTTTATTGCAATTTCAATATACCTGAGTAAATTGTCAAAAAAAAAAAAAAATCTTAAGGATTTAAAAATTTTAGAGTACTGCCCAAGAGTCTTAAATATAAATTCCCTTATAAATGTCAAAAAGATCTAGAAAAAATTTTGTTAATTCTCTTATTGTAGAAAAGGCCGAGTCTCCAAGAGGTAGCTCAATCGGCTATGAACCACGCCTTATGAAGTGTAGGTCACAAGATCGAATCCCCCTCCCCCTACCCTTGTGTGGACATGTCAAAAAAAAAAAAAAACGAAATCGGCTGTGCAAATTTGCTACTGAAGTTTATACCCTTTTTCACGTTCTTGGTATGCGGTTGAATACTTCTTTTCCATAAATGGGCCTAATTGTTTCAAATACAATTCCCGATGATTATTGGTAAAATTTGCATAACTCTCATCACCTACAAATATGCAATATTAGACTGAACAAGCTGAAAAATGCATACTTTTTACGACCTTTATACATTCTCTTAATATTTTGTTAATCCTGATTTAAAAGATATATTTGTATTTGAAATATTTCGAATCAGTAAAGCTTTATAAATAGAGTTGTGTGCTTAGATCATAAATAAAAAGAAATATATAGCCTATTTTGGCTTAGATGTGTAGATGTAAGCTATATATATATATATCGAATCACCTTAATTTCTATGTTTATTTTATTTCCTTTCATCATTATTATTCTTCTTTTATATTTATCATATTATATGTTTCTATATAGATTACTATATATGTTGTAAATTTTGGTTCTTACGACCAATGAGGATGCTAATTAACTTTATTCCTAATATTTTAATTCGGTTCTTTCAAACAATACCAATACTTTCGGGGGTTCCATCCAGAAGGGTTCTTGCTCAATGGAAAGTTAAAAGGAAAAACATATATAATTGAGAAATTGTTTTGTTTATGAAGTCAATAAAAGGAAAAACAAGACTTGTATACCTTTGAAGTCTTCGTCGTAATAACCACATCAACATGAAGACCTTTTGAAGGGTTACTAGTGGTTGAGTTTGACGACGGGTTTGGACCGGCAACCTCAAAGGCAAATTTAGTTGTTGTCACAGGTCTTACAGTCAGTGGTGGTTGATATAAGAACGTACACTATGCGTCAATTAAGCAGCAATTCAACGACGATCATTATTAATGTAAGAGAACCGGCACCAGAAAGTGCAATCTGGGGAAAAAATCGACACTATTTTAATCCTTATATATTGACTCTATAATATTTTGAATATTTTTTAGCGTTCTATAAATGTTTAAAATAAGCCAAACATTTGATTCATCTCGAATTCATCATAAAGGTTTAACAATACATTAGTATTCGAAAAACCAACCATGATACAATGTTCCAATAAACATATCCGTAACCAACTCGCCCTCTGCTTTTTCATGCAACAAAAGAGTAAAATACATAATATACAAAACAATGACTAGGATTCCTTTGCCAACTATTTGGACGTGTCCCATACAATATTCCCAATGAAAGTCCATTCAAATACTTGACATTGCATTGGAATATCTCCATCATATTTATTTCTACACTCTCGTGTACGGCATTCTTAAGCATAGTCATGTCTGTAGACTGTAGCTAGGGACCGAACTAGACGTTTAATTTTATAAGGATCAGATTTTGAATAATAATATTATTCAAACGTTGTCTTTTAATGCGTAAATAACGACATTTGAATAGGATGTTACTATTCAAACGTTGTCTTTCACGCGTGAATAGTTGCACATGGAATATCTCCATCATGGCTATTTCTACACCCTGGGGCACAACATTCTTAAGCCAAGTAATTTAGTACAAAGAGAGGATCGATGAAAAATATGTCACAGACTCACAAAGGACTATAGGACTATCATTTACCTGTAGGGACAGATCGAGCTAGATATATATTCTTATAAAAAAGTTACGAAGTATAAATGAAAAATATATTAAAATATAAGAGGATTCCAACTACGAATAAAAATTATATTAAGTTTAAAGATTAAATTAATATATAAATAATAAGATTCTTATACATTCAATTTTAACCAAAAACAAAAGAAAAGACACAATAATATGTCAATTTTCCAATGTTTCCGATGAGACTGGTTTCCAAAAAACGCGTGGTTAATTGGGCATTAGAGTATCATCAGATTCAAGACTTTCCAAATACATGGCAACTTGTTTATAAATTTATATTAAAAAAAAAAATACATTTTACTCGCTCAAAGTTTGACTACTTTTTTTATTTTGCCTCCAATATTTATAAAATTGTAATGTACCCTACAAAAGTTTTTGAAATTGTTAATGTTACCCAACCGTTGACAAATTCCATACATTACTAAAAACACATTTTTTCCTAACACCCATTACTAACGTGTTAAGCCCATTGACACATTAGTAATGGGTAGTAACATGCCATTACTAACGTGTGTGACGCGTTAGAGATGTATCCGTTAGAACTGAGAGTTTACTAACGTGTTAGAGATGTGACACGTTAGTAAATGGGTCCTAACGTATTGATTATGCCACGTCACCCCAAGGGTAACGTGGCAAAATTACCATGTTACCCATGGGTGACATGGTAAGTTTACCACGTTACTCCACGGGGTAATGTGACATTTATTCCCACATTAGTAAATTGTTTTTTTTTTTTAATTTGTCTATATTAATTTTTTTGGCTAATTATGGCATATTTGAGTCGCTACACCTGGTAATCAATATTTATAATATCATCCATCTATTAAGCAGTGAAATAGAGAGCGGTTAGGCATTTTTAAGGGCAAATGGACTTTTGCCCTTAAAAAAATGCCTAACCGACTCCTCTCCATTTCCTGCCCATTCCATCCATCCATGCAAATCAATCTGGTCCTGATAACTAATAATAATATACATCCATCATATATAAACAACTAACAATCATGGTAACATGTTATGACACGCTACTAAATTTATTTACTAACGTGTAAGTTTTTGACACGTTACTAAATGGTGACGTGACAAAAATGAATGAACAGTATACACGTTAGGAAAATGCATGTTTTTAATAGTGATAACTTCAAGGGTATTTTGGAAAAAAATGTAAAAGTGTCTAATTTGGTACACAATGGTAGTATGGTTGTATGTGGGGCTTCCATGCAACTTTTTAAGGTTTGGAGGTATAATTAATTGCAAAATGACTAATAGTTTGCAAGGTAAAGTATAAAAAAAAAAATAATAAATTTTAAAAAAAAACCCAACATAAGGACATTTTGGAGAAAGAAAGAGTGAAGTTAGGGTAATTTGTGGAGATTTAAAGCTAAAGTCCTGATTTGGTAGAAGTAATTCTTAGTGAATTGCAATTTTTAAATATTTGAGAGGGTAAGTTGTATTTTTCGAATTTATATCTATCAAATCCAATTAATCAAGGTATTATAGAATTACTTAAATCGAGTAATTCTAGAAATCTCTTTTGTATCCCTCTAATGTCCCTCCAAAAATGATGTGATTCTTAAAATTATCATTCGATCAAAATCCTATAATAATCAATCACAAGCCCAATAGTGATTTAAGAGCCACATCATTTTTGGAGAGATACAAAAGTGACACAAGGGGGACTTGTAACATTACTCTTATAGAATCTCATAATAAATCAAAGAGATAAAGAAAAGAGAGAAAGACACATAGATTTTATGTGCTTTGGGTTTAGCTTATGACCTACATTCACGTATTAAAGTCTTATAGGTTACATATTTCTTTACCGGTTTGATTTGAATATAATGCTCTATTTATATAGCTTTTACAAAGATTGAATAATCTCAAATACAAACTAAATCTCTAAATATAGGGTAATCAAAATCACGAAGAATTTATATTATTGCCAAGGTACAAACATGTGTCTAAATAGGCAAATATTATTTTATGTGCATGGTAGATGTTTGATAGAGAAGACTTAAAAGAGTAACAATTTGACTCCGTGAGCAGGTGAAAATTCCAAGCTATTTCCACAAAACGCGTGATTGGGCATGACAAGAGTACAATATACAGGGGTGACGGAGGAGTAAAAGACAATTTCGGGTGTTGAAATAATATATATATATATATATATATATATATATATATATAGGCCTGTAAATGAGCCGACACACTCGGCGAGGCTCGATTAAACTCGAATCGAAATCGAGCTCGAATCTTTCAGCTCATTTCTCTTGTACAAGCTCGCTCGATTAGCAAATGAGCCAAGCTCGGCTCGCCCGACTAAACTCGACAAGGGCTCGTGAGCTCGATTTCATTCATAAATGAGTAGATTAAATGATTATTAATTAAGTAACTAATGTATTTCTTACCATTTATAAATTATAATCACATTAATGTATACAAACTTAAATGTTATATTAATTAATTGTATAAAATTAAATTAGTTTAACTTAGTTTTATACTTATAAATTAATAAATTATAATATATATTTATATATGATATGTTTATTATCTATAATATATGATATACATCATATACTAACTTTAACAAATAACAACTAACAACTAACAAGTATCAAGTAAAATATAGAAATAAATTATATCAGTACTTGATATGAATATTAAAATAATCTCAAATTTAGTAACTATGCTCTAAGAATCTAAGCAATTAAAAAACATAGGTGACAATTAGAAAGTTAGTCAACAATGTGCACTTAATCAATGTACGTTACTCTTTAGGATGTGACAAATGACAATTGACATTATATTCAATAATACAAACTTAAATGTTATATTATATAAGATAAATTATATGAATATAATAATTATACTATATAAATTATAAAATTAACAAGTGTATAAATTATCTTTTAAGTTTATAGTTAATATAAATTTATTTAAATTATAGGAAAAATTAGGCTTGCAAATTAGCGAGCGGCTCGAGCTCGCTCGAGCTCGGCTCGGTTACTATACAAGCTCGGCTCGGCTCGGCTCGGTTACTGTACAAGCTCGACTCGGCTCGGCTTCTCGGATGGATTTACAGGCCTATATATATACATATATATATATATATATATATATATATATATCTTTGGGCCCATGGCATAGGACCTAAGCCCAATACCCGCAAAACACGCAGCCCATGGCCAATGGGCCGTGTGAACATTAAAGGTTGTCCCACCCCGTTTGGGCCACGTTGCATGAGCTCTCCCGACCAGAACATCCTTGGGATCTCACTCATTCAAACCATGACCGTTGCCACAGTAATAGTTACATGATCTGCAGAATTAGATCAAGTTAATGCTCTCCGGACGGTAACAACTCACACATAGATGTCATTCTGTAGTTACGCTTCACACCCGGATCCTGTTATAATATATTATTCTTTAGGTTTATTGTCTTTCCTATTATAGTCTATTTCCTACCTTAATTAGTTTAGGATTTCTTGTCCATCACTCTTAACCTCTCTATATAATGAGATTTATGTAATTATCTTAATAGATATCAAAATCAATACAATGTAGTCCTTACGTTTGCTTCCGCTCTCTCTCTTTTTTCTCTTATTCTTCCGCATATTCATTATTTCAACATGGAGCCTATATATTTTAATATGGTATCAGAGTCATTTTCTTGTGGCCTTCAACGTCTTTATGTTTCCTTGTGTTCCGTTCGACAATCTTAATGCTCAAATCCACCGCCCCGCCCCGCCCAAAGCTCTTTGCCAATTCAACATCACGCGCGTCACACACTGGTCAGGTTCGATGCATCGATCTGATAACCGCCCAAGTGGGCTCATTTTCTTTTTTATGATTTGGCCCTAGTCGGCCTAGGCCCATTGTCGGCCCTTTTGAAGAGTGATGGTCCGAGACCACATCATCGCGCCTCACGTCGAGCTAATTTTCCCTTTTTTTTTTTTTTATGTTTTGGCCCTAGTCGGCCCAGGCCCGTTGTCGGCCCTTTTTGAAGAAGAAGAAACGATCTGAGTGACCACATCACACGCGCCAATCAGGTTCGGTGTGCCGATCTGATAACCGCCCAAGTGGGCTCATTTTATTTTTATTTTTGGCCCAAGTTGGCCCTGGCCCATTGTAGGCCCATTTTGAAGTTTGGCTCATTGTCAACTCTGACCCGTTGTCGGCCCATTATGGAGTTTGGCCCATTGTCGGCCCTTTTGAATTTGCATTCACCAGCTACCTGCCACCATCGTTGGCCGCCCGCCAGCCTCTATCTAATCCGACAATCTCCACCATCTATGGACCATTCCCTACCGAATGTTATAATATATTATTCTCTAGGTTTATTGTCTTTCCTATTATAGTCTATTTCCTACCTTAATTAGTCTAGGGTTTCTTGTCCATCACTCTTAACCTCTCCATATAATGAGGTCTATGTAATCATCTTAATAGATATCAAAATCAATACAATGTAGTCCTTACGTTTGCTTCCGCTCTCTCTCTTTTTTCTCTTATTCTTCCACATATTCATTATTTCAACATGGAGCCTATATATTTTAACAAATCCCAATTAAGTGACATCGACGGTTACACGCCGGTCATAATCATCCCTCGACAAAGATATCAATTCATCCGGATGTTATGCCTAATCCCGGATTCTCCATTTCGATCAAATCATCAAACACCTATAAAAGGTATCACTCACAAGAGGACAAGTACACACTTCATACTCTACTAAGCTCTATACTACATTCATACACATTCTGACTTAGGCATCAGAGGAGGCACAATCGGCCACCCCCTGGCACGTACTCTTAATGTTTGCTCTCGTTTTGTAGATCTTAGAAACAACCATCCATATGATATCGTTTTACCTCAAATTTCACCATACTGGAAACTGTAACAACAGTTTGCACTGTTTGTGGGATCGATAAGTTCGTTCGTACAAAAATAAATATCTGTAACCATGATGAACACAGGTCAAGAAGCCGCATCTAGCCTGATGATCAGACGCGGCCACCTCCCATGCCCCAAACCGCTGAAGGCATATATTGTTGTCTCTTATGCATTCGGATTTTGGGTTTTCTTTGGGATCCTAATCACTAACAAGAACTGGAGGCATAACTATTTTAGAGAAGTGTTGTTTCAAAATGCTTTCCAAGTATTTTAACTTCAAATAGATGTTTATCTTTAATAAAGATGTTGTATTAATGAGTGGTTCTAGCTTACACTTGGAAGTAGAAGGTTGTGTAAAAGTTATTTGGGTCGTGGGATTTCATTATGTATTATGGGATTTGTTGTTCCCTTTGTGCTATTTTACCATGTTGTTAAATAATGTCTCTTGAAAATTTTGCTTATTTGGACCAATGGCTCTTGCTCAAAAGAACCTCGTTACCAAACCGAGGTGCCTACTTGGAAAGTCATAAATGGAAAACATAATTGAAAAAACAAAAAAAAATGGGGTAATTACCTTTTACCTCATGAATTACAACACCTTGGCACTTTCTCCTATGAACTATGAACTATGACACTTGACCCTATCAAACTACTATCTTATAACACTTTCCTCCATTCCGTCAGTTAAATTAATTAAAATTAACGGTCAATGGTCATGTGACTTGTATGTGCTATTTTAAATTTTTTTCCTTCCACTTTTTTTGCCATCACTTTTCATCTATAGGCCATGCTCAAAAGACACCTGACACTTTTAGAGGCTAAATTGAATGAATTTTTACAACCCACTTTGTAAGAAATATATATATATATATATATGAAGTGAATTTGTTGTATGTTTCATCTGGGTTTGGGTTGATATTGTTTGGTTATTTTTGCATCTCTATCGGCTTCTACCGACTTGCCACAGCTGCACTCTAGATCTGTTCGACTCTATTGCCTCCATTTGAGCTCAAACCCAATTTGAGCTCAAATGGAATTCAAATTCAGCAAAATTTAACCGAGCCAAACTCGAACACTTAGATAAAGCCTGACTCGAGTCCGAGCTGAGTTGGAGCGAGTTAACATTTTGTCAAGTCAACTTTGAATAGTCACCACTTGACTCGGCTTGATGGTGCCAAATAACCAACCCCAGGGCCGGGGTCAAGGTTAGGGACATTTGATCAATCACTATGCCCTGACTTCGTTACTCATCCTCGTCTCCCTCATTAATTTACGGACTTGGCACACACTAAGAATTTACTTTTCAGGTCAAAAGTCATCCACTAAAGCTTGTATTTGAGCGTGGTCATTGGGCAGGTGCAATTTCCAGAAGATTGAGTAGAATATACAAATATGTGATAGAGAAACAATATTTTATATATACATCCGTTAAACCATTCATTTGAGAGCCTATATCTCTTTGAAATGAAGATTTCTTTTGGTAACAATGTCATTTTGGTTTGGGTTATGGCTACCACTTTTTTCTCTTTTGCTTGTGGTACAGGATGCAGCCAAGAACAGACGAGAGCTCTCTTGGAGATCAACAACTCTACAAATGGTGTAGGCTTTCTGGGCAGCTGGAATTGGAATGGAAGCGATTGTTGTAATCTTCAAATGTTTGGAGTCCATTGTGACGGTATTGCTGGGGGAGTTAGCCATATCGAATTGTTGAACTTGAATGTCGACATGGAATCATTAAGCAAGTGGTATCCAAATATAACATTGTTCACCTTATTTGATGAACTGGAAGATGTGTCACTTACTAACATGCAAATTGGAGGAGGGCTTCAACGTGAGAACTCTTATTACTTGATTTATATATCCATGATTATTTGTTCATATATATATATATGTTAAGCTTGAATGATTCTGACTCCCTATAACTTGATTTATGTTTCATATTCAGTACTTGTAACTCAATCCTTGACACACAATACAGAAAATCAATGACTAAGAGCAAAATCTCTATAGTTTAAGCCTAATACATATTTTGGTTTAAAATACAGTTAATTTGTATATCTGAATTTAAAATTACTGAAAAACACCTCAATCCATGACCCATCGTGTGTGTGTGTATATATATATATTCTCATTAAAAAAAAAAAAAAACCAATTTCACAAAATTATCAAATTCGGCTACCAGAAATTTCATTCATGATCAACCTATACAGCAAGAAAGTAACTAAAAGCGCAAAAATTACGTTGTTCAGTGTGCCGATTTGTTTTCATTTCCTCTTCCACTATTTGCTCGGCAACCAAAACAGAGAAAAAAATAAAATTGATGGGTTTTCGTGCTACTATGCTTTGCTTCTTATACTTGGACATTAAAGCCAATTAGACTAAATTGCTTGGAATAAATATTTACTTGCTACTTGATCCTACAATTTACACCCCACAAAATACTACTACACTCATTTTCTCAAACTCACTTTGTTGCAGCTTTCTGTGAATTGAAGCGATTAAAACATCTAAAAGGATTGTATCTTGAGCATAATGGATTGGAAGGTGTTATTCCCTCTTGTCTTGGGAAGTTTGCGAGCCTTCAACAACTTTACCTAAGGAGTAATAGCCTTCATGGTAATCTACCTCCATCAATATTCTCCAAAGAAAGCAAGATTGCGTTCTTTGATGTTTCGGATAATCTATTAGAAGGGGCTTTATCATTTTCTACTTTTGCCAATGCTTCAAGTCTCGAAGACCTCAATCTTTCGGATAATCTCTTTCATGGCAATCTACCTCCATTAATATTCTCTAACCAAAGCAGGATGTCCACATTTGATGTTTCAGGCAATCAATTAGAAGGGGTTTTATCATTATCTATTTTTGCCAATGTTTCAAGTCTCTTAAAACTTGATCTTTCAAGCAACTACGATTTGCAAGTTGAAACTGAGTTTCCCTCATGGGTCCCAACCTTTCATCTACAAGAACTGATCTTGGCGAACTGCAACCTCAACAAGAAGAACGGTCACGTTGTCCCAAGCTTCATCTCCACCCAATTTTCCTTGGTAAATTTAGACTTGTCTAAAAACTCAATAGGGGGAGGCATGCCTTGTAACCTATTGTTCAACATGAATATCACAGATCTATCCTTGAGAAGCAATAAAATCGATGGTTCTTTTCTTGATTGTGTTGCTAATCAAACTTCGCCACTTCATGCTCTTGACATATCTAATAATTATGTCAAAGGTCGTCTTCCTGATTATGATGGACATCTTTTTCCATTCTTGAGTGAAGTTAACATGTCCTCAAATTTATTAGAAGGCAACATTCCTTGGTCATTTGGTAACCTGTCTTTCACAGTATTAGATCTATCGAACAACATGTTTTCAGGAATGATACCAGGAAGTTTGACTAGAGATGGCACTGATCTGGGATATCTAAATCTATCAAACAATAAATTGCAAGGAGAAATGCTCCCAAAGAACTCCAAGATGACAAGCCTGGAGTGTTTACTACTTGGCGGCAATCGATTTGAAGGAATCATCTCACCCATGATATTAAACAGTGCCAGTTTGCAAATCTTAGATGTTCAAAATAATAACTTGTCTGGTAATATTCCAAAGTGGTTGTATGATCATCGGACATTGGCTATAGTTCTTTTAGGTGGAAATCACTTTGAAGGTCACCTACTTCAACAAATGTGTCAAATGGCAAGTTTGCAAGTTTTCGATATCTCATATAATCATGTTTTAGGTCAAATTCCTTCCTGCCTTGGAAATGTCACATTTTGGGGGAAAAGTCCTCCAACTGGAGAATATTTTGCAATTAGCGTTGAAGTGGACGCATCTTGGCGAAATAAAAATATGGTATATGATTTCAAAGGTTTGCCACTCTGGTTGATGACCGGAATTGACATGTCATCCAACCAATTGACAGGTAGCATTCCATCTGAAATGGGAGAATTGTCATAACTTCACTTCTTGAACTTGTCGGGTAATTTTCTAACAGGCCATATTCCAAATTCTTTTCGAAACTTGAAAAATGTGGAGAGTTTGGATCTTTCTCAAAACAAGTTAAGTGGGAAAATCCCTTACGAATTGGTTGGGCTAAATTCTCTATCTACATTTAGTGTTGCATATAACAATCTTTCAGGAAGAATCCCATTTGAACAACAATTCTCAACTTTCAAGATGCAATGCTATATTGGCAATCCAGAACTATGCGGAAACCCTCTGCCAAGAAACTGCTCAACCACAAACGAGCATGAACCCGAACACAAGCACCAAAATAATGATGAAAAAGAATGGACTACAATAATTGACAGCCCTTTATTTTTCTATGCATTTGTTGCAGTCTCTTATGCATTTGGATTTTGGGTATTCTTTGGGATTCTAACACTACAAGAAAATCGGTCTTTAGCGACGACTCAAAGTCGTCGCTAAAGGCCCATAAGTCGTCGCTATTAACATTAGCGACGACAATGGTCGTCGCTCCCTGTGGTTGCAATTAATCCGTCGCTAAAGACTAAATAGCAACGACCTTTCATGTCGTTGCTATTGATACTTATTAGCGACGACAAATGTTGTCGCAAATAATTATTAAAATTTGTCGCTGAAAATCTTTTAAAGCCAATGTCGTCGCTAATGATACACACATCAGCGACAAATGTCGTCGTTGATGATACACATATTAGCGACGACATTTGTCGTCGCTTATGACACACATTAGCGACGACATTTGTCGTTGCTGATGACTCACATTAGCGACGGCATTTGTCGTCGCTAATAATACACAATGTCGTCGTTGATGACACACATTAGTGACGACATTTACACACCAACGACGACAAATGTCGTCGCTAATGACTCACATCAGCGACAACATTTGTCGTCCGAATGATACACATCTAGCAACGCATAAAATGTGTCACCGATGACGCGCACATTTATAATGATTATGCAATCATCAACGACGACATTAATCGTCGTCGTCAACATCAAATGCTTTTATTTTTGGCTAATTAATATTTTAAATTATTTGGTATAAATGATATAAACATAATAATATGTTAGAGTTTATCGTAATTGTTTGATATTAATATTTTATATTGAAACCAAAGTAATATTTTATATGGCATACTAAAATTTTAATATCAGAGTATGCTTACTGTACATTCCAGACTGAACAAGGAAATCAAAGACGAGATGAATTTTTTCCCAATGCGTTGTGATAACAGTAAAAGATAGATCTATAAAAGCAAAAGTCAGAAAACAAGGAAATGAAATTTAAAAGAATGACGAACATGTTGCCACTTGACAAAGTAAATCCCATGAAGAACTCCGCTCTCACTCTCACAGATGAAGCACCGTAAATCGAAGGATTGGTACTTTTACAACAATTGGAAAAGGGTAACAACAATTTCTTGGACCTTTTGGCACGAGTACGCCTATGAAACTCTAATGATTTTGGACGAAGAAGACAAAGTGCAGAAGACGTAACCTTCAATTCCACTATAGCACGAAGTAAATGGCACAACTAGAGCTGAAGTACGTACGTTTTGCAATCCGCTTTCGCTGCTCACAAAGCCAAAAGAAACAACCAAAATCAGCTCCTAAAACATAATTTAAGAAATTTTAAAAAATGACGAACACGCAAAAATCAAGTCAAGTGATTTCTTAAACTATCACTCACATTCTTCTTATCCAACAAATATATTGAATATTCTGAGTCTATTGCATAGGGTATACTGGATTGAGCATTCCAGATGAAACTAACACCGAAAGAAAGTACCAAATGCACTCCAAAGGAAAAAAAATATATTGTCCACAAACTATCATCTTTTCCTTCTAATCTACCATAAAAGCCACGATGATATAATAGTATTGTGAGGTCTATATCCGGCAGATCTTTTACAAAGAACAAAACACATATCGTGTAAAAATATTACATTGGCATTGTGGTATAAAAATATGGTTTATAGTGTTACTAAACAAAATTATAAAGGGTTGATTTACAAAGTCACATTAATAAAGTTATAAAGGGTTGATTTACAAAGTCACATTACAAACTTGGTTATTTTTTAGCAGAATCTCAACTACAATGCAGCAGGCCTTGGACTATGAAGATTTAGTTAAACAAAGATATAACACGAGTCAGAACTCACCCCCAGAAAGAAGATAAAAGGAAAAGGCAATAACATGCTGCATATTCCTACTCTAGTTACTTTTAATAAAGTCAACAAAGATCGCACATCAAACCAAATCATGCTTTTTATCCATCGATTCAAAGGAATGAATACACTTGCATTATTGTCGGCTCACTAGTAAAACCTTTGCAAATACGATTATATCCAAATAAATGTGAATTCTCTACAAGGGTACAGAAGCTTAGAAATGTGAAAGAAGTATAAGGAAAATAATTATGCTCAAAATGAATAGCAATTGCACTAGGGAATCATGTTGCAACAGATCCTACTCTACCCTGGGTTAAATCTTTTCCTCACCTAAATGACATATTTAGAAGGTACATAATACTATAAACTTTTGAGAACCAACCTGAAATTGAAAATTCAATGCTGAAATCAGCAGTTTTGGGGCCAAACTCAAATCAGCAGCAGTTATCTTCTCTCCAGCGACATATGGCCCCTGATTTCATCCTCCAACTTATCAACAGAATTTCAGAGAGTAAAAAAGAACAAAACTAACAACTCTTTACAAGTGTATTCTTTAAATGTGAACACACATACATGTGCCTTAAGGTGTTCATCCAATGCCTTCAATTCATAGCAAAGCCTGCTCGATCCGTCATTGGGATCCTTGCTCTTCACAAATTTCACAAAGCCCCAAAAATCTTAGATCCGTAAGATCATCATAAAAGGCTGGTAAGAATTTAGAAATATTTACCAAAAGGTTTCTCAATTCAAATCAAGCAAATCAATCCAAGTCCTTTGGGAGAGACCCAACAAGAAAAGCATGCAAAAAAAAAAAAACTCTTTAATCAATCAAAAAGGCCGATAACAAACTCCCACCACAAAACAACTAATTTCACAAAGAAGAAAGCAAAAGGACATCGCAAACATTCTCTAAGTTTTTGTAAAAATATAGGTTATGTAAATAAACCTTGCATTAATCTTACTTATCATGAGTTTAGTAATGATATGCCCGCTAGACGCAAAACACATTCATCAAAATTAAGTACATAAAAGAGACCCTAAAACTCTTAGAAATTAACAACCCGCTACTCAATTGTGCCCGTCACAATAAAGGAAAAGTACCTGTAGCTGAATTCTTCTCTGACGACCAATAATCAAGTGCCTAGAGACGGAGAGAATGCATCTCTAGAGTCACCAATCAGATCCAAATCGTCCTTGAGACCCACAACTTCGTTGCTCCTCCAATTGCCCGGTTCTCGCTCTTGAATCACCATTTAACACCTTCAATTCATCCAGAGCCACTCTAGATTCCGTGAAACTCACCTTAAATTGTGAGGAATTGCTGCTGGAATGCCATCTCTGCCATACATAGTTGAATTAATTAAATTCCAAAAAATCAGAGAATTGCTCGTGATAGAGAGAGAGTGTACAGAGATGAGATGGAGATGAGATGGATGAGGTTGGAGGAGTATCATGAGATGAGATGGATTAGGTTGGGGAGTAGATCTGTAAACGAATCCAATGGCGCCAGAAATGGAGATGAGATGGATGAGGTTGGAGGAGTATATCCATGGAGATGAGATGGATTAGGTTGGGGAGTAGATCTGTAAACTAATCCAATGGCGCTGTAAAATTTACAATTTCAATTGTAAAATAAAATAGTCTTTTCTAATACTTTTGTTCATCGTTGGAATTGGACCAAACCTCAGAAGACTATAAGATTTTGAACCAGTGCCTCATTGTGGCTTTCTTTGTAATAATTAATATCCATGCATACAAAAGGTCCATTCTTTTAATCAATGGCCTTCTATTTGTGCGATAGCTTCACTTAAATGTACATAATAATATAATATTAAGAAAATTGGGAGCTTAAAATATCTTAATTAGCGATCAAAAAATCAATTCATTGGTCAAATGCTCATTTACCGCTTTTCACCATAGGCGTTGAAGAAGAAATCTACCAATTTCAAGATACTTAAAAAAAGGGAAAATGGAAGTTGTATGAATAAATGGCAGTGGGAGACATGAGTCTGGCATGCAGCGAATTAAGGGTTAGAGAGTAAGGCCCAATGGGTGGTACCATGTGTGTAATAATTGGACATGAATTTCTAGGAAAAGTTATTGCAATGTCTTTAAATAATTCTTTACATTAATTCCTTCTCTAATAATATATATATATATTACATAATTCTTTATGTTCAGATCAACGCCACCTTTACTTTTAATCCTTGTTAACCAACTAATAATAAATCAATTAATTAGTTATAATATTTTAATATTTTTTAATATTATTTGAGTAATGCATGGGACACCGGTTTAATATTATTTGAGTAATGCATGGGACACTTTAATCCTTGTTAAGAATTTTAATATTTTTCCTTTAATTCATTTGCACTTATTGTTGTCGCTATTAAGGACTTTAATGTTTTCTTATATTCATTTGCATTTACATTGCCGTCGCTAATAAGTATTTTAAATTAGCAAACAATGTCGTCCATCGAGGATTTTAATGTTTTTCTTTTATTTCATTTATGCATTTATAATGTGGTCGCTAATAAGCATTTTAAATTAGCAACCACATTGTCGCCGCTACTAATGACTTTAATGTTTTTCCTTTTAATTCATTTGCACGACATTACCGTCGCTAATAAGTATTTAAATTAGCAACGACAATGTCGCCGCTAATAAGACTTCAAATTTTTCCTTTGATTCATTAGTGACTACAATGTTATCGCTAATTTAAAATGCTTATTAGTTATTTACAACTAAATGTCGCCGCAAATGATAGGAATCCCATCACAATAGTTATATCATATATGACATTTAGTCGTCATGTTGTCCATTTTTTTTATGAAATTAGCGACGACAATTTCTTGTCGTCGCTGATTGGTGAGCAATAGCAACCATATATGGGTCGTCGCTAAAAATATGGTCGCTAAAGACCAATTTTCCTGTAGTGTAATCATTAACAAGAACTTGAGGCATACATATTTTAGAGCTGTGGACAGATTTATTGAGTCTTGTTTTGAAATGCTTTCTAAGTATTGGTGATTCACAACCAACTTTGTGGTGGAAGCTAGTAATGTTTATCTTTAATAAAGATGCTGTAGTGCATAGTGCTTCTAACTTAGAATTGGAAGTAGAAGTTGTGTACAAGTTTTATGGGTTTTGGGAATTCATCATGTCTTATGGTTTTTTTTTTTTTTTTTCGTTCCCTTTGTGCTCTCTACTATGTTGTAAATGATACGACTCCTGAAAATTTTGTTAGGTTCAAAGTTAATTCATATCTCATTGTGCATAGAGTAATATATTTACATAAAGGAGTTATTGAAAACCACAAATGAGGATTTGCCCTGCTCTTTGATCAGTACTTCTTTTGAATAGCTAGGTTAAGTTGCTACTTGTCAAAAATTGCACAAGAAGTTATCATTACATTTGTTGTTATATATATATATATATATGTGTGTGTGTGTGTGTTGCTGACTATTCCACCAACATTATCATTATTTGAGTTTTTCTATGCCTATGAATCCTTGTTAAGGACAATGGCAAAGACGGACGACTGACCTAACCCACCGGATTGAGGCACTATCTATACAGAAGTGGGATACTTGATTAAAAACAAAAGAACCCACTGTAGTATTCGCTTTTGATCGACAAAAAAGAAGCCCAATAACTGGGCCAATTTTATCAACTATTGACAAAAGGCAAACTTAGGCCGAAAACAAGACCCAACCCAATCCAATTCATGATACGTATATATAATAATGCTCTGTACTTCTAGCTTATTTAACAAGTAAATAACCCGAAGAGAGTACAATATAGTAGGGACAATCATGTTTAGGGTATAAATAAATATTTTATCAACAGTCGGATAGTACCCTATAACCAACCTTAGGGACATTTCATCAAGCACTTAAGTTAAGCCCATATATACTATAATTTACTCCTCATTGTCTCATGTAGTGGTTGGGAGTGGTAGATTAAATATATACTAGCTAGTGAGAGCCACGCCATTTCCGCACCTGAGTGGCGGAGCCACAGCAGTCTTTACCCAAAGATTTTTTTTAATTTTTTTTTTTTTACACCCAAAAAGAATTAAAAAAAAAAAAATCATCCACCCATTTCATGGCATCCCCAATATTACTAGTACTACCATTACTTCTCAACACACGGTTTCTATCTTATAGTCTTCAATAAGGTTGTCAAACAAAGTGGGTTGAGGATCTTTTGTCCCATATCATGTCTAGACGCCCCCATTATTATCACCAAGCAAAGTAACTCCCCCCTCAACCCCCTCCTTTTTTTTTTTTTTTTTTTTGACTCCTGGTCGCTTTTGTGTTAGATTTTTGTTATAATTAATGTGTTTCTTTTACCTAGTTTTAATTTTGGATTTTTCGATTTATTTTATCAGTTTCTTGAGATTATATGGTTCACTTGGTGTGGGAACGATCAAGTCTTGATCTGATCTTTCTGATTATTAATTCCCACAAATTTATCTTTTCTATTTGTAATTTTTTTTGCTGTTTTCGTTTAATTATCTTATGTTTGGTTGCCTAGAAAATTGAATAAAAATTAGTAAATCTATATGTATGTATCTATGGAGTCTGGTTCTCCAGAAATGAAAAAACCCATAGGAACTAACTACGTAGTAAGCAATTTGAATATTCGTGATAAGTTGTGTTATATTGTCCGAGTTGATTTTCTGTATTTGAATTTTTTAACATATTTATGAACTTATATATATATTGTGCTATATATATATTGTATGAATTACTAAATTTTTTGGATGAAAAAAATTTGTAAGATGAAAAAAAATTTTAATGGCACCTCCAATATGGATCATCTGGCTCCGCCACTGCACCTCGACATTTTAATATGAACAACTTTTGCTTGAAGTTTGCCGTGCTTCTTGGTTTGAAAAAATAAAAGATTGAATAAACCTGTTCCCTTACCGAAGTTCTTGGTCATGATAGTCGGAGCCCCAAACTTCACGAAGGGAAAGGGATCATCTTCATTTTCTTTTAACTGGATGTGAGCCGGTTTATGGCCAAGATCGATTTATTTTTAGCAATGGAAGGTCATAAAACAGTCACGTCAATTAAAATTGATGAAAGACAATGTTAACAGCGTGAGAGATGAGAATGAGCGGCAACATTAATGTATTGTTCAATATCAACAAACATAGTTAGAAATCTGACTGACCAAATAGTAACATGAATGATGTGAAAAACAGCAATTAAAAACATTAACCAATTGTGGCATATGGCTAGTCAGAAGGGAAGGTAGAAGTGATTGTAAACTCAGAGATGAATGCTCTGGTGTGATGGTCCCTACAAAGCTTACTGTCTTGAATAGAAATAGAGGAAAGCTCCTCAAGAGGAGTTAAAGATCCTCAACCTTAGCCTCCAACCTAGCAGGCGTGTGGTGGTTCTTTGTCTGATGGCTATCTCGGTGATGTTCTTGAAGGCTAGCGCGGTCGTGACCCGATCATACGTTACTTCATCCATGATTTCGCTGAAACTCGATGTATGGTGGTTACTCCGTTGGGTGGCGTCGACTCATTCAGTCAACTTTGAGATTTTGAGGATGTAGGGAAGGGGGGAGATGGGGAAAATTTTGGGGGAGAATCTTTTCGTCGCGATTTAGCCAGAAAATCGGCGATGTCTGATGGTTCACGACTGTAAATGGAAGCTCGCTGCCCTTCATTCCTCCTTCCTCTACAAGAAACCAACCATCTCCCCAAAATGGAAGCCGCAAATCACTGTCGTTTTCTCATGCTATGTGCAATCCTGATTGCCTATTTGGCCCTTAGCTCTTCCACGACCCTTGATTTCTTTGGTGGCGACCACCACCAATGGCCTTGTCTGATTCAATCAGTGCATGCTCGATTGGCGAGTGCATCTTGTGGTTCGACTCGGTCATTGGGTGGCGGATTAAGACCCGTCGATGATTTTAGGGATTTTGAGGATGAAGGGGAGGGAGGATATGAGGACGAGATGCTTCTCTGGAGAGGAGTGGCATTACAATGGAAGAGAGATGGGTACCTAAAGCGCGTTAAGTAACAAACAGTTCAGTTTTTTAAAATAATGTGTTTATTTCGCAACCCTTGGATTGTTTTCAACAAATCTGAGCCATTAACCTGGAGAGGAGCCAGATCCTTCACGAAGCACTTAGCACCCACCGACAATTAATTAACTGTTCAGGTTAAAAGTCATCCAAACATTTTTTTATATTCCTTCTTTTGTAGTTACTTACTCATTCTCGGATGAGGATCTCCTATAATTATAAAGACATTATAGATTTTTAAATTATGAAAAAATTTAAGCAATTTTATGCTTGAAAGCACTTAAAAAATATCACGTACTAAAAATATGGTATGTTACAAGTCAAAAATCATCAAAACATTTGTTTTTTAACCTACCAAAATTATTATTACTGTATTACATTAAAATAAAATAAAATTACGAGAAGATCCGCAACAAACACGGCAAAAACAATCATAACATGGCATAAAAAAGTTGTACGTTAAAAAAGTTGTACGTTAAAATCGTATATTATAGAGTTATTTTTATTTTTATTTTTTTTTAGTTACAAAAGAAACAAAGGTGCAATTTTAAAACTATTTCCAGAAAACGCAGGGTTGGGTATGACTCGGCAGAATATACAAATGAATGGGGAAGAAAGGAGTAATAATTTGATTGCTGAAATAATTGTTTATCTATACGTATGTTATATATAAAGGCAGCTTGATGACGACGCACAACATACCATTCATTTGAGAATCTCTAGCTCTCTTTCGAAATCATGAAGACATGTTTTGGTAATAATGTCATTTTGGTTTGGGCTATGGCAATCACTTTTTTTCCGTTTTGCATGTGGTAAAGGATGCAGCGAAGTGTTAGAAATAGGTTTGGGCCTTACTCAACTCAAAAGCTAGTTCAAGAGTTAAGGTTTACCCCCAACCTTATAAATGGCCCATCTCCTTAATATCCAAGCAATGTGGGACTTCCAACACGCCCTCTCACGTGTGGCGGGAGGACATTCAAGCCAACACGTGCAACAAATGGGTGACGGTGGACCACAGCTAATTGGGTCTGGCTCTGATACTATATTAGAAATAGGTTTGGGCCTAACTCAACCCAAAAGCTAGCTCAAGAATTGAGGTTTCCCCTCACCCTTATAAATAGCCCATCTCCTTAATATGTAAGCAATGTGGGACTTCCAACACGCCCCCTCACGTGTGGTGGGAGGACATCCAAGCCAACATGTGCAACAAATGGGTGACGGTGGGCCACAGCCAATTGGGCTTGGCTCTGATACCATGTTAGAAATAGGTTTGGGCTTTACTCAACTCAAAAGCTAGCTCAAGAGTTGAGGTTTACCCTCAATCTTATAAATGGCTCATCTCCTTAATACTCAAGTAATGTGGGACTTCCAACACGCCCCCTCACGTGTGGCGGGAGGACATCCAAGCCAACATGTGCAACAAATGGGTGACCCAATTGGATACCATGTTAAAAATAGGTTTGGGCCTTACTCAACTCAAAAGCTAGCTCAAGAGTTAAGGTTTACCCTCAACCTTATAAATGGCCCATCTCCTTAATATCCAAGCAATGTGGGACTTTCAACATGGTATCAAGGAGATGGGCCATTTATAAGGTTGAGGGTAAACCTCAACTCTTGAGCTACCTTTTGGGTTGAGTTAGGCCCAAACCCATTTCTAACATGGTATTATCAACAATTATTCTGATTTTAATAGGATTACTAGGAATTCTTTAGTGTGAATTTTAAGTTAAATCAAATATATTGGGAAAAATATATTTGATGTCTAAATGATGAATTATTTGGCATTTAAGGTTTACCTAATTAAGTGCCTAAGTGTTAATGGTAATGGAGATATTAGTATATTAAATAATTGTTTTGTTTAATATGATTATATATATATTTGTTTATTATATATATGTATATATATATGAAATGGGTTGCATGATGAGCATTAATATATTTGTTTATAATATATATGTATATATATATTGGGCTGTGAATGGAAATCAATGCTCATTAGATATATATATATATATATATATATATATATATTACAATATTAATATTTATAGATGGGTGGAACCTTCAAGGCTTCAGATGATCCTTTTACTTAAACAAAATATACATATAGATATTTATATGCAGTAGGTGGCAGAGGATATGTAAAGCTGCAGTTTTTATCTCTTCCATTGCAGTCTTTCCTCTCCACGGCAATGTTTTTCATTGGTTTGTTGTGTGGTGCAAAAAAAAGCGCAGTTTAATAGCTGTACAATTTATATGTTTTAATTCCAGTTGTGTCCCAAAGCTTTGCATATAAATAGGACCAGCTACCCTCCCTCTCGCACAGTGAAGAAAAGAAGAGAATAAAAGAAAAAGAGAGAAAAGAAAGTGAGATATATTTATATATTTTTAGTAATAAGCGTTGGAGCGTTTTAAGTGGATTGCTAGGTATATTTCTTTTATCCTTAGTTTATGTCAATTCTAGTTAGAATTTAAATTATGTCAATTTTATTTATTAGATTTTAAATTATGTCGTTATAATGCCCAAATTACTCGGAAAAGTGTGATTGAATATTTCGGGACGGATATTATATTCAATCATTCTTTTAAATATTACAAATACGTCGTTGTGCTGCCTAAATTTTATTAGGTATTTTACAATAGCGCCGTTGTAATGCCCAAGTAATATTAGACATTTTAGTTAAATATTACATTAATGTCGTAGTAATGCCCATATAAAAATGTGGTAATGCTACATAGTCGTTATGATGCCCAAGTGACATTACAATATTTTAGATAGATGGCGTTATGCTGTCCGATTTTAGATAGAGCATAGGGAGATATTAAGAGGTTGTTATTTTAGCCTTTTAATTATAATTTTAGACTAATTTATTATCGTAGCAGCGCCTAAAAATCAGATGAATTTAGAATCAAGATTAGAAAGGGAATCCAACATAACGGTCTCACGGTGACAAGTAAGTATAATTACTATCGAGCATGGTATTATTTTAGTGAGTACAATTGCTTATCGAGATTGATACTAGTTTATAAAGCTTTTGAAATGTGATTATTATATGAGCTGAATATTTTATGAATAACATGATTTAATGCTTCCAATTATTTTTATGAGTTGCAAAATGAAATGTGGTGATTATGAGAACAAAAGAATGATTTTAAGAGACATTATTGCATACGTTGAACATTGAGCATAAGAGATTAATTAAATATGAAGCAAAATGGTTTTCCTATGTTAACGGTGGGAGCCAAATGAGCCTCTCGGGTTAAATAAGAAGCCTTTTGTCTTCATAAAGTTGACTATAAATGTTGAGGTGTTCTTATATTAACTGTAAGAAGGAGCCTTCTGAGTTAAAATAAGAAGCTGGTACTAACCGAGGAGCCAAAAGTGTCTCTGAAAATCGTAAACGAAAGGTTCAAGTCCTTTAGAAAGCGAAGAGGAGCCAAAGATGTCTCTGATGGCCGAAACGAAAGGTTAAAGTCCTTTAGAAAGCGGAGAGACTAGAGATTGCATTGCATACATTGAATAATGTGATTTATGATTTAATTGTTTTACTTCTTTGTATTTATGTGCATATTCATTTTATGAGATGCAAGTAAAATGCATATATGTATAAATATAAAGTTGTTTAGGAGAGATAAATGATTTTATCACAAACAACTCTATGATGCTTATTTTATCGTATAGATTATACAAAAATAATTATGTTTGGAAAATTTAACGTGTTATTATAATCATCATGTTAGAGATATTCCTGAAAAAGATGGCTCATATTGAAAATGTTAGTAATTCTTATACTTATTGAGACCGTGGACTCATTAATCCGCCTATGTAAATGTGGTGACACCACCATCATATCACATTTACATAGATATTGATGCAATGGAAGAGGGTGACGATGATCCATATGCCTGCTTAGGATATTATGGATAGGGTCTTGGTATTGTAATTTTATGTAGAATATTATATCTATCTTTTGGAGTGTAATTATGGTTAAGACATGTTTTAGATGTTTTGGTGTGTATTTATTTATGTGTTACTTTGTGGCACTTTTGACTAGCGTATTTTGTTGTAAAATATAGTGTAAAAATCTTTAATATAGAAGTTTTATAATCACTCGATGTGTTTTGTGAGGTTGTATAAAAAAAATAATAAAAAAATTTCACTGCTAGATTTATAATCTCGATGATATCGAGGATGAGATAGTAGTGCTTAGTGGCAATTGGAGATTTCCACTTTCGCCTTTCAGCACATGTTGGCTTGGATGTCCTCCCACACGTGAGGCGTATTAGTCCCACATTGCTTGGTATAAGGAGATGGGCCATTTATAAGGTTGAGGGTAAACCTCAACTCTTGAGTTAGCTTTTGAGTTGAGTAAGGCCCAAACCTATTTCTAACACGAAGAACAGAACAAAGCTCTCTTGGAGATTAGAAACTCTAAAAATGGTGTAGCCTTTGCTGGCTGGGATGGAAGGGATTGTTGTAATCAAGTGTTTGGAATAGTGTGTGACGGTATTGGTGGTGGAGTTAGTATTATCCATTTGGAAAATCACTTAAGTGGCTACATGCCACCATCAAGAACGTGGTATCCAAACGTAACCTTGTTCACCTTGTTTGAAGAATTGGAAGAACTCACACTTAATATGATGCAAATTGGAGGAGGGCTTCAACGTACTTGAGAACTCCAACTTGATTTGTTCTTTTCTTTTTCTTTTTCTAATCCCATGATTTGTTCATCTATATGCATTTAATTTAATTTAATTTTCTCTTTTGCTTCCAACTAAATTCATATTGACTAATTGTTTTCAAGAAATAGCTCAATCGGTTAAGAACCACGTCTTATGAAGCGGAGGTCACTAGTTCGAATTCTCCCTCCCCTTCTTGTGTGGACATGTCCAAAAAAACAAAAATTGACTAATTTATGGAGTTCCCAATGATATGTTATAATAGAATGATCGATTTTGACTCACTATGAATTGGACTTTATTTTATTTTGCACTTGATTTTGTATTTCATATTCAAGGCTTTTACTCAATCCTTGACACACAATACAAAGCAATCAATAATGAAGAACATAATATCTAGGTAGTTTAATTTAAGCCAAAATACATATTTTGGATTTCGTGCAACTCTACTTTGCTTCTCATAATTGGGCAATTCAAGCGCTCTCTAGATTGCTTGGAAGAATAAATATTACTCACTAGTTGACCCTACCATTTATACCCACAAAATTACTACTATACTCATTTCTCAAACACATTTTATTGCAGCTTTTTGCGAATTGAAGTGACTGAAACATTTGAGGGTGTTGGATCTTTGGAATAATGGATTGGAAGACGTTATTCCCTCTTGTCTTGGGATGATTGCAAACCTTCAACGACTTGATCTATCGAGTCATCTCCTTCATGGTAATCTATCTACATCAATATTCTCCAAACAAAGCAAGATTGCAGCCTTCAGTGTCTTGGATAATCAATTAGAAGGAGTTTCATCATTTTCTACTTTTGCTAATGCTTCAAGTCTCGGAATCATTGAACTTTCAAATAATCTCTTTCACGGCAATATACCTCCATCAATATTTTCTAACCAAAGCAGGATTTCGGGATTTGATGTTTCCAGCAATCAATTAGAATGGATTTTTATCATTTTCTATTTTTGCCAATGCTTCGAATCTCTTAACCCTCGATCTTTCTGGCAACTACGATTTGGAAGTTGAAACTGAATCTCCTTCATGGGTCCCAACCTTTCAACTAGAAACTCTACGCTTGGAGGACTGCAACATCAACAAGAAGAACAGTCATATTGTCCCAAGCTTCATCTCCACCCAATTTTCCTTGTTACAGCCAGACTTGTCTGGAAACTCAATAGAGGAAAGCATACTTTGTCACCTATTGTTCAACACGAATATCACACATTTATACTAGCTTGAGAAGCAACAAAATCGATGGTCATTTTCTTGATTGTGTTGCTAATCAAACTTCATCTCTTATGGCTCTTGACATATCTGATAATAATGTCAAAGGTCATCTTCCTAAACATATTGGACATCTTCTTCCAAACTTACATCAAGTTAACATGTCCTCAAATGCATTAGAAGGCAACATTCCCTGGTCATTTGGTAATCTATCTTTGAGAGTAGTAGATCTTTCTAATAACATGTTCTCAGGAACAATACCACAAAGTTTGACTAGTGATGACAACATCATGATGTATCTAAATCTATCAAACAATAAATTACAAGGAGAAATGCTCCCAAGGAACTCCAACATGACATTGCTGGAGACTTTAATACTTGGCAGCAATCATTTTGAAGGAGTCATCTCACCCACGATATCAAATAGTTTGCTTTTGGAAATCTTTTGTGTTCGAAACAATCACTTGTCTAGTAATATTCCAAAGTGGTTGTATGATCATTCTGGTTTGGCTATAGTTCTTTTAGGTGGAAATCGCTTTGAAGGTCACATACTTCAACGAATGTTCCAAATGAAAAAATTGAGAGTTTTTGATATCTCTGATAATCACATTTCTTGATGAATTCCCTTGTGCCTCAATGACATTTTGTTTTGGGGGAAGATTTCTCCACGCCTAGGCTATCGCCCACCCGAGATTGAATAGTTTTTACCGAATACTTAACTCAAATTTGAAATTGGAGCATCTTGGTGAGTGAAAAATATTGTATATAAGTTCAAAGGTTCGCCACTCTGGTTAGTGACAAGAATTGGCATGTCATCCAACCGATTGACAGGTAGCACTCCTGAAATTGGAGACTTGTCACAGCTTTGATTCTTGAACTTGTCGAATAATTTTTTAACTGGTCCCATTCCAAATTCTTTCAAAACCTTGAAAAACATGGAGAGCTTAGACCTTTCTCACAACAAGTTGAGTGGGAAAATCCCTTATGAATTGGTTGGACTTAGTTCTCTGTCTACATTTATTGTTGCATATAACAATCTTTCAGGAAAAATTCCATTTGAGCGCCAATTCTCAACTTTTAGGATGCAATGCTATGATGGTAATTCAGATCTCTATGGACAGCCTTTGCCAAGAAACTGCTCAACAACAATCCAACTCGAACCTAAACATGAAGGCCAAAATAAGGGCGAAAAAGAAGGGACTAGAATAATTGATAATCCTTTATTCTTTTATGCATTTGTTGGTGTCTCTTATGCATTTGGATTTTGGGCTTTCTTTGGGATCCTAGTCATTAAGAAGAATTGGAGGCAGCACTATTTTAGAGCTGTGGACATATTTATTGTGTATTATTTTCCAAGTATTGGTAATTGACAGCAAACTTTTTAGTAGAAGTAGAAAAGATATATGAACTTCAGAGTAATGTTTATCTTTAATAAAAATGTTGTATTGCAGAGTGCTTCTAGCTTACACTTGGAAGTAGAAGTTGTGTAAAAGTTGTATGGGTTCTGGGATTTCATTACAGATTATGGGATTCGTTTTTTCCTTTTGTGTTCTTTACTATGTTGTTAAATGATATGGTTATCCGAATAACTTGTCTTGATATATATATATATATATATATATATATATATATTTAACCTTCTTTTCGTCGCATCTCTCAGGGCAGGTTCCCAAATCTGTCCAACTCTAGGGACATTTCATCAAACACATAACATAAATCACGCCATCATTAAAGCGGTACCCTATAATTAACTACTCTTTGTGCTCTCTACTATGTTGCAAATGATATGACACCTGAAAATTTTATTAGGTTCAAAATTAATTCATATCTCATTATGCATACATAGAGTAATATATTTACATATAGGAGTTATTGAAAACCACGAATGAGGATTTGCCCTGCTCTTTGATCACTTCTTTTTTATAGTTAGGCTGAGTTGCTACTAGTCAAAAAATGCACAACAACGAGTTGTGATTACATTTGTTGTTGCATTATCATTACATTTGAGTTTTTCTATGCCTATAAATCCTTGTTAAGGACATTGGCAAAGACGGACGACTGCTCTAACCCACCGGGTTGAGGCACTATCTATACAGAAGTGGCTGGGATACTTGATTTGGGTCCAAAACAAAAGAAAGAAGCCCAAAGGCCAAAAGCAAGACCCAACCCAATTCGAGGTGAACAAAAAGAAGGGCATCATGATACGCATATATAATGGACAGAGTTTTCCTCTAAACTGAATTAGAGAAATTTCTTTTAACCTACTTTATAAAAATGGTATGTGTCCATTTTTTTAATAATATGTGATATGTACATGAGTTTTTAATAAAATTTAGGATAAATCTATATTCCTCCCTCAAACTACCACCCAGTTGACAATGTCATCTCAAACTTTCAATTGTGACAAATCAATGTCCCCCCCCCAAAACTATCAAAACATTGTCAATATCCCTTCTAAGGTTAGCAAAAAGATTAAAATGCCCCTATATATTTCTCAATAAGACAAAAAATACCCCTATAAACTAAAAAAATATATATATTTAAAAAATGAAAAATTTTAATTTAAAAAGAACGAGTTTTTTTTTTTTTAAATATATATATTTTTTAAACAAATTTTTTTAAAATGATTTTTTTTAGAGGAAATTTTTATTTAAAAGAATTTTTTTCTTTTTTTTTAAATGAAAATTTTTATTTTCTTACACGGAAATTGTTATTTAAAAAAAAGAAATTTTTATTTTAAAAAAATTATTAAAAAAATCAATTTTTATTAAAAAAAATTGAAAATTTTCATTTATTTTTCTTATACAAAGGATTTTTTTAAATTTTTAATTTTCCACCCTTTTGGATTTTTTTTTTTTTTTAGTTTTATGTTTTTTTCTAGAAGTTTTAGTTTTTTTTTTTTACTGAGGGTAGTTTCGTCATTGGGGAGATCATTGATAATGTTTTGGTAGTTTGGAAGGACATTGTTTGGGGAGGACATTGTCAATTTGGTAGTAGTTTGAGGGGAGTTTGTGGACTTTTCCCTAAAATTTATTCCAACTTTGTTCTTGCTGTTAAAAAAACATATTCATCTCATATGTTTAAGGAATACATGTCATTTTTATAGACTAGATTGAAGGAAAAATTCCTCTAACCTAGTTTAAAAAAAAAACTTTGTCCATATCTAACGCTCTATAAATTAATTAATCGGTAATGCACTTTCAATTTACTGTCTCCAAGCTTATTTAACAAATAAATAACCCGAAGAGTTACATACACCTCCTGGACAGAGTACAATATAGTAGAAGCCTACTATATATATATATATATTCACAAGATAGTCACACAACTATATATGTCACATAAATAATAACTAGAGCAAGATGCCAAAAAAAAACAAAAAACAAAAACAAAAATCATACTATAACTTAACGAGAATTGAACGGGCTTCTGGGCAAAAATTGAACAGAGATAATACGGCGGTGTTCTTTAGCAGAAATACAAGTTCTGTCGGACTCTAATATTGAATTTGACTGGTGTTCCTTCCTCGCAGCGGTACGATAAGTATTTGGGGTTGCCAGCTCTAGTGGGCAAGTCTAGAGTTCGTGAGTTCCAATATATTACAGATAAGGTCCGACGATGAATTTCTGATTGGAAGGTCAAGTTTCTGTCACAAGCTGGGAAAGAAATCCTTATTAAGGCGGTACTTCAAGCTATCCCTACCTATTGCATAAGCCTTTTTTTATTATCGAAGAAATTATGTAATGATTTAAATGGCCTTATGCAAAAATTTTGGTGGGTACAAAACAATGGCTCGAATAAGATTCATCGGCTGAAATGGGAGAAGTTAGGTTGCTCGAAAAATCAAGGGGGTCTTGGATATAGGGATGTCCATTGTTTTAATCAGGCCCTACTAGCCAAACAAGGATGGCGCTTATTGCAGGACCCGAATAGCCTGGCAGGACAAATTATAAAAGCAAAATATTTTCCACGCTGTACATTTCTTGAAGCTCAAAAAGGCACACGGGGCTCCTATGCGTGGAGCAGTATTTTTTCTGCACGTGAGCTACTTACTGAGGGGCTGTTTTGGCGTATTGGTGATGGAAAGCAGGTGAAGATCTGGGGTGACAAGTGGGTGCCACAACCGACTACCTTTAAGATTCAATCTCCGTGTAATTCCCTGCCAGTGGAGGCTCTGGTTGCTGAAATTATTGATCCCGTGCGGAGGGGGTGGAATTTTCCGTTGGTGAAGTCTATTTTTAATCATGAGGAAGCTGCCCTTATATGTAATATACCTCTGAGCAGGTATAATCAACCGGATAAGTTGATATGGAGGGCTGCTAATTCGGGTTTGTTTTCTGTGAGAAGTGCCTATTTTATAGCACAGGATAAAAAATCTACTCAAATGGGGGAAGGGTCCCATTTGTTGGCCGAGGGATCCGTGTGGAAGGAGATTTGGCGGCTTCAAGTGCCTAATTCTGTTAAAATGTTCATGTGGAGAGCTTGTAGGGATATACTGCCTACAAAGGAAAATTTATTTAAAAGGAAGGTATTGGAGGAAGCGATGTGTATATTCTGTGGGATTGTCCGGCGGCCATGTATGTTTGGGGGGGTTGTGATCGGAAGTTCCATAAAGCGCAATTTTCGGGAACTGACTTCCGTGACGTGTGGGAGGCTTTGATCCTGCGCTGTAATGGGGATGAGCTGGCATTTGCGGCAATTCTAGCAAGGAATATTTGGCAGAGGCGAAATTTGGTTGTTCATGGGGGTGGTTTTTCACATCCGGCTGTGCTTATACAAGAGGCCAAATCTGCCTTTCAGTTGCAGCTGCAGGTGTCACAACGTGATGAAGAACGTGTGGAGATGGGCGAGGAAAATGGAATGGCACGTTGGCAACCTTCTCCGGGAAACATGTTTAAAGCTAACTGGGACGTGGGTGTCAATCCACAACGGCAGCAAATGGGGGTAGGTGTCATCGTGCGTGATGACCATGGGCGAGTGCATGCCGCAGTTTCTAAAACTTTGGCCACGTTCCAGGAACCTGCGCTTGGGGAGTCCTTCGTTGCTTTGCAGGCAGTTGAATTTTGTAGGGACCTTGGTTTACAAGAAGTTATATTTGAGGGAGATTCTTTGCAGGTTATTAACATGATCCTAGACCATGAGGAGAGTTGGTGCAGATTTGGGCAAGTTATTGCTGATATTAAAACGGTTCTAGGATCTTTTCGACGATGGGAGTTTAAGCATGTTAGACGGGCTCAAAATAGTGCTGCTCATGGTTTGGCAAAGGAGTCAGCTAGGGAGGTCATAGATAGAGTCGGGCTCAAAACAGTGTTGCTCATGGTTTGGCAAAGGAGTCAGCTAGGGAGGTCATAGATAGAGTCTGGATGGAAGATACTCCAATCTGTATTTTGGACACTGTCTTTTCAGAGCAGTTTGCTTTGTTTGTTTAGAGTTTTTACTCTAGATTTGATTATCAATGATATTGAAATATTTTCCAAAAAAAAAAACTTAACGAGAATTGAAGCACTTAGCACGCACTGACAAATAACTTTTCAGGTCAAAAGTCATCCAAACATTTTTTTTTATGTTCCTTCTCCCATAAGCTTCACGGAGGCTATCTGTGTTTGTTTGTGGGCACTCGGCTGGAGAATTAGACGCGGGGTTGGGGATGACCGAATAGAGTATAGAAATGCATGGGGTAGAATGTGTGACAGGAATAAAATAGTAGTTAATTAGATATTTTTATATTCTGAATATATTGATTTATATTTCTCTCTCTATATATATTGATTTGATTTTGTGATATTGTATATTAACTCTTCCATTGTATTTCCTAGTTTACTTGGTTTTATTCAACTATAAATAAGCTATTTTGTATACAATTTCAAGCACACAGAAATATAGTATTTAGAGCCTTCACAACGAGTTTCTCAAATAAAAGTTATATTTGAGAAGAAAAAATCACTTTATTAAATTTAGAGAGCCACTATTAAAATGAACTAAACATTAAACTCTCTATATCTTTTTCTACATTAGTTAAATATTATTTTTATTAATTTTAAACCAACAGGAGAGTTGAGAGTAAAAAATAAGAATAAAAAACTATATAACTTTTGCTTTTGAACTTTTATAACATGTTTGAAATTGTGTTTGAGAAATAGAACTTTTAAGTAAAAAAAAAAAAAAAAAGGCTTTTGTGCAAAAACTTCAGTTTTAAGATTTTAACAAAAGTGCGTTTTGACTATTTTTAGGCTTTTTTGGACATTTATAAGTACTTTTAATTTTTTTTACCAAACGGATACTTTTTTTTTTCAAATAGACTTTTTGAGTGTTAAACACACTTTTAAACTTCTTAAACGCAATATCAAACATGCCCTTAGAATGTAGAAAGTGAATCTGACAATAGTTAAATTTAAAGTAATGTAGGGAGTTTATTAAATGGAAGTTTATATACCAATAAATAGATGTCATACGTGCCACATAAGCATCCATAATTATTTTGCAAGAAAGAAGTCATTATACATATACCTCTTGTCCCCAAAAGATAGCTCAATCGGTTGGGATCACGTCGAATAAAGAAAAAGTTATTAGTTCGAATCTCCGTCCCTCATCTTGTGTGGACATGCACAAAAAAAAGAAGCATAAAACAACATAGCTACCTGGCCTCATCATAGTCTAGCAACAAAAATGTAGTAGATGGTCTAGTAACCATCAAAACTGGCAAACATGCTTTCACACTTAACCTCTAGTCCTACATCAAGGTGTATATAAATATGGAGAGCCCTATGGTCTTATCAATCTGCAAACCCCCCAATTTACAGTATCCAATCCTCATATGACATCTCATCAATTCATGAAAATTGCAAAGAATTAAAATAAGAACAAAAACAGCCAATTTTTCAACCTTCGTCTTCTTCTGTCCAATGGGTCTCCATTAGCTACTCTTTGCCATCTCTTTCTTCTCAAGTAATCACACAAACTTACATCCACCACCATGATTTCTCTAAATTTTCTCTATTTCCTTCTGATCCACTTCATGTTTTATCTTTTTTGGGTCCTCGTAAAGGTCCATTCCACTTCCTTCAAGAACCTCTGAGACCCACGGGTTGTACTCGCTTCAAATCCACCATGACCCGCTTCAAACCCACCTCAAAACCTATTTCTAATGCCAAAAAATCCATTTTTAATGCCTCAAAAATCGTTTCTAATGCCTCAAACCTCATTTCTATTGCATCAAAACTCGTTTTTTTAATTCAAATGTAAAACCTAAAGGGAAAAGTTAACCCTTAAGGGATTTTATCACCTTAAAGGTAGAAAAAAAAAATGGCTCCACACCGGAAAATCGCTTGAGAAGATGACTCATGAGAGAAGGAAGAAGAAGAAAAGAAAAAGAAAAAAAAAATGAGAGAAGGAAGAAGAAGGTGTCATGGAGAGAAAGAAAAAGAATGAAGAATGAAGAAAAAGTCGAAAAAAAAGTGGAAGGAATCTGGTGTCGGTAGGCGTGGTGAGAAAAGAAAAGAAGAAGAAGAAAAAAAGAAAAAGAAAAAGGGAATCTGATATTCTGATATATTTGGGCTTATGTTTTTTTAGTACAATTTTTTAATTTTTGCTGAGATGACAATCTGTGATTGGGGGCTGTAAAACACCACTTTAAAAAACGTCATGACCAAAGTTTAATTCATAAATATGACATTATTATCATGTTTATATAAGCAAACAAATGAGTCCCCAGTTTCGATAGTATAAATGATTGTTGTTTATTAAAGCAATATTAATAAGAATCACGTGATTATAAATGTATGCATATGGAACGTACTGATCATTTAGTTTGAGTAGAGTCTTATTTATATTTGTTTTACTCCTCTCCCTTAAATCCTTTATCCGGTTAGCGGATAGATTTGGAAGCTGTTAGTTCCCACCATATATATCGATCTTATTGGTTTTTTTTGGATCGGTAGCCGTTACTCCCCAACTTGTTTATTTATTAATTAATAGTCTCTGGACGGATAGCTGTTATTTCCCAATCCTATTGATAGCTACATTTCTTTGCTGTTTAATTCATTATGACACAATATGCATTATTCCATTCGTGCGCATATATATATATATATATATATATATATATATATATATATATATATATAAATCAATTATTATACTAGTGAAAATCATTATCATTTCCCAATAAATACTTACATGCTGCTTACTCTTCTTTGAACTGGATCTCTTGATTTCTTTATGCATAAAAAAATAACATATATATTAGTTCATTTCTGAGATTTTATTTTTTTTTTTTTTTTTGGGGGGGGGGGGCTTGTCTCTTTATATGTATTAATGTCACAGATAATAACTTTAAAGCCAAGATTAAACATAACTTTACAATTACATAATTTAATGCTGAAGCGAAATATGACATAACAATTTAAATGTTAACCTAAAAGTAAAGACAATATATAAAGCAATACTATATCTATAAGGATGCTCCATATTATGTGAAATGCTCCATATACCTTTTTCTACTCGTAGACAATGTGAAATGCAACACCATCCCTAGGGACATTTCATGAAGCACTTAAAGGCCATATTATAATTAACTACTCATTGTCTCATTTGGTAGATTAAATATACTAGTGAGGGCCAAGAAATTTCTACACCTCGACATTTTAATATGAACTACTTTTGACTAAAGTTTGCAGTGCTTCTAGGTTTGGAAAACAGGAGACTTGCTTGTGATCAGTTGTCCATTTAAAGAGGATTGGCACAGATTGAATATAACTTGGCAAGCACTCACAATTAACCTTTCAAGTCAAAAGTCATCCAAACATTTTTTATCCTGCCAAGATGACTATTACAATATTTAATCAAAAATAAAGATTACTATTGCATTAAAATAAAAAACACAAGAGGATCCATCTATAGAAGATTCACACTAATATGGTTTGGTGTTTTGAACTCACAAATATTTCTATTCATGCTCTGTATATTTATACAACCTTAGGAGCCTAATTTTAGGCATTCAAAAATATGTAACTGAAAAGGAATTTACAATCACACTTAATAGCCATATTTACAGAAATAAATAATGGATCCTAAAATCATGGGAAGCACAAAATCTGGTGATGTTTATGGTGGCAGCTAGGCTTGAGTTGGCACTTGTTTGATTTCTTCAGTTTCCTTGATACCATCCCCTTGCCAACAAACACGCGCGGCAAAAACAACCATAACATGGCATAAAAAGTTGTACATTCAAATCCTATCATAGTTTTTTTTTTTCTTTTTTTTTTCTAATAAAGACGGAAACAATTTCCAGAAGACGCGGGGTTGGCTATGACTGAGCAGAATATACAAATGAGTTTGGAAGAAAGGAGTAATAATTGGATTGCTGAAATAATATTTTATATACTCATATGTTATACATAAAGGCAGCATGATGAAGATGCACAACGTGCAATTCATTTGATAACCTTTCTCTTCCGAAATCATGAAGATTTGTTTTGGCAATTATGTCATTTTGGTTTGAGTTGTGGCAATCACTTTTTTCCCTTTTGCATGTGGTAAAGGATGCAGCGAAGAACAGAACAGAGCTCTCTTGGAGATCAGAAACTCAACAAATGGCGTAGCCTTTGCGGGGTGGGACGGAAGGGATTGTTGTAATCAATCGCTTGAAATCATGTGTGGGGGTATTGGAGGGGGAGTTAGCTTTATCCATCTGGAAAACTACATGAATGGCGACATGGCTCTTCAAAAACATGGTATCCAAATGTAACCTTGTTCACCTTGTTTGACGAATTGGAAGAACTCACTCTTAATATGATGCAAATTGGAGGGGGGCTTCAACGTGCGTGAGAACTCTTAACTTGACTTGTTCTTTTTCTCTTTTTCTAATCCCATGATTTGTTCATCTATAGGTGTTTCATTTAATTTCATTTGCTTTCTCACTTCCAACTCAATTCTTATTGACAAATTTATGGAGTTCCGAATGATATGATATGATAGAATGATTGATTTTTACTCGCTATGAATGATACTTCTTTTAAACTTGGAAGAAGAAATATTACTCACTAGTCGATCCTACCATTTATACCCACAAATTACTACTACACTCATTTCTTAAACTCATTTTGTTGCAGCTTTTTTGCATTGAAGCGGCTGAAACATTTGAGGGTGTTGGATCTTTGGAATAATGGATTGGAGGACGTTATTCCCTCTTGTCTTGGGATGATTGCAAACCTTCAACAACTTGATCTATCGGGCAATCACCTTCATGGCAATCTACCCACATCAATATTCTCCAAACAAAGCAAGATTACGCTCTTCAGTGTCTTGGGTAATCAATTAGAAGGGGTTTTATCATTTTCTACTTTTGCTAATGCTTCAAGTCTCGAAATCCTCGATCTTTCACATAATCTCTTTCATGGCAGTGTACCTCCATTAATATTCTCTAACCAAAGTAGGATTTTGAGATTTGATGTTTTGGGCAATCAATTAGAAGGGGTTTTATCATTTTCTATTTTTGCCAATGCTTCAAGTCTCTTAACCCTCGATCTTTCAAGCAACTACGATTTGGAAGTTGAAACCGAATCTCCCTCATGGGTCCCAACCTTTCAACTACAAACTCTGAGCTTGGAGGACTGCAACATCAATAAGAAGAATGGTCACATTTTTCCAAGCTTCCTCTCGACCCAATATTCCTTGTTACGGCTAGATTTGTCCGTAAACTCAATAGAGGGAAGCATACCTTGTCAGCTGATGTTCAACATGAATATCACGTATCTATCCTTGAGAAGCAACAAAATCGATGGTTCTTTTCTTGATTGTGTTGCTAATCAAACTTCGTCACTTACAGTTCTTGACATATCTAATAATTATGTCAAAGGTCGTCTTCCTGAAAATATTGGATATCTTCTTCCAAACCTACTTCAAGTTAACATGTCCTCAAATGCATTAGAAGGCAACATTTCCTTGGTCATTTGGTAATCTGTCTTTGGAAATAGTAGATCTTTCTTATAACATGTTCTCAGGAACAATACCAAGAAGTTTGACTAGAAATGGCAGCAACGTGGCATATCTAAATCTATCAAACAATAAGTTGCAAGGAGAAATGCTCCCAAGGAACTCCAACATGACAGGGCTAGAGACTTTACTACTTGGCAGCAATCATTTTGAAGGAGTCATCTCACCCACGATATCAAACAGTCCCTCTTTGGAAATACTAGATGTTGAAACAATCACTTGTCTGGTAATATTCCAAAGTGGTTGTATAATCGTCCAAGATTGGCTATAGTTCTTTTAGGTGGAAATCACTTTGAAGATGGAAAGGTTGCGAATTTTCGATATCTCTTATAATCATGTTTCAATCGAATTCCCACCTACCTTGATAACATTACATTTTGGAAGAAGACGTCTCCAACCAAAACATTTGTAAATGGACTTGCACATGCAGATGAAATGCAAGTTGAAATTGGAGCGTCATGGCAAATAAAAAATGCGGTATATAATTTCAAAGGTAGACCACTATGGTTGATTACTGGAATTGACATGTCATCCAACCAATTGGCAGGTAGCATTCCTTCTAAAATGGGAGACTTGTCACATATTCGATTTTTGAACTTGTCAAATAATTTCTTAACAAGTCCCATTCCGATTTCTTTCCAAAACTTGAAAAACTTGGAGAGCTTGGATCTTTCTTACAACAATTTGAGTGGGAAAATCCCTTTATGAATTGGTTGGACTCACTTCTCTATCAACATTTAGTGTTGCATACAACAATCTTTCAGGAAGAATCCCATTTGAACGACAATTCTCAACTTTTGGGATGCAATGCTATGAAGGTAATCCAGATCTTTGTGGAGGCCCTCTACCAAGAAATTGCTCAACAACAAATGAGCTTGAACCTAAGCTTAAGGGTCAAAGTAAGGACAAAGAAGAAGGACTAGAATAATTGATAGCCCTTTATTCTTCTACGCATTTGTTGCTGTCTCTTATGCATTTGGTTTTGGGTTTTTTTTGGAATCCTAATCTTGAATAAGAATTGGAGGCATAACTATTTTAGAGCCGTGGATAGATTAATTGAGTCTTTTCTTGAAATGTTTTTCAAATATTGGTGATTCACAACCAACTTTGTAGTAGAACTAGAAAAGATATCTGAACTTCAAAATAATGTTTATCTTGAATAAAGATGTTGTACTGTAGAATGCACTTGGAAGTAGATGTTGTATACAAGTTGTAGGGGTTCTGGGATTTGTTATAGATTATGAGATTTGTCCTCTTTGCTGTGTTGTAAATGATATGCATGGCTCTTGAAATTTTTGGTTCTTAAGACCAATGAGGATGCTCACTTTATTCCAAATATTTTAATTGGGATCTTCCCCCCTACCCCTCCAAAAAAAAAAAAAAAAATCATTAAAGGAAAAACAAGAACTGTATGTCCTTGATACCTGTTGCATCTTAAGGCATTTGAAAACAAATTAGCCTGGTTTGAATTTTGATAGTAATTGCTGTCAACACAACTGAAAAAAGAAAAAGAAAAAAGAAATTGTCTGTGAATGGTTTGGTAAACTTAGGACAACCATATGTTGTGTTGATCTTATATAAAATACTATACGGTTATGAAATTGAATCATCTTACAAGACAAACATTCAAAATACAAACAAAGCTATCTGATCTATAGCTTACCATTGAAATTAATGTGATAAACAGTATACATGGATAGTTAATTATCTTGAGCTAGTTACTCATTGTCTCATTTGAGAAATGCTAAGTGCTCTCATGGTTTGAGCCTTTGAGGTGAATATTATTTGAAAAAAAAAAGAAACAAAAAAAGAAAGAAAAAGAAACTGACCCTTATTTCTCTTAGATGATTTTTAAAAAATAATATTCATATAAGACTAGGAGAACACCTAGTAATTATCATCTCATTTAGTGGAAGCGATGGTTTAAATATGGAGAATACTATGTATTCTCCTTGTATCCTTCTAACGTTTTGGTCTAGATATTATTTAAAAAAAAAAACTTATTCTTATTTTTTTCACTTAGTTTATAAAAAATAATATCTATTTAAAATTGAGAGAATACAAAAAAAAACACCAAACATTTTTTTATCTCAATAATGAATCCTCTCCATTTTCCAATACTATACGTCACTTAGTCATCACAACATCTTTATTAATAGCCACTGGCCCACAGAATAAGGTTTTTGTTTTTTTATTTGATAGCAAATACTGGAAGCGGGAAGAGACCCTTAGATGAGAAGCATTATACCATTGGCGCGGGTGATATTTTCTAGTAATACCAACGGGATTGAGATGTTATACAATATTTAGGGTATTGTAAGGGGATGCATTACCTTTTTTTTTTTATGGGCATTCATTGTAAATAAATAGTCCAAGTCAAAGAAAAGAAGGAGGTCGTAGAAGTGGTTCGAAATAGCCGAATCACTCTTAGTCTTTGGGATGGTTTAGCCAACCAAGTTGTCTTTAAAAAAAAAAAGGCCCAATCACTCCAATTAAATTTTTTTTTTTGGTACAATTTGAATAGTCTATTTAAAGTAAATGGCCCATAAAAAAGATATTGCACCCCATGCTTACCCTAGATTATTGTATTTGTGATCTCAATTCACTCTTACCCATAAACCCCCCCAGAAAAGAAGCTTTTTATGGGTTTTTTTTTAATATTTTTATTTTATATCCACATAAAGAAAAAAAGAAAAATTCAAACTAATAACTTTTATTTTATAAGACGTGGCCAATAACTGATTAATCAATCTATCGAAGACACAACAAGATATTCTCATATTACTTGCACATAAAGTTAAAAATAAATAAATAAAAATGTAAAATCTTGATGTATCCCTAATTTCTCCCGCAGTCCCACAAATCTTCGCTCCTTAAAATTTGGTCTGAGCGGAAAAACCAAAAAAATTGGTGTATTGAGGTTTCCCTCCATTTTCAAAATATCTCAAATCCCCCACCCAACCGAACCATCTTTCAAATACTTTTCACCTTCCCTCTTTCTTCACCCCCCCCCCCCCCTTCCAACACAAAAGCCCTAGAATTTCCCAAACTCAAATTTGGAGCCAAAACATTTTCCCCAATTTAAACCCTTCAAATTCCATTTCTCAATTTCAAATTCCTTACCAACACACGCAAAACAGAGCCTCTGAATCCGACATGGAAGCCCATCTCAGAGAAACCCTAGAACCCAACTCTGGTCCTACAGATTTTACTGTTTCCGAAGATATGTTTGATGGGTATTCATCATTGTCTCCTGAAATGCCTGTTTCTGAAGAAAACCTTGGTGGTGAGTCTTCAACATCTTTGCTTGCTGAGGCCCTCGGTAATCGTTCTTTGGTTGCTGTATCAAATCAAAATGGGTCTTCTCCAAAAGCCCAAGATGATCGATCTTTGGTCCTTTCGGCGTCGAACCCAACTGAGTCTTCAACAATTTTACCTCCTATTGACGAAACCCTAGGTTGGTCTTCTTCTATGCCTGCGCAAACAGAACCCGTTGATGATTATCCCAATTTCTCTATCTGTAGTGATGACGAACCCCTAGAAGTGGAGCCGTTTACCTCTTCCTCTGATCGCTTTTTGGATAACAATTTATTGGAATCTTCGTCATCGCGATGGTCTTCTTCACATGGTTCTTCGCCATGGCCATCTTGCTCTTCCTCCAGAGGTACCTGGTCTTCATCGCCTTCGGCCCTTTCATTCTCTATCGGCGATATCAAGCCGTCTATGGTGGTATGCTTTGTGTATTTGTTTGTGTTTTCAGGAATATTATATAGGTATGCGTACATTTGGGGGTATTGAATTTTTTTTGGTATTTGTTCTGGTTTTGTAGGGTGCAGGGCTTGCAAATCTAGGCAACACATGCTTTATCAATGCCGTCTTGCAATGCTTTACGCATACTGTGCCACTTGTTGAGGCTCTTCGTTCTTGCAGTCACGCAATGCCCTGTGACCGTAAGATCAAGGCTTCTATTGATCTTAATTTAACCTTATTTTTTTGGTGTTGTTTTATGTGATTTACTCCTGGATTAGCACCTTTTTGTTCAATTTTCAGTATTATAATTTTCAGGTGGCAGCGAAGGGTTCTGTGTTCTTTGTGCTCTCATTGACCATGTTGAACGGTCCTTCGCTTATTCTGGAGGGGTTATTTCACCTTTGAAACTTGTTGATAATTTGAACCGTATCCTTTTTAACCTCTATTTATTGTTATTCTGAATGTATCCTCTATTTATGTGGGGCTGGTTTTACCATATATAATTGTAGATATATCGTTAGTCACTACTTTAGATTTTGGTGCATTATCCTGAATTTTGGTAACTATCGTTGTTTTGATGACCAACTGGAGAATAGCATTGTTGTTCGGTGACACTGAATGCAAGCTAAATTTGGAATCATTAAAATGTCTAATTAATATCTCTTATTTTATATGTTGTTATGAAATGCTATTTGCAATACATGATTTCTGTTATTTAATAATTTTGAAGGGCATTTTTTTTAAAGCTGCTTTGTGATCCTTGATGTGCGAACAATTAGATATATCATCTTTTTTTCTGAGATACCAGCAGGAAGATGCCCATGAATTTTTGCAATGCTTTTTAGATAAACTTGAGAGGTGTTGTTTGGATTTGAAGATAAAGGATAAGACTCTGTTACCCCAAGATAATAACCTTGTGGAAAGGGTTTTTGGAGGCCGTCTTGTAAGTAAGGTATGCATAGAAGTGAGTTTCCTCTTAGTTGCAACAATTAAATGTTTATTGTGAAATCATTGTACTCCTTTTTGTTTCCTTGTTTGTTTTTTTAAATGTTTGGGTTGGGTTCAGAAAATAATGTCGTCAGTTGAATTTCAGCTTCAATGTTGCAATTGTGGACACTCTTCCGACACATATGAACCTCTGATAGACCTGAGTTTGGAGATTGAAGACGTGGACACTCTTCCAAGTGCTTTGGAGTCTTTTACAAAAGTGGAAAAGATTGAAGATTCAGAGACAAAGTTTACATGTGAGAACTGCAAGGAAGAAGTGTTGGTGGAGAAGCAGTTTATGCTGGACCAGGCTCCTTCAGTTGCTGCATTCCATTTGAAAAGATTCAAAACTGATGGGTCCTTTGTTGAGAAGGTTGACAAGCATGTGCAATTCCCTTTGGAGTTGGATTTGCAGCCCTTCACCACTGGCAGTCAGCACAATAATGTGAGTTGCAGTTTATCTGTCTATTTCATAAAAATGTTATTCCTCAAGATTTGTTTTCATGTGATAATGGCAATTACATGAATTGAATGAATTTAAGAGTAGACATCACTCATTTTATAACTGAAAAAAGTGGAAAATCTCTTTATCTAATTTGGACATCAAGGCTATTTATGGGTTCATGTGCTGAGAGAGAGAAGTATAGTTTGAATTAGTTTTATAAGCATGTATAGATTTGGTTGGATTTTTTTTTTGGTTCAATCCACATGTTATATCTTGTGCAATAGCAGTAGTTGCGTACAGGTATTTGGTAGATGGTTTTTCTTTAGGTCTGCATTTTGTAGATTATTTTCCTTTAGGTCTGTGCTAAATCACCAAATGCTGAAGTGCTTATTTTCTCTCCCTCTCAACTCTAGGTGGAATTGAAGTATAACCTGTATGCAATTGTTGTGCATATTGGGTTTTCATCTACTTCTGGGCATTACTTCTGCTTCATTCGTTCCTCCCCAGAGACATGGCATAGGTTGGATGACTCAAAGGTAATGTCTTCTAATTTAATCTCTTTTCTAGCTATTGGGCATGACCATGTTTCCTTAAACCAGTTGAGAATTTTTAAGTCTTGAACTTTTTTCTTCCCCAAATACTTGTTGGGTTTGGTAAGTTTGATGTTCAACTGGAAGCAGTTTTCAAATATATGTGGCTTGCATTTTGATTTTTTTTTTTCCCCAAAAGATTTTGGCACCTTTCCATGTCAGGTTCTATAGGTTATAAAATTGACTGAAGACCCTCAGTTAAATTATTTATCGTTGTTTTCTTTGTGGTCAGATCATTGTATCTGTACTTGCCTGTTATTTGTGGGATGGACATAAAAATTTGCAAATGTTAGCATTTAAGTTTCATTTACAAAATGCAAACCATTGTTTGCTGAGGTTCAGTTATGATGTTAAAATTTTTATTATTTATCAAAAAAAAAAAAGATGTGTATATAATATTTGAGAAATGCTATTTAATAGACTATTATATGATTGCCATACAATTGGGATGATGTGACAATGAAAATCAGCTATTAATTTTCTTTTTTACAATCTCTTGTTGATCTAAAGATTGATTTTCAATTTTACGTGATCTTAGTTGTATGATAATCATATAGCAATTTGATGAATAACATTACTCATAATACTTTAACTTAAGAGATTGAAATAGTTTATAAATTTGAAAAGAGAACTTATTTTTTGATTGATCTCTTCTAGGTCACTAGTGTTGCAGAAGAGTTTGTGCTATCTCAGGAGGCCTACATTCTGTTCTATGCAAGGGAGGGTACACCCTGGTTTTCAAGTTTAATGGAAGCACAAAAGCCATTATTTGATCCAAACATATTCAATACATCTCCTAAGTCAGTTCTGGATAACGCGGATAGTGTTTGTGCTTCATATCCTAGTGTGGCTGGCATTATTAATTGTGATGCCAATGAATCCAGAAATGCCACTGAAGGAAATTCTTCTTTGTTCTCCTGTGGATCAAGACAAAAAGGGGCTGAGGTCATTGAAGTTAGAGATGCCGCTGCTGGGAGTTCTGGAAATTTATCAAGCAGATCAAAGCAAGATGAACTGAGGTCCAATGACCCTAAGGATGGTATTCCCATGGATTACACTTCAACACAACTTGGGGCTCGTAATCACTCTGATGGATCATACAATGATGAGAAATTGTGTACTACATCATCGCTTGGGGGAAATAGCTGCCAAAAGGGCATTGATGAAGTTAAAGACGATGGTTTTCATTCTCTAACTCCACCTGGATCTCCAAGTCCAGATAAGGCTTCTTTGGCCTCTCCTGGTAAACAGAATAACTCCTATAAAATATTTTTTGTACCTTTTCTTATTAAATTAATTCAGTAGAACTAACACAATGAGGTGGGGTGGATTTTGTCAGGTGTGACGTATCATATTCCCCGTGACCATCTTAAAAAGGAGAAGCAAGTTAGTTGTAAAAAACAGTTGAACAATGCTCCGGAAGATTCAAAGATAAGGGAAGCGATGAGATACCTTTCAAAGAGTGCGCCCCAAGGAAGGAAAGCGAAACTTATGGATGCTATGCTAGGAGTAGGAAGCCGTAGTGATGGTCCTCTGAACAAGAGGAAAAGAATGGTATCTTCCCCGTGTAAGAAGACCAGCACCCCTGGTGCTCATCGGAAATCTAACCATGATTCAATCATGCAGCCTGTGGCAGCTGCAATTTTCAGGTGACACTGAGTTTTTGCTTAACACACCTGTCTTTTGAGGAGTTCTGCTTTTGTAATTGATATTACATGAAGTGCAACACATATGGAAGCTTTTGATAAGAGATTGAAATCAATTGACATATAACCGATGAGTAATGATAAATGTTAAGACTCATGTTCTTGTGTTTTTTTAAAATTAATGTGCCTTTTAAAATAATCATTGGATTTTGATTCAATGATATTTTAAAAAATCACATCAGTTTTGGGAGGATAAGAGGAGAATATGAGGTAGACATCATCTAGCATTACATATAACCAATATCATCAGAAATAGATCGACAGTTGATCCTTGAATATCTCATGTTGTCTATTTGGATTGTGCTTCACCTTTCACTATCTGTTTGTGAATATCAGGAAAATGAAAATTATCTAGTTATTTAGTTGCAAGTTATATTTAACACGAAATTTAAAATAAGGGTATTTAAAAAGTGTAATGTTAGAAAATAAACTTTTATTTCATCAATTATTATATTTGGTTGACGTGATAATTTCTATAAGTCCTTATTTAAAAAATAATTAAAATAAAATAAATCTTAAGGCATGTTGGTACTGCCATGCAGTAGGGTATAATGATGAAAAAAAGTGGGAATTATAGTACTACTGTTTAAAAAATAGCCTACAAACTCCAAATCCTTCCCTCTTTCCTTCACACAAGATCGTCCCCGACAATATTAGGCACTGCTGCATCTTCCAAGGAATTACGGCAAACGGGGCAAGATTGATTCTGGCGCTCTAGCCAAGCATCAATGCACGGCACGTGGAACTCATGGTTGCAGTGAGGAAACACTCGACACCGTCCCCTATCCTTGAATTCTTCCAAGCAAATCGTACACTCGTTACTGCCGTCATCGCCGCCATATACGGACGTTATTCCGTCGTTGCTTTTGATCCCTCTTGATTCTTGGTGCACAACAGTAGCCCCCGTTAACCTAGAAAGTACGTAATATTGAAAGGGCCAGCAAACTAAGAGAAGTAACACTGCAACGCTAGAAGTTACAACAACCGCTGCCCTGAAGAGCAAATTTTCATAGCGAAGAGTGGGGGACGGAATTGGAGAAGGAGAATCCATTCATGTACGATTGTCCTAAAATTTTGTTGCTATATATATATATATAAGTTTCAGCAATTAAAGGTCAACTATAATTCCTTCTGAAACTAGATTTCCTTGTTGGCCTAGGACGTCGGTGGAAAAAGCTGTCACAATAGTTGCAAGTTCTTGGCCCTCCGGTCACCGTGTCCGAACAGTACTAGGATGTTTGGGAACATTTTAATTTAAAAATAAAATTATTTAGGTAAGTTTTCTTCACTTATAAAATCATTCCCCCCATCAACTGATTTGTCTAAATAGCTAGATGACCTTTTTTTTTTAAAAAAAAAAAATTTGTAATGGTATTTAATAAATGGAAAATGATAAAGACATAACTTAAACCTAACTCTGACCTAACTTTTCTCTTAAATTTAAGAAAAAAATTGCATGTGGAGAAGAGAGAAAGCCTTAAACTAGAGAGAGAGAAATTTAATTTAGAAGTTGGGTCAAAGTTAGGTTTAAATTATAATTAAAATGAGTGACAAGAAAATATAATTATTGATTTTTATTTTTATTTTTAAGAGATGTGATACAGCTACAACAAAGACTCAACTTCTCTCATATTTTAGACTTAATTTATAGTTTAAAGCTCTCTCTCTCCTCCACTGGCAGTTTTTTTTTTTTTTTTAAATCTAGCACTTAAAGGAAGAAGTTGGGTCTTTGTTGACTGTATGTTGTGCCTTTAACATTTCTCTTTTTTTTTTTTTAATGAATAATGGTATTTAGTAGATTGTTATATAATTGTCATATAAATTATAATTAAAATGAGCAACAAGAAAATAAATGATTGGTTTTTTTAAGTTACAGGACAATTAAATAACATTCTACTAAATAGCACTATTTTATTTATTTTTCTTCATAAAATAATTAAGGGATAAATGCAAAATTAGTCGGTGTGGTTGGGTTTTAAATTATAAATTGCTTTCTGTGGTATCAAAATAAACTCAAAGGTCCTTCAGGTATGCCAAAAAAATAATTTACTCCCTAGGGTCAAATTACTTAAAATATTTAATCGATTCTGTTAAATGCCATGTCAAGGGCTAATAAAATAATGACATGTGTCACTTTTAATTAAAAAATCAAAAAATATAAAACTAAAATAACTAAAAATATATATATTATTTTTTGGTTGAAAAAATAAAAGAAAAGTTGTGACTGCCCACCCCTTTGAGGTGTGCGCCACTTGGCCTTGCCACTTTTGTGGCCAAACCCTTCAAAGGGGTGGCTGCCACTTCTCGGCCACTTTCAGAAAACAGCATATAGGAGCACTTATTTGGATTGCACTGCGTCTTGAGCACCTCTTTGAACAAGAACCCCATAGCTTATGAGCTCATAATCACCCACGTCAACGAACAAGTTTGGATTCAAAGAAGCAAACAGAGTACTGAAGAGTGGTATTTTTAAGGATATAAAATAAAGTTTTTTCTTCGTTTTTTTATTGTTAGCGATTTGGATATGGAGGAAAGGCAACATTTGAATCTGTTTAAGAACCCAACAGACAACAAAAGAAGATCCAGTGCAACCGGTAGAAAGATATTGGGAATCCAATGACTAGGGTTGCAGTTTAGATCTAGAACCAAAAAATATTAGTCATAATCTCATTCCCTTATTTGTCAGGGAGGATTCGTCAGGTTGGTGAGGTCGACGCCAAGTTTAGGTTGCAGCCTCTAGGGGTGGTTGCTCAACTGACAGCCACCCCTTTCCTTGTCCCTTTTTTTGTTTTAAATAAAAAAACTAATTATTTAGTTTTTGTTTTGGTTTTTATATATTTATATATTTAATATTTTTTTATATATTTTTATTAAGAGTGACATAGGTTATTATTTTATTGGCGTTGATGTGGCACTTACCAAAATCGTCAAATATTTTAATGGAACTTGACTCCATGGACTAAATTGTTTTGTTGGCGTACCCTAGGAAACTTTGAGTTCATTTTTATACTACAGGGAACAATTTATAATTTAAACTAATCACATGAACTAATTTTATATTTATCCCTATAACTAATTTACTTGGGATTTTGGTAGTTTTGTCCAAGACATGGCGTTGATGTTTGTTTGGATGTTGCAATTGGAAGACTTACCTGTGCAAATAAGAATAGTGATTTGCAGACGGATCACCCTTCAACTATCTCAGGCGACTTAATGATATAAGGATAACTCTAAGTAAATATATATATATAGAACGCATCAACCAGTCGCAGAACTTTGCAGAAAATATGGGGTACATTCACCTCTTAGGCTTATATATATATATATATATATATATATATAGCAGTTTTATTTATTTTATTGGTTATTGTTGATGTGTTTTGTTTTGTCTTTTTTTTTTTTTTTTTCCTGGGGGCGATGATTAAGAATTCATTAAACAAAAGTGATAAACAAATCAGATGTCAGCCACGCAGGCTTTCTAGCTAGCTATATCAAGACCATGATTTTACACTAGCAACCAAAGCCAATACAAACAAATCCGAGGTTATAACAACCAGCCATCTACGATATAATTAATGTTGAAAGCTAGAGAAAACATTAACTCAAGACCCAACTATAGCTCCAACTCCAAGACAGATTTCACTACAAGAATTTTACTCTTTAGCAGTCAAATTATCAGCGATAGCCTAAAATTCGTCAATGATAAGTAGTTTCAGCGACGAATTTTTGTGGTTGTCATTGATGTGTCGTCGCACATAGCAACGCTAGAATTTTTTCAATTAGCGACAGCGACGACATTGTGGTCATGATTTGAAATGTATCAACCACGATGCTTGAGTCATATATTTGGAACCATGACATTTCAATTTGTTTATGTTTTACATTTAGGTAAATGTCGATGCTGAGAGTAGAGGAAAAGGCATAGAAGTTGCTGTGTTGATTCGGAATGGAGTGGAACATCTTGCCAAAGCTGAGAGTGTTGCTGTTCTTGCTGGAATTGAAGCTGAGATTAATCCTAATCTTCCTGCTAATTAAGATTAATCCTAGTGTTGTTGAAATTGAGGATAATACAATACAAAAAAAATAGCACAATTCAGCATGTCCTTCAAAGAATTCTTTCTAATATAACTCGGGATTGATTGGAAAAATTAGGAGCCTACAAGCTCTACAAATCCCAAAAAAAAAAGAAAAAAAGATTACGTCAATTTTATCCATCTCTGTTTCACACAAGATCGTCTCCGGCAATATTAGGCGCTGCTGCATCTATCAAGGGATTCCGGCAAACCGGGCAGTTAAGATTCCGGCGCTCCAGCCAAGCATCAATGCACGGCACATGGAACTCGTGATTGCAGCTAGGAAACACACGGCACCATTCCTCGTCCTTGAATTCTTCCAAGCAAATCACACACTGACGACCACCGCCGCCATTTATCGTTATTCCGGTGCTTTTGTCGGCAATTTTTATCACAACAGGCGGCATAAGTTGTTCTATTTGATGGCTCTTGATTTCCGGCTCGACGTTAGCCGCCCCTAATTTTGGACACTTGTCCAAAAGCCAGATTATTAACAATATTATAGAGACGGAAACTACAACAATTTCTACACAGATCCGCAAGCTATTTTCATGGCCAAGACTAGTGGGGGCAGGAATTGGAGAATTCATTGTATTATTCTTGGAACTTACTACCGACGACTTTCTGGGTTCTTGTCTGTTGCCTTTAAATTATGTTGGAAGACAAATATATACGTCTCAGCAATTGATCTAGACTGTTTAGTACCGTAGTGTATTCCTTCAGAACCTGGATTTCCTTGTCAGCCAAGGACGTCGGTGGGTGTTCTTGTCCCTCCAGAGACCAACTCCCAACAGTCCTAGGAGCGTTTTAACTTGGGTGCGCATTAATTATTTGAATTTTGTTCGTTTATATATATATATTTTTGATATGTCTATACAAGAGGGGGAGAGGGATTCGAATTAACAACATCCGCTTTATTAAGTGATTCCAACTGATTGAATTATTTCTTAAGAACATAGAACAAAACAGACTGGATCCGATTTGTTCAATGTACTCCTCGACCCATTTCGGGACTTGGGACCTGGGCAGTGCACGGACACTCTAGAGATAGGTTTTGATAACATCTAGAGATTAATTAGCATATTGAATCTTTGAGCAATCCATGTGTTGAAAGATACTTGCACACAAAAAAAAAAAAAAAAGGCTTTGAAAGTATGAGTAGAGTCAATTCTTTTGATTTTAAAAGTCACGTTATGTTTAGAAAGATTTTTAAAATTTAATAATTAATCTTATTAAATTCAATGATAATTTTAAAAGTCAAGTTACATTTGAGATAATACAAAGAGGGGATCAGAATCCCCTAAAATTCTTTTAAAATTTGAATTTTTCAAATTTTAAATCTTGACCGTCAATCCTGATCTTAGTATTTAAAGGTAAAAACTAAAAAGCCTTTTGTTTTGTTAAAATCATGATGGACGATCAAGATTCAAAATTTGAGAAGCTCAAATTTTGAAAGAATTCTAGGGAATTAATCTAATCCTACAAAGAGGAGTCATTACTCGATAGCATTTTTATAAAATGAGTTGAGAAAATTTGTTCAACCTAATTTAGACGAAAACTCTGTCCGAAAAAAGAAAGAAGTCAAGTTGGCACCGAAAATTCCAAACTCAGACTAATTAAGTTATTGTTTTAAAATAAGCAATACTTATGTGTATGCACTTGTACTCTAGAATGGTACAAAACACGAGTTGCGAGTGTGCATGTTTAAGACATAATTAATGATTGATTCAATCTCTGTCTGATCAAAACCTTGTGCAGTCACAATGGAAAACATAACCAAACAAAAGAGATTTTTCGATTTTTCTTATACTTAATTAAGGAGCATATCATTTCCGGTTTTCTGCTTCTCATGTTCAAAGTTTCTAAAGTACATCTTTGGTATTATCATATATAATAATAATAATTAATAATAATAATAATAAATAAATAAAAAAGCCTAGTTTGTGTCAAAACACGAACTATGCAAATTTCTTGTTTATGTCGAACCCTATATATCCTGATGATTCCCTAAAGACAAACAGGCACCAACTATTTAAGGACTAAAAGGGTCCTCCATCAATCCCGTTTCTTCGATCTTTTCCTTTCTCCATTGAACAAAGTAGCTAGGTTGGCAATATGGTTGCCCCGTTTGGATCTGGCATGTATATTCATCAGCAGTTGTATAGGCGTTTCATAAAGAGGAAGAAGTCGTTGGCAGAGGATCTCCGATCGCGAGGGTCACCATGCTCATCGGCAAACTATGTGAAGAATGTGGTGGTAGTGATGGACGGGATGGAAGAGTTCACAACTGAGCCTCTGGAATGGACCCTCGAGAATCTGGTTGTGCCTGGTTCGGTCGTCACTCTCGTTGGTGTCATGCCATGGCTTAACATTCCACGTACGTAACTCCATGCATCTTCAATATCTAAATTCCTGTTTATGTTAAATAATTTATTTTAAAATGTAACGCTATTTAATAAACTAGATTGTCATACAATTGAAATGATGTACTAGTGAAAATAAATTATTTTTTAAAATAAGTACAAATTTAGTAACTGATTTTCGCTGCCACATCATTCAGTTGTATAGTAGTTATATATAATAGTATATTTTAGATTTTTTTTTTCATCATAACATAACTAATTTACTTGGGATTTTGGTAGTCTCTTCCAAGACATGCCTTGATGTTTGGATGTTGCAATTCGAAGACTTGCCTCGTGTAAATGAGAAAAATGAGTTGCGGAGTGATGCCAAGTATCTAAGGCTTCAAGCAGTTGTAGTTGTAGAACTTTGCCGAAAATATGGGATACATTTAATTCTTTAATAATTATCATTATTAACTTTTAATCTATTGGTGATTTTAAATGTCATATCATAGTTAGAAGAACACTAAAAAAACAACTAACATTTCCCTTAATTATATATGTTTATTGGTCATTAACCATAGTCAAGACAACTAGAAAGCTACCTCTAGATTGCATTATCAAACAGATCCCAAGTTTTAAGGATATAAAATGTTGAAAGCTAGAGAGAACATTAATCCGATCAGTAATACTAAAAATCACACATTTATCTTATTGCTATCCTATCCAACTATTGTGGCATTGTTAATCAGTATTTTTATTATTTAAAAAAAATAAAAAATAAAAAAGAAGAAGAAGAAGAAGAAAAAAGGAGGAGAAGAAGAAGAACTGATTCAACTATATTCAAGTGCTAATTGTCATTGCTATATAGATAATAATGAGATAAAAGTATGATCACTACAAAAAAAATCAAGTTTAATGACATTTGATTAGTGACATTTGATAAAAAATGTCACTAAACCTCCATCCTACAATATGTTGATTTCTAGCTAACAACCAAGTAATTGATCAAATGCCATTAAAAAGTGTCACTATTCCAATGCCATTAAACTTGATTTTTTTTGTAGTGGATTTCTATCATTACTCAAATTCCTGACAAACCTTAAGACAGTTTTATGAATTGTTGTTGTTAGTATAATACTACTATTTTACATTTTAGAGATTAGTTCTTGATGAATTTGGTACTCAATTTTATAGTATGTAATCCATGCAACATGTCATGTAGGCTGTGCCGCAAAAAAAGGTTGTAATGGGTTATCCCTCACGACTTTTGGTGGTTGAGCAAGTCACAAGCCTTCATGCGACATGGGTGGTGTTCGATAGGTAGGCTTCATTGGGTGTGTGTTTGTGTGTACATTAATTGGGTGTATGCAGTATGCTAGGCTAGGATTCCTCAATTTCTGAAGCTAATTAGGAGTTGATTGCTTTGCGCTGCGCATGCATGCATGCATGGTTACAGCCATCACAGAAAGAATAGAGAATTTTATGCCAACACCATTCCATGCAATATGGTGATGATGAACGAAGAGGGAGGGGCTGACATGATTAGAGGCCACCCTATGATTGATAACGGAGAGAGCACTCCAGGAGAATTTTCACCAGCCACTCCAAAAGTTATTGTCTCTATGGAGTAGAAAGGAATTCTTGAGAAACAAGCTCAAGAACATGATCAGGAAGAAGAAAATTGAGAGAAACTTTTGTGGTTGCATGCCAATGTTTACTAGAATGATAAACATGGTATAATGCCTTGTACAATGAGACCATAAACCTTGAAAATAAAACATTTTACTTGCATGGCTGCTTTGGCTATTGTACGTTGAGTTTTTTAAAATTTCGGATGGTTTCCTTTTAAAAAACAGGCGTTTCCATACGTACAAGATCATAAATTTAAAACAATTTTCAAAAAAAAAAAAAGAGTTGAAAATAAGCAAGTGTACCAAATAATAAAACATCTTCTTTCATATTAGTACACCAAATGCATGGTTTATAACTTACTACCCTTCACCTTTATAATTGGGGGAGGAAATGCCACCTAGTGTAACAATGATCATGAGACATGAGACAATATGGGAATTTCTGTTAAATGTCACATAATCTCTCCTGTCAATTGGGTTATCCTTAATACTAAGACATGAGGTCACTAGCTTTATGTCTTGTACAGATCACATGAAGACCTACTTTTATGCCACGATGAGAAAAATAATTGATCTTTGTGATGGTGACGGGTTGATGGCAAAAGGGGGAGGAAAAACACAACAAATATTCTCTTACATTTGCACGCAAACTTGCACTACATCTACGTGTTGGGATTTAACTCAAATTGTCAACAAGTGTGAAGATAATTGCTGGATAATATAAATATTCAAGTTGGTGGACTCAAGCTATATTTATCTATAAGAGGATAATGTTAGTTTTAAAAGGAGTCCAAGAACAACTTGGAATTGGTTTTTTGGTGAAAACATGTGTGGATAAACATGTGGGTTACATGTTTATCTTCTTCATGGATAAGAGTTAGTATTCATGATGGTTTTGTTTTCCCTACAGCAATTAGATTTAAATTGTTCTCCTATTTTTGTGATTAAGCCTCTATAAAAGGACATGTAGTCCTTGGTTGAGGGAATCCGGGAAATCCAAATTAGTGAGAGCACTTTGTGGTATTTACAAAGTGTAGAATTGTTTTTTACTGGGTATTTGAGAGGGACAGTTGAGTAGAGTGCACAAGGGGTTAAAGGGCTTGGGTTTGGGATATTAAACTTGAGCGGTTTAAACTTGTACCATTGTACTCAATATTTCTCAATAGTAAAGAAGAAGACCGGATCACGCCCCGTGGACGTAGGTATTTTGCCGAACCACGTAAACTATTTGTGTACGTATGTGATTGGTATATGTTCTCTTGTGCTTTCTTTCAAACTTGTTTTTTCGCATAAAGGACTGGTGGGAAATTGGTTGCCAATTAAACTACCAATTTTCCCCAACAGTACGTAAGGGGTTTGACTCAGATGATAAGGATTTTGGTCTTAATGGCATTTCCATGATCAGGTTTAAGGTTCAAATTTCCTTCTGTGCAAATGATTGAATTCCTTGGGGCCACGCCCACCAACGAAGCTAGAGTCTCATCCAATTCGTGTAGAGGAGATGTTTTACACGGGTCTAGAGTTTACCGTCAATAATATTTTTTTTAAGAAAACAATTAAACCTGCACTACAATGAACAAGCCATTCCTTGGTCAATCATCTCGGCTCGGTTGTTTAGCCAAACAACACATATTCTTACTGGTTAAGTTCATATACGTGATTTCAACTGTTGAGGTGCACATAACAATGTCACTTTGACGGCTCTTAAGAAATATTTTGGGGTGCAATTTCAAATATCATAAAATGCGTTGACTTCCCTCAATAAACACAAATTAATTTTTAAATGAAATAATCAAATGCTCGATCCAATATCATCGTCGAAAAGGGTTAAAGAGTAAACTACATTATATTTGTTTTATAGGCAGCATCCCTGTTTAGTTTTTATTATCTCTTGTTAATTGGGTAAATAATTCACACGACCAAAACTGTAATATGCATCTTGTTTTACTATGAACTTACGAGGTGCATGGTCCCACTTTTTTTAAGGTTGATTTTGCTAAAACATATTACGTACGTGATTTTTTATTAGGTAGCCCATCATATCATTTTCATGTACGTAAATCATTGATTACGTAACGATCATTTCGTGAGTTAGGATGAGAGTCAACTTTTTAGGATGGCACGATCGATCTCATGCCTAGGTTGTTTGATTGTTCTTTCTTTCTTCTTCTTCTCTCTCTCTCTCTACGACGCTATCATAGAATTCTGATTATTAATTTAAATAGCATAAACCACAGTTAAATAACAAGAACAAGATCAATTATACATTGCAACTTTTTTAAATACACTCATCTTACGTGCATATTAAAGTACTTAATTATAAAATTTATAAGCTTCTTCCCACCCAGATTAACATTATTTTTGAATAGCAAGGGTGAGAAGTAACAAGTTTCCTTTTAAGGCAATGTGATAGTACTGCAATTGAATTTTCAAGGGGAATAGCCACCATGGCCGCCACCTTCACCACTACCACCACCACCTCCATATCCTCCCCCATGTTCACCTCCAGCACCATAGCCGCCACCACCACCAGAACCACCTCCACCCCCACCACCATAGCCTCCAGCACCGATACCTCCACCATATCCCCCACCACTGCCATATCCACCTCCATGTGCTCCACCAGCACCGTATCCTGTTCCACCACCGCCACCACTACCCCCACCACCTCCATAGCCAGGACCATGTTCTCCTCCGGCACCATAGCCACCACCATGACCTCCTCCACCACCACCTCCATACCCAGCACCATGGTCTCCTCCAGCACCATATCCACCGCCACCACCTGCCCCTCCTCCACCACCACCACCATATCCTGCCCCATGTTCTCCACCAGCTCCATATCCGGCACCACCTCCTTCACCACCTCCGTAACCAATACCATGCTCTCCCCTGCCCCCGTACCCAACACCACTGCCACCACCTTTTCCTCCACCACCACCATATCCTGCCCCATGTTCTCCGCCAGCACCATATCCGGCACCACCTCCTTCACCACCACCAGATCCGTGTCCAGCGCCTCCTGCGCCATAACTAGCTCCACCACCACCACCACCACTTCCATATCCTCCACCATGTCCACCAGCAGCTCCATAGCCTGCTCCACCACCTTCTCCACTACCACCACCACTTCCATAACCAACAGCACCGTGGTCCCCTACAACTCCATATCCAGACCCACCACCTGCCCCTCCTCCACCACCATAACCTCCACCAACATTACCACCATACCCGACACCAACCTCATGGCCAATTTCGGGACTGTGGCCAGCTCCTTCAAGAGTAAGGAGGGCTCTAGTTGCAGAACAAATGCTTACACCCAGTAACACAAAGGCAAAAACACTAAGAACTTTGTGATTAGGCATGGAAATATGTTTGTATACCACAACCGTATATACCTTCAAATGCAAGGGAGAGTTGCTATATATAGCAATAGATTTGGGGGGTCCAAAGTGCATCTACTGACAGGGAGTAGTTGAAGCACATGGTAGAGAAGATGGCTGCCCACACAATGTGGCCCAACATACGCACAAAAAGATCAAATTCACTCAGAACTCGTTACAGTTTCGATCACTAGTGTGTTTATGCTGTCCTCCATATCTAAATAAACTTAGAAAGCCATTTTTAGTGCCTGAGTTTGAAAAAACCTAACCTTTCCTTCTCCTTCACCTCTCAATGGGTGCCTACGACAGCTGACTCAATAATATTCCTTCCACAGTACTCTTTAATGTTAGTTGTAAAGTAAACCTAACTAATAAATTCAATATCTAAAAACCCACGCATGCAGGGAACTTCCAACGTTAAATTTCTAATAACACCTAATTAACGAGGTTCCAAAGCCGCGTTTATTGCACAGCTAGAGAATGATTGATCGAAGCACATGCAAGAGAGAAGGTGGGCAGCGTCCACACAATGTGGTCCAATATTGGATTACATAGACACTATACACACTATAATTCTAGTATCCTCACTCTAGTGGTGTGATTATGCTGTCCTCCACCTCTCACGTTACAATTGCCCATTAGAAACAGAAATTTTCCTTATCATTTACCTTTCAACGGGTGCAAACAGCTGACTTAATACGACCTCACTAGTTTACTTTGGTCCGTTTGGTTTAGAAGTTTTAAAATGTATGGTTTCAAAAATAACGACTAACTAAAATGTAAATCATGATTTGGCCTTCAAAGTTACTTTGAACTTTAAAACTATGTGTTTTTAAAAACACAACTCTCCCCTCCAATTTGAAAATGTGAGAAAAAAAAATTCGAGTTTTCAAACTAGCATTTTTTTCAAAGGTATTTCTCAAATCATGATTTTCTGATCACTTCGCTAATGTGTACATTTTTTTTACCTTTTAAATTGCGTCCATTTTGCGTATGCCTCTGTTGATGAGTTGGCATGTACTATCCATCCTTAATTTAAAAGGTAAAAAAAAAAAAGCAATAATGGATGGAGCTAGTACGCCAACTAAGCAGAGATAAATACTAGAATACAAAGAAGCATTTTCCAAAATCAATTTCCTCACACAACAAAAATTTGGAGCTTTAATGACGGTTTTTTAGTGTTGGTTTAAAAAACCGACACTAAAAAATGCACAATAGTGTCGGTTTTCTTAAAACCGACACCTCTTAAAAATAGTTGTCGGTTTTAGTGAAACCAACACTATTAAATAGTGTCGGTTTTAGTGAAACCGACACCTTTTTTTTAAGGGGTGTCTAAATAGTGTCGGTTTTAACAAAACCGACACTACTATTTAAAAAAGGTGATTCTTGTTGAACCACCATTTTGAAAAATTTTAAAAACCCCTCTAGATGTATCTAATTCCATTCATCTTTAATTTCTTTTTGTTTAGTGTCGGTTTTAACATAACCGACACTACTTAAAAAAAAAAGGTGTCGGTTACTGTTAAACCGACACCATTTTGAAAAAAAATAGAAATCCCCGCCTCTAGATCTATCTGCCCGCGCGCCTTTCCATCTTATTTAATTCCATCCATCTTTAATTTCTTTTTTGTCTCTCTCTCTCAGATTTGCTAGCTCTCTGTCTCCACAGAACAAAAAAAAAAAAAAAGGCTGAGTTGCGTGCAGGATTCGTTTGGAAGGATGAGATCAGTGCAGCGTGGCCGGTACCCTGTTTTGACCTATGCTTCTATTTCTCTACTCACAGAAAAGCAAAGGTAAGGGGTTTTCTTGGTGTTTTGTTTATGGGTAAGCTTGGTTTTGAGTTATTTTGTTGAGCCTTGGTGTTTGGCTGCTTCTCCACCACGTCCACGATCAGTGGGTTTCGGTTGTGCTTTGCTAATAGGTGCTTGGCAAGCACTTATTATTATTATTATTATTATTTTTGGTAATTAAGAAAGATCTGAATTAAAACTTCAAATAAATACCAAAATAATGATAAGGAGCAGAATGTGGCACCTATAATTTAAGGAAGACTAGCAATGAAGGATAAGAGTGTACTTTGTATTAGATTTCTATCCAACTGTCATACAATTGAACTTCAAGGGGTTGGTTCAAGTGGTTTGAGTCTTAGTCATGAAGCCAGAGTCTTACTTAATTCAGGTAGAGGGAGCACTTTGCATAGGTCCAGGGTTTGCCTAACATGAGTTGGTACACAAAATAACATTGCATTGTAAGGGTTGCTCAATTTAAAAAATTTAAAAATTAAAAAAATTGCCATACAAATGAATGATTTGGCGGTAAAATCAGCATTTGAATCAATACTTGTAAAAAAAAAAATCAAATGTTAATCTAATAGCTAATTTTTACTACCACATTATTGAGTTAAGTAGATTGTACGTAACTGTTCTATGTACTAATAAATTGTTTAGGATTGTGTTTTTTTTTTTTAAATTGTGATTTGAAAATACAAGAAATCTACATTTTCAAAACGTACGCAATGAAGTTTTTTATTAAAAAAATAAAATAAAAATTGCACAACTTTAAATGCTAAATTGTGATTTTAAAAGTCAAATTGCGATTTTGTCAAATGCTTAACTATATTATTAAAAATCACATTTTCAAATTATACATTTTTTAAATTGCAAACTCAAACGAACCTGAATATATTTTCAAATTTTATTTTTTATATATTAATTTAACTGGCATTCTTAATATTTATATATATATATATTATTCATTCATATTTTAGGCTTTTTATTTTAATATATTTCTCATTAATGCTTTGGCCCAATAAAAACTTATGACTCGGTCCTAGAAAGAGGAACTAGGGCTAGAACACTATTCAATTGAAGTTAGATTTGACTATTTTTACAAGGCAACACTGTTACCAGTGGGGAGGCATGCATTCCATGTTGCAGTCATCAATAGAGGAATGAAGTACAATATTCTTCAAGACTTGCACCATTAGGAATACAGAGTTGTCACCCTCAGTGAAAGTGATGGCAAAAGGGTTTTACAGTTTTCTAACACTATGAATATCATCCCTCTTGCATGCACTGTGAAAGCATTCGTGGGCCGTGGCCAACCAATATGGGGGATGCTGATGGCTATGGGGGATACTGATAGCGATCGATGGCTCAATCCTCACATATATTCCCTTCTACTAAATTCTTACTTCAAGCTCTGGTGTCTTGAATATGGTTTTTAAAGTCATTCAAATTAAATTCTTTTTAAGGGCGTTTATTTCCCAAGAATAAATATTCTAGCTTATAACCTCTTGACACAAATCAAATCTTTGTATTCTCAAATAAAAACAGACAGTTTATAAAGCCATTGCCCATGCCTTTCCTTAGCCGGAAGCATCCAAACGCCGGCCACCGACGGAGTACGTACACTGCCGGAAAGTGTAAGGGGATGTTTTGTTTCTTGTGGCTAAGATATTATTCTTTATTCATAAAAATAAGTGGTTAGTTTTTTGTCCGAAAACTAATATACAAAGAAAATTTATGAAAGAAAAATACACGTACTAATAAAATTATATATAATTAATACCTCCACCACCCCACTTGTTTCTGGATAATATTATTATTTTCGTAACCATCATAAGATAAAAAACCCTTTCCATATATATTTTAGTGGGGAATTGAAGTGCACGTACGTTATACGTACATCATCACCTTCGAAGGTCCCATTCCTCATATCCCATTAGGATAATGATTAGCATGCACGTAATTAATTAACTTGATTTGGCACGAGTGCACGTACAGTCATAACCCAAGACAGAAAAAAAGAAGACTGCATATTCATTAGAATTAGATACAGCGCCCTTTGAGTGCAATTCTCTGGCATTCATGCATACAATACTTAGATATTAATCATAAGCATCCTCTTATCAATACTAATCTTATTTTTTGTTCTTTTTTTTTTTTTTTGGCATCTTATTTTTTGCTCACATTAGAGTAGTACGTAAGAAGACACATTCGTTTTAGCAAATTATGTAGTGACAAGGAATTTTTAAGGGATGTAGCCACCATGTCCACCACCCTCTCCACTCCCACTACCTGCTCCATATCCACCATTTGCACCTCCTGCACCACCACCGCCACCTCCACCAGAGCCGCCGCCACCACCAACATGACCACCAGCAGCTCCACCACCGTAGCCTCCACCGGCTCCTTCACCACTACCATACCCACCTCCATGTGCTCCTCCTGCACCATAACCTGCTCCACCACCACCACCGCTCCCACCACCGCCTCCTCCACCAGCACCATGTTCTCCCCCAGCACCATAGCCACTACCAGCACCACCTCCTGATCCGCTTCCATAACCAGCACCTCCTGCACCAGCACCACCACCGCCACCGCCACCACTTCCTCCACCACCTCCGCCACCGTGTGCTCCACCAGCACCATATCCAGCCCCAGCTCCTTCTCCACTGCCACTTCCATATCCAGCACCGCCAGCACCACCGGCACCATAAGCAGCTCCTCCCCCACCTCCACCTCCACTACCACCGCCGCCACCACCACCAATTCCACCTGCAGCCCCATATCCTGCACCACCACCTGATCCACCCCCAGCGCCACCTCCGTAGCCAGCAACACCTTGTTCTCCTACAGCGCCATAGCCGACATGGACATTTCCACCTTCAAGGGTGAGGAGGGCTCTAGTCGCAGAACAAATAACTAAACCCAATGACACGAAGAAAAGAACACTAAGAACTCTGTGACTAGCCATGGGAAAATGCAGCTAGAAGTTCCACACCGATGGTTTAGAATGCTAGAGAGGGAGGGTATATATAGGAACGGGAAGGGGGTCCAAAAGCGCGTCTACAATAGAAAAGGTATTTTGGGAGTCCCACAGGGTGGTCCAACACAAGTATACACTCACACTTGCAGCTCCGCCACTAGTGTGCTTCTGCTGTCTCCCACATTTTCGCAACACGTACATATATAGCCACTTTGTTAATTGGACAGGAGTTTCTATACACCTAATTTGAGTGTTTGATGGATTTCCAGCTCATTATATCCTTTTCACACCATGCATTGGCCAGTTTGATGATTTTTCACTTTTTCTTCTTCATTATTTTTGTGGCTTGAGCTAACAACAATGGCTGCTTGGCAATAGTATAGTCAATTAATCTGAACAAACCTGCCAGCTGCAGAACCAACAAATTTTGTGGAAGGGGTTCAATCCTTCATAAATACATAGACGCATAGTCTTTTCATGTGTTCGCCGTGCGTCTATATAAAAAGAAAACAAACAAGACTAAAATTTATTTCTTTTTACCAAGTCATCAATCATAAATGTCGTATACAAAAGTTACATATCATAAGTCATATATATAGTGATTTGTTATAAGTAGAAATCTATCATATGGGGTCAAAAACTATATATTTGATAGGGCAAGAGTTTCAAAAGTACTATTTTTCGTTTGAGGTTGCCAAAGACTCCCCATTAGGCAGGTCCTAGGTCCGCGTTCGTTGGTGTTCACTAGGTTAAGAGCTAGCAAGTGTCGGTTTTTTAGCCAGCCGTGTGTATATATATGTATATATATTGAATCATGTTTATGCGATCTTTTGATGATACAAATTCAGTGTATATATATATCTCTAATTGTGACTCATACATGACTGCTCATAGTCATATGAATAAAATAAGCAATATATCTGATTAAATGAGTAGGAGGAGATTTTCCAGGAGCATATATATATATATATATATATATATATATATATATATCTGCTTCTTATTGAACTCGAATCTTATTATAGTGGTACTGATGATCAGATAAGATCTTAGAATTAATATATATATATATATGTACGTACATAATGATTAGCTAGCGACTAATCCCTTAGCAATTATCACCACTACTTACGCATCTTGGAACATAATAGCCATATTACACATGGCTAATATTAGCACTTTTTGTATTAATTATTCCGTTAAGTTGGTTTAAAGATGAAGCTAGCTAGCTAGCCAAAATCACTACTTTCGCTTGCAATCAGAAAAATACATATGTATCGAATATCGCCTTCTTATATATATATATATATATATATATATTGTTCCACTTGTAGGATTAATTAAAACGGCACTCCTCATTCAATGTCAATGCATTTTCCCCTGGCTGTTTGCCACGACATGTAAGTGATCAACAGGGGTTGATAAAGACAACATTCTAATTAAGTTGGCGGCCCAGGTACTACTGGTTTCTGATTTCCTGGAGTAGTTTCTAAAGCCATTCAATATTCATCCATAATTGCAGCTTGAAATAGGAAAGATGTGATCATCAAAGTCAATATACATTTTTGCAACCCTGCAATGTGGCTACTATAGGCATCCACTGTAGATGCTCATTAGTGTTTTGAATATTCATTGCCGTCCACCCAAGTGCTGAATTGTTGTTATTACTTTTATTATTATTATTATTATATTCAAAGTAGGAAGAAAAAAAAGGGTGGAGGAATGAGAATAACGAAACCTTGATGCAAGAGAATTAGTAGTTGAGTTGTCAGATACAGAATTAATGAACCAAGAAGATAAGCATCAGGCATAAGATTTAAGGATTTTTTTTCGAGTAATATCTTTTAATTTGTTGTCTATAAATATTTTGCTTTGTCTTTCAATTCAATTGTATTTTTATCTATTTTTCTCCACAACCGAAACTTAGGCTAGTACTCTATATATATAAAGGTTATTTTTTCTCTTTATGAATTTTCTTGTAACCTTTAATCTTTAGTTTCTGTTTACTATCATCCAGTGTCAGAATGACGTCAAAACTCAACCAAAATGGAGATTTGAATATATGTTATACTATTAAGTACTGTTCATGATGGAATGAAAATGAACTGGTCGATATCTTTCATTGTCTATGAATCACAAAGCAACTCCTCCAAGAAAGATATGAAAATATGAAGGCCACAAAGAAACAAGCTTGTAGGGATCGATCCACCAATGTAAAATTCAGGATCTATGGTGCAGTATAAACTATCAGTTATCCCAAATGTTTAAGTTAATAGGAATAGGTTAATTTAATTATTTAATTATTATTTTAATACTCTCCTTCACGTGTGGACTCAAACTTCCTTATAATAGGTAAGGCCTAACACGTGGAATATTTAATTAAATGGGGAGTGAATTGATAGAAGTCAATGTTCAATTCCAGGACCTTTGACTTTAATACCATATTAAATTACTAGTTATCCTAAAAGCTAAAGTTGATAAAAAGAGATAAATTTAATCATTTAATCATTATTTTAATAGTATTAAATTGTGTCGCTAACAAAAGAGTTCGAACCTACACATTGTGAAATGCTTTTAAGTGGAATCTTGTCAACAAAAACTGTAAAAGGTTCTTCCATGTCCACAACATGGTGAGAACATGCATTGGTTCTAGTAATGATTACTAATCTCTTTAATAAACACTCATATATTTAATTGAAATGGGAGGTGAATAATGGAGAGATAATTCAAACTCGGGATCTTTATTCTAATATTATGCATGTTAAATCGCAACCTATCTCAAAAACTTAGCACAATAAGAATTGATATAAATTTAATCTTTTAATTTATATTGCAACACTCAAACTAACAGCAAACCCGTTGGAGAAACAAGCTATATATAGCCATCTTTGAAACGATGATTCATAGGGAAAATATACGTTGCCATGCTCAATCTACCCTAAGAACACGCAAGAGAACAATAGTAAAATGGTTTGGTTATTTGCCAATTTCATGTATAAAACCTTTCCTTTATGTTGAAGGCACTTGATCACATTTTCTCCACTTGTGATGTAACATGTATATTCGTATAGAGATATATAGTGGGCCGGTGGTCACATGGAAGAGTACCCCCTTCTCTACCATTTTGTGGGACCAATCCATCTCATATTGCTTGCCTAATGGAGCCTCTTTTTTCTTCACGCTTGCAAGGCTGTATATCATAACAACAACATTCTTCCCATTACATCATTCCTGACGTTTGGCATTTATATTGTCCAAATTTTTTGTTTCCTTTTGCCTTATACCCTACAACATTTTATTCGATCGTCTTCAACAAACAAGGCACAAGCACCGACAATTTCCCTCGACTAGGCTGTGTCACATCAAACACTAGTTTTGAGAGATCGAGAGAAGAAAATAAAACATGTACAAAAATGATCAATCCCATAAGATGTACCAAATTACCCTAGCCTGTTAAACTCTTTCAAATAATTCAGAGTCTCTAAATGGTTGCAAGATCACTAGCTACAAAATTATACATCTCTAAAAAAAATATCATGTACATTAACTCTATTTTCCTATAATATCCAATTGACTGCATGTAAATGTCTCACCCCTAGATTATACTAACTATAAAGTATAAACAACAATTGTTATCTGATTTGTGTCCAATTCGGGTCGACCTTGGAAGTGCTACAATTTAATTTAATTTAATTTTTTTTTTGTCTGAGGCTTAGTTCATGAACCGAAGATTCGGTGCTTCGATGTTTTGATTGGATTGTGGGTTGTATTTATAATTGCTTTTGATTTTAAAAATCGGTTACTCTGCAGAATCCAAGGAACCACAGTCACTGACTTCAAGGTAATTGACAGACAATATATAAAGATCCTGGTTTCAAGGTTGTCTGTAGTGGATTATTTTAGCTTTTGTAACCTCTTATCTTGCAAGCTATTTGTAAGCTACTAGGACTCTCAAGCCACATGCTAGCTGTTAGCCTCTGAGAGTTTTTTCTTGTAGGATTGTACAAGTTGTGTATATATATATAGTGAATCAGTGATCCAAGGATTAGTACAAGACAATTACAACCAAAACTCAGTTGGTGTCTTCATTCTAAGACATTCTACCTTAAATTAGATAGTTGCATTTGCAACCCCATTCGAACCACCGGGACATTTTGCCGAGAATAACTTATATGTGAATGTTGCACAAAAGTGATCTTTTGTACCTACCACTTAATGAGTGACAACTAAACTTATTCCAAATTAGAAAAAAAGTTTGAATGCACTAGATTATAGCAACCTATTGTTAAATCCAAACCCTTATTTTCCCCTGTTATCAGTTATCACTCTTTTTTTATAATGCGAACATCAACCCACTACAGCTCACTGCTGCCACACCCAGGTAGATTTTCACCACCGGTAAGTGATATTTTCTCTAACTCTCCATCTTTGTTCTCCTTTTCTTTCCCTATGCCTTTTTTTTTTTTTCTTTCCATTTATCTATTTGGTAGTTCTTTTTATTTATCTGAATCAATATCATAGAAGAATGGGTTTGATCTTCTCTTCTTAATCAAAATACGTAGTCAACTATTCCACAAGCAGCAGTAGCAAGAAAATACTAGAGTGCTTGCAACTACTAAATTAAAAGTGCTCTAGAAAAAATAAAAATGCAGGTGAATCTAATTGCAGACACCCTTAGATACAAAGAATTTTTTTAAGGGCCTTAATTAGAACTTTATTGAAAATCAACAATATTTCTCTCCCAACTTACAACAATGAAAGCAAAATGGCAGATTTAGTCTACAACCAGCAAGAAAATACCATAGTGCTTTGGACAAAAAAATTGCAAATGCTCTTGACCGAAAAAAAATATTAAAAAAAAAATGCAGGTGAAACTTAAAATTTTCAATTTCATCAAGCATCTGATTGCAGACATCCTTAAATACAAAGGATTTTTTTAAGAGCCTTAATTAGAATTCCTTGATAGTTAACAAAATAAAATAAAAATAAAAAAGTCCAAAAATATAAAGAACTTTCATCCACTCCTGAGCAATGTGAGTGGGTTGACCAACAGGATTTGCTGGGCCGTGTGGGTGTGGCGATATTGGTGCAGACGACAACGAGCTAGGCAATGGGCTAGGTGGCGGTGGGCTGGGAGGGGGTGAGCTAGAGGGCGGTAATGAATTGGGCTGAATGGCGGCAAGGCTCGATTACTATATTCATCTTTTCCTGGGCGGTGCAGGTGAGCTGAACGGCGGTGGGCTGGACGATGATGAGCTGGGTAGTGGGCTAGGTGGCGGTGGGCTGGGAGGGGGTGAGCTAGAGGGTGGTAATGAATTGGGTTGGACAGCGGCAAGCTCGATTACTATATTCATCTTTTCCTGGGTGATGCAGGTGAGCTGAACGGCGGTGGGCTGGACAATGATGAGCTGGGTAGTGGGCTAGGCGGCAATGAGATGGGCGGCGATGAGCTGGGTGGTAGCAATGAATTGGGCTGGACGGCAGCGTGAGAAAACTGAGGGAGAAATGCGAAACTGGTCTTACCTGATTTTAATATTAGAAGGTATAATCTAGTACATCCAAAAACTTTTTCTAACTTGCTCTAGGCTAACGTGTCAGTCATTTAGTAGCTTGGCACAAAAACTACCTTTTGTGCAACCTCAATACCCAAGACGCTCTCCATTTTGTCTCAACTCAGATTGTCGTGTTTACAACATCTTTCAAACTTGGTAGCAAACAAATGAACAATGTACGTAGGACAGCCTAGATCAAAACAAAATGCCCCGATCGATTTGATTGGCTGACCTCAAGATTTGAAACCAACCCAATGCAACTTTGACCAAAAATAAAATAAAATAAAACACATCTCACTTTTATACGTCCTTCTAAAATTGATATGATATTTAAAATTATCATTGAATCAAAATCAAATAGTAATCTATCATAATTTTAATAATAATTTTAGGAGTGATGGCTGCACCCCACAGGAGCGGACCTACTTGTTACCTTGGGGCGAATGTCTTTCTCAAGGTTTTTAAAACTTGTCATAAAATATATGTTTGTTTATAGTTTGCCCCCTAAAATAATATTTTTGTCCCCCAAAATAATACTTACACCCTCACAAAATAATATTTTTGCCTCCTCAAAGCTTTCTTGCATAGAAGTATATAATAACTGCAAACTACACAAAAAATAATAAAATAATAAAAATTGAAAAAATATATATATTTACGATAAAGCCATCTTTCAAATCAGTTTTCGAAAGCTCAACTTTTGCAAGTTTTTGGACTTAACTTCTCATTAATTTATTCTTATTCTAGGGAGTTCAAGCCGCATGGGACCATATTTTGGGTTTGTGATAGTAAATTAATAGATCAATTTGGAACCTTGGATTTGTCTTAAACTTGAATTTTTAGCTGATAAACTTAAAAACAACAAAGAACAAGAAGAAGATGAAATGAATATATATGATATCATTTTTTTTTATTTTTTTGAAATTTTGGACCTTATTTTTATTTAATAGTAAAATATATAGTCTCATGCATCCAAATATCAAAAACCTTAATAAAATATAAAATGTATTGAAGCAATAATGTTGGTCAAGCAACCTCTCTGCCAAGGGTAGCCACATGGCAACTCTTTTGTTTTTTTCTTTCTTCCTTTTAATCCTTCATTTGTTAAGAAGGCCGGCCAACACAGACCACCCCCTGTGTTGGACTGCTGCATCCTTTTTCCCACCTAGTGACCTTATTGACCTTATCTTCTAGGCATGGGAAGATATATTGGGCTTGAGAAAGCAAGCCCATGGACAGTCCATAGGCCTGAATGAAAGATTTTATCTTCCCCATGGGCCATGGCAACCTATGTGGGACAAAACATGTGACCGCGCAACAACCTCACTGTCCTTTCCGTCTTTGGGATAAAATCTCTTTAATTGTTGTCCACTGGAGTTGAGCACGTACTAAACTTTTGCAGGGAGAGGATAATCTCACGGTGCTAGGACAATGTTACCCTCGACCTCGAGAAATATTGTTTTGTTTTATATAATAAAGGGCATCCCCTCCACTATTCCGGACGCTTGAAAAAAAAAACAAAATGTAGAGAGGCACCACGCGGGAGACAAGAGGTTGTTGGAATATGGACACTCAAGGCACCAGCCAGGAACCACTCAGGTCTCACTTCTCAAACTTCTCTCTCTGTTGGGTATTGGATCGGTCACCTTAAGCCCAAGAGACTTCTAGGCCCGGTCCAATATACAAGCCCATTTAAAGTCGGCCCATACCGAGAATAATCCAGTCCATCGAGGGAATAATGGTCCTTCGGCAAAATAAAGAAAGGTCATGTTCATCAATGAACGTGGCATACTCCCAGCGTCCAAGCTAAGTCCCACGCTGGTTAGAACATAGTCCAACTATCAACGCCAAATCGAGCCACGTTGTCCCACATCCAGAGCAAGTGTAGTCGAGCCACCAGCCAAACCCATGATCTTGGAGTAACCCACGAGCTCATGATCCACTTTTCTAGCATTGCGCATGGTACTGGATCCTTAGGAACGTGAGGTCGAGAATTTCGAGACGACAACGGCTTCTTGATGCCTATAAAAGGGAAGCTCGAATTCATTATTTGGTAATCACTAATCACTCTCTCAAACCATTTCTTGCTCATTGCATTTTTGGTCTCTAAACATTTTTCTTTCTCAAAATCATCACTGACTTGGGCATCAGAATTATTTCCCGCCGGCACACCTCGACAACTCTTATCCTATTCTTCCTCTTTTTGCATATCAACGACTCTTCAAATTCCGTGCACAATCACTCCTCAGAAAACTATCATCAACACTCTATATCTTCCATGTCGACATGTCGTAGTTCTTGTTGTTTTCATTTACTTTCACCCCATTTGTTTTGGAAGAGAAATGAGGAGCAACTTTTTTATGAACAATTTTGGAAGGGATTGAAACAAAATATAAGCAGGAAATCTATGAATACATATATATTTCCAACTTCAACCAATGAATTCAACTAGTAAAGGGATCTTTGTCTCTACCCCAAATCACAGATAAATTGCCTTGCTTAGTAGGTGTTACAAATTAGATGATGTTAAATCACAACACGTGAGAGGTAAATTATGATAAAATCACGGCATGCCGATTAAAGAACTCCAATCATATTATTTACAAATTCAATTTTAAATCACCACGTGCCCATCAAATAACTCTAATTAGATTAGATGTTATTAATCCAATGATAATCTTAAAAGCGACATTAATTTTAAGAGAAATAAGAATGTCATGAGTGCTTGCTTTGGTAACTCAATTTCATAGGCCAAGTAATTATAAAAATTTATGTCCATTTGTTAAATAAATTTTTTTAAAAAAAAATATAGAGTAATATCATGTAGTAAACTATTATACATAAGTGCACGAACTCCTTAGTCTTTAAGACTTGAACTAAATGACCCAAAATTATCTAATTATAACAAAGGGTCAAATTAACTTTTATGTAGGGCAAGAGTGAGTCAATCAATATGATCAAACAAGTGGTGATAATAATATGACCAACTAAGAAGAGTAGAGATGTGAAAGAGAAATTTAAATTAGTGATTTTTATTTCATAAATTGTGATAATTAGTTAAAAGACATATCTACCCTAAATATATCTCGAGTGTTTGCTTTGTTAATTCAATTAACAAGCTCAATAAAAAATTAAAATTAACAAGGCCAATAAAGTCATGGAACTGATAAGCAGATGAATATTGTGGTCAAAAAATAAAAGCTTGGTCATGAAATAAAATTAGAGTACCCACTTAAATCCCAAACTACCCTTGGGATCTCCACAAATTTATAGCGGCGAGTCATTTTTGGCACCAGAGGACACAAAGAAGCGGACATCATCGAGAAAGGTTCTATACTTGGGCCGGTCCTCTCTTCTCACGTACCCACGCGCGTCTCTCTCCGTGTAATCACTCAACCCCTTTCTCCCGTTCCTCTCCCACAATCCCTGCCCGAAGCTCCTGTGCGCGTAGTACGCTTCTGCCTGCACCGGAAGTTGGTCCGGAACGACGCCGTCTGAAGCGTTCGTCTGAATCAACTGAACGGGAAGGCGCTCGTAGTGGCCGAGGCGCGTGCCCTCCAGCTCGTCGACCCGGAGGAGCCCGCGGGTCGAGACAGAGTAGAGATCGCCCGTGACCTGGCAGCCCGACCCGGGAAGGTTGATCAGGAAGGGGATGCCGTGGGGCCCGCAGACGAGCGGGAAGGCGTGAAGGGTCATGTGGGGGCCGAGGAAAACGGCATCGTTTTGGTCGATGAGGGACTGCATGAGCATGTAGTTCGGGAAGCCCTGCTTGAGCGTGCCGTACGTGAAGATTAGGTGCGCTTCGGACTCGTCGTCGGCCATGGCTCAGAGTCTCAGATGCAGAGTGAGATATTCAAAAATATCTTTTATTTTATTTTAAAAGTGAAAAAGTCCAAAGTAAATAACTTTCCGAAACTCTGGAAAACGAGCCGAAATCTTGTCATGGGCCTTTTAGGCCCACCAAATATAATATAGTAATACATACATGCATATAGTCTCAACTCAAGGGCACCTTAAAGGGTAGGGAGTTAAAGGTAATTTCCTAAAGTCCCCAAAATATAACAACCTCCCCATAAAAAAAAAAAAAAAAAATTTAAAATCTCTCGAGAAATAAATGTTTTATTAATTTAACTGCTCATGATATGCAAATAAATGAAGATTAAGAAAAGTGGACAAAAACTAGTTATAGACTGTATCTACTATTGGACAAGTGACAAATAATGTTAGAAGCAATTAAGTAGTACTATTTTCCTTCTATTCTCTTTGTCTTTATGTTTTTGTTTTTTAAATAAAACATAAAAAAAAATAAATGGATGTGAATGTGCCACATGTACAAATATGTTAAGAGAATACTACTTAAGAATGCTGAGTAGCATCTCATTTTAAGATTTCATTTTCAAAATGTCTATTTTAATGTCTCTATTTTATCTCTAACGTTTAATTATTATTTTTTTTCTTTCTCTATATTTTATTCTATCAATCTTTCATTTTTCCCATTTGTCCATTCCCTTTTCTTTTTTTTTTAACAAATACAATATGTCCTTTGAGATGTTCAAAATTTTGATTACATTTCCCATATTCTATTGATTTAGCACACACATCTATATTATAAAACAATATATCAAAACATAAGCTAAAAAAATCAAATAGATTTCTTGCTCCGGTTATGGAACACATGGTCCACATGGAAATGAGGTGTGACAGAAAAATCTAGCACGATGTTGTATTCTTTTGAACTCACAAGATCATGGGGCAATAATGGTGGTTTGAGGCATGAATTTTTTTCTCCGACAATGAGCACGTTAATTTATTTTCCAGTAAGGTTGTTATCTCTTCACATTCTCAAGTTGGGGAGCTACCTAAAGTACTCACTTTACAAATCATGGGACATATTTGGTTGAGGGGTTGAACTTGGGTTTCAAATGGGGTATAAGCTTGAAGATCGATGGTGAAGATCGATTAACGTTTTTTTTTTTTTTTTGACGATTTGATGGCACACCAGCTTTAATGATGGGTCCGATTCTTCAAATATTTAGGAATTGTACTCCAAGTACACAACAGTTTGTAGTAAATTTAATCAAATTAATTTAATATAGTGACATGTATATTTTAATATGTGACAAATATGTGTTTTTTTAGCTCAAAGCCAATAACTTCTATGATAGTCACCAAAATTTCTATGAGGTATGGTCCTCAATCAATTGAGCCCCCTAAAAAATTAAAAAGATAGACTTAAGGTTAGATGAGACTCGGTATTCGAAAAATTATCTTCCTCTTCTAGTTCTATTCTATTCTTCTTCTTTTTCATAGCTAATCTAACTGTTTTTTTTTAATAAAAAAAAAAAGTTTCTCTAAGTGATAGATAGAGTTAACTACTTTAAATTTTTGCTATAGTGTTAAGCTACCTAATTTTTTTTCTATTCAATACAGGAAAATAGGAAAAAGGAAAATTAAATGAAAATTAAAAAAAATGGGACAGAGTCATCCTAATAAATATTGAGAATTTGTCAAATAAATGATCAAACCATCAAAGTAATAAGTACAACCAAAGAAGGTGGTTAAAGCAAGCTAAGTTTCGTAAATAGAGCAAACTATAGATCAACAGAAAACTCGAAAGGTTATAACCATTAAGACCCTTCAACCCTATCCGCATTCTCAATGTAGGGGACACAAACAGTAATATAACACTCCAAATATCCTTAAACCCTTATCAAATAAAATAATAATAATAATAAATTAAAATTTTAATCTTATCCGTTGTTTAAATTACGACGTATATTCTATTATGCCTTGTACTATACTCGTACCCTTTACTATCTCAATAATATATCCAGGTTTATTTGTTGTTGTTATTGTGTCCTTGCTTTATACAGAGTGGGGAGGTGAAATAGGCCCACTGGGTGTGTTTGAGAATGAATTAGTATTGTAGTAGATTTGATTGAAGTGAAAAAAAAAAAAAAAAAAAGAATGTTTTGTATAGTAAAGTAAAATTTTTTGTTTTATAACGATTTTTTTATTTAAAAAGTGAAGAAAATTATTGATATGATATAAAAAATAAAATTTTGAAAATTTTTTTTTTGAAATTAGACAAAGTTCAGTTCGGTCTCTTGACAAACATAGCCACCGAGTCCCATCCCACCTGGAGCCCCGTGCCGTGTTCGGCCAAACCACCATAAGCCACGCAAGTTATCTTCAATTATTAGTTTTTTTGGGCTCCACATAATCACATAATTATCCTTTTTGAAAAAGTAAAATAAAAATAGAAAAGGCTGGAGCGTTCGTGTGCGTATGTCTGTCGCAAGGCAAACTCAACGCACAGAACCCCACGTCGTATAAAACGCTGTGACGTCCGATGAAAAAGGCATTGAGGAAAGAAAGAAAGAAAGGAATGGCTGAAGAAAAGTCTTCATTCAGGCGCGACCAGATCAGAAGAGGACAGGTTCACGTGTACGGTGGGGACATGCGCCACATGAATGAGAGTTGTTTCACCCAACCATTTGTTTGTTGGGGTTCAATCGCCATCCATCCTCATCCTAAGGGGCGTGGTGGCCGTACACGTGGACATTGGGTCCAATAATCTAAAATTCTACACAGCTTGAGACAGTAACACTTCGAGGGAAGTGTGTCAGATGCATATGCTGTTTCGGCAAAAAGGTCTGTACCCCGCTTCCTCATACACTGCACCCGACCAATAATACTTTGCACGTTTATGTAATATAAAAACAATTCAAACAAAAAAATCCGAAAAAATATAAAAAAATTTCTCAAATTAACAACTGTTTGTAATAAAATTCTACAATGTTTAAAAAATACTAAAATAACATGACAATTCATTGGCATATTATTAAGTTAATTACTAAATAATTAAATTTTATCACTTAATTTTTTGATTATTAAGATATTGTAATAAGAGATTCTAGTGAAAGCTATAGGTTTGTTTGATAACTTATTTTGGGTTTGCTTCTTTTTTGCTTTTTAGTAAAAAAAAAATAAAAATATCAATTAAAAAACTCCAAGAACAAATCATTTAAAATTATTTTCATATTTATGTTACATTATAATACTTTTTAAAAAAAAAAAACAAGATTTACCCTATAAAAATTCTTATCCAACGAAACCCTAGTATCCCAAGCCTTTTCCCTTATTACCTACAATGTCTTATGTCAAACAATAATAAGAGAATTGTCAATATGATAGGGGTCGTGAAAATGATTGCGATTGATAAAGAACTAATAGAAAAGACAAAAATGGCTAGAGAATCAATAACTTGGCAACAGATAGAGACGTGATTCGTCAGAATTTACTGTAAATCTGAAACTGGTTGGGACAATGATTTTTCATAGATATTATCTCACAATAATCCGAGGTATGTCATAAATAATATTTGAGTCATGAAGGTTCCAAATTATATCTTTGACATTGTACAGAGCATTTTGCCCCATTTGATTCTTATATCAATGAAGAGATGGTTTGTAAAAAAAAAATAAAAATAATAAGAGAATTAGATGAGTCACTAAATATGTAGGAAAATTACCTATATACATGCTTTATTATTTATTTTTTTGACAAATTTAAAAATTAATCTTTTAAAAAATGAGAATGGAGAAAAATAGAAGAATATTAAATATCATTTTTCCATTTTGTAAATGTTAGAATATCTTCACAATATTACAATATCAATTGGTTTTTTTCATAATAATTGTCTGTCTAGCTACCCTCAGGATTTATCACCATAATTTTCTATATTAGACGAAATTTCTTGTCTTGTCTTCCTTAATTTCATTATGAACTAGACAAATAACACAATATCAATCACAGTTAATCACGACAAGAAATCTCGTTTGATTCATGCAATTATATATGGTCAAAAATTCTGAAGATTCGCAGAAAATTATGATGAGAAATTTGATTGATGATATCGTAAGACAATAAATCTTTTTATTTTTATTTTTGATGAATGAGGACAAGAAATCTCGTACGATACAGACAATTATGGTGACAAATCCTGAGGATCGGATGTAGTGAGAAATCCCAAGGATAAGGCGATAAGCAAACAACTATAATGAGAAACTCGATTGATATCGTAATATTTCGAAGATATTCCAATAGTAAAAAAGTACGGATATACATTTTCAAATCATATATATCCAACTGCAAACAATTATTCATATAATCATATTGACTCTTGTAATCTAAAAATCATTTTCCATTTCATTTTTTACTTATTACCATACAATAGAGGGGTGAATTTATCATTTACTTTGAGAAATCTGCTTGTGGATCCTAGAAATTTAATGGTAAATTTGTAAAATAAATAGTTGAGAAATGATTAAAAAAATGACACGTAACATAATTCTTAAGAAGTTTGAGAAATGTTACTTATTTGTCTATAACTCATCTATTGTCTAAATGTCTGTCTCTTCTATAAATCTACCATTGAATCTATATGACTCACATTAGATCCCACATATTTAGTAGTAGATTTGCTCATCTTTTATGCGGAAATAGATAATCAATAAGTGAAAGAGGGGAACAAAACACTTATTAATTTGTTTCAATGAAACTTTTTTCAAGGAGAAATGATTTGTGTTAATATTTTGTTAATTATAGTAAAGCTCAAAATTGAGTTTCAAACTTCATTCAATGAACTACTCTCATAGCCCCCAAAAGAAAAAGGTAATTTTTTTTTTTTACTTATTATCATCAATTAAACCTGTAGTTTGATTTCTTCTATCAATTCATTTTAGTGAGCGAATGTTTGAAGAAAAGAAAGATCAACAACTCAATGGGCACCATGTTGTTGAGCCAATTAGTGTATGAGATGTTGCCCCCCCCCCCAAAAAAAAAAAAGGGCTTATTAGTCGGTGAAGGGATTAAAAGAAGTTGGCCTACATAAGATAAGAAATGTGAACCACTTAATAAGCTCCATATTGCCCCCTCCCCTCAAAAAAAAAAAAAAAAAAGAGCTTATTAGTCGGTGAAGGGACTTTACAAATTAAAAGAAGTTGGCCTACATAAGATAAGAAATGTGAACCACTTAATAAGCTCCATATTGCCCAGCCTAGCCTCACATTTTGTGCATGTTACATCGATCATAATACATGTTACTGCTAAAGATGCCTCTCAAAATAAAAAAAAAAGTTGGTGCTCCATGAACTTCAATTAATTTTGAAAGGCGTACAAATTTTCTACTATCATTGGATCTAAAATCTAATAATGATCCTTCCAAAATTAAATTGTGATTTTAACAATCACATCAAATCCCTATAAAAGAAACGTTACTTCAATGTAAAACACTCCATGAATTGAGAGACAATGCGAGTTGGAGAGATTTGTGCAATGTTAATTGTTTAGTTTTTCTCATGTTTGTAACACTTTACATTTTATAGAATTTAGAGAAGTATTTTCTTTTTTGCTATTGTTTTTCTTTTGTGTAAGTGATATTTTGGTGTATTCATGCGTTAGGTTTTAAGTGGTTTTCTTCTTCATATATATACTTTTGTATTCCATCTTCTAATAGTGAATTTTCTCTGTCTTCCCCACATGTAGATGTAAGCTTATTAAGTCATACTACATTCAATTTTGGTGTTATGTATGATTGGGTTATTTTTATTTGTTCTTCTATACTTTTTTGGAGTATCTATATATATTTGTTTGCAAACAGATCATCTTCATTTCATTGTATAAAAATTGGGTCAAAACTGCTCTCATCTTCTAAAATTAGGAAAATTTTGTCCCACCATTTTACCTAAATAGCTCCCCGTTTCAAATGAAACATATATCCATCATATTGGAGCATTCTCCCTTTCTCTTGGATACCCATTAGAAGCTGCTTATTTTCCCAAGTTGGATTGCTTCTAAAACTCCATATTTGAAATTATTAAATGAACCGCTTTTCACTGTGTGTTTAAAAACACTCATACAAATTTTGAATTACGAGTGTTTAAAAGATCCATTTCCCCTTCTACAGTTTCCCTATTTCCCTTGCATAGCAAAAACCATAATAATACTAAATAAAATTAAAAAAAAAAGTCCATAGTGAGAACACCCAACGAAGAAATTAAACAAAGCAAGGCCACCAACACAAGAAAAAAAAGCACCCGACAAAGCAACACAAAGAAAAACTAGGACATGACGATGACATTAATTAAGACAAGTGTGACCAAAGAAGCCATGAAGAAACAACATCTGCTTTCTACAACAAGGTGGGAGGTTGGCTGTTGAATTCTTGGGCCATTTATGCTACTTTCTTTGTTCTATGTATAGCGACGCATGACTTTGTGGAATCACGTCAAAGGTTGATTCTGAAGCGCTTCTTTTTTCTGACACATTCGCATATATTAATCAACGGTTACGTACGTAGGCTCTCTACTCGATCTTTGTCGAATGCTAAGGGCCGGGGAAGACTATTCTCGATCTCCTAGCTATAAAATATCTCTTGATCATATATATGTATATATTTTTTAAAATAATATGCAAATTATTAAACTATAACGACAGTTTGCTAATCAAAATAATCTCTATTTTCAACATCCTTTTTGGACAGCAAACACACGTACACGTGTAGGCTCATGTTGAAAGATTCCAACATAGCATTCCCCCTCAACAAAATAATTAGGTGGAGCAAACATATAAGCAATTACTCCCTTGAGAGGGACAAGGGCTTAGGTCGTGAATTGTGTGCAGAGGATGTAATTGTCACATTTGTAATTGGACATGTGTTGTATCCTAAACTTATATTCAACATGCAGTACCGACACAATATACAGATCAAAGCCCTTTGAAAATGACAAAAAATTGCACAAACTAGTTTGACACTAGTTCATACAGACGCATCTAATAAACTAACATGTACGTATTTTATAACATGTTAAAGTAATGATTAAGTGATGAAATTTATCTCTTTCTATTAGTTTAAACATTTGGGACAACTCATAATTTAACATGGTATCAGAATTAAAGGTCCTGATTGACTTCGAACCTTGTCTTTGTCAAATTAACTACCATTTAAATTAAATATTTTATTTGTTTTTAGGCAGTGTTAAAGTAATGGTTAAATGATTAAATTTACATATTTCTATCAGCTTTTGGGACAACAGGTGATTTAACATAACATGTGAAAAACATATATTTTTTTAATAATTGTGAGACACATGTTACTTTATTAAATGAGAATTAGCTACAAATCGGCAGTTTGTAGCCAATTTTTGTCCATTTGAAAAATGGTCATCCACAAAACATATTCTTGGTGTTAGACAATTTTATATGAGGGATGATAAAGACCCAACTTTTTTATCCAACTTTTGTCCAACTTTTGCCTTTCTTATTTAAAAAAAAGTAAAAAATGAAAAAAGTGTCTAAAGCAATAATATATTTTTTTTGTCCTACTTTTTATTGGTGTTTTTTAAAAAATGAAAATTGCATTTTTCTAAAGAAAAATGCAATTTTCATTTTTTTAAAAACACCAATAAAAAGAATGACAAAAAAAAAATTTATTGTTTTAGACACTTTTTTCATTTTTTACTTTTTTAAAAAAATAAAAATAAAAAATGTAAAAGTTGGGTAAAAGTTGGACAAAAAAGTTGGGTCTTTAACATTTTCCATTTTATATTCCCCAAATTAGGCTTTAATCTATTTCCTTTTAAGATTTCTTTCTTCTTATTCAGCCTAGTCTAGATTTACGTATTTACCACTCTTGCTCTCTCTCTCTATATAGAGTGGGCCACTATAATATAATTTTTAGAATAATGTTATAAGAAGAACTATAGATTAACTCAAATGTAATATAATTTTTAAAATTACTATTGAATTTAAGATGTTAATTATTGAATTTTAATCTATTAACGATTTTAAAAAGCACATTATACTTGAGAGAATTTAAAGAAGATTTCTAATCCTCCTTATAACATTACTCCAACTTACAATATACTTCAATATGCAAGATTTAACCCTTGGTATCTTTCTCCGTCTCAGCTACTTTCTCTCTTTCGTATATCTCTACACTTGGCAGTTGCTCGTGTTTTTGGAAAATTGCATTTTTAGAAGGATTCGTGGTCTCTAATCCCAAAAAAGAGGGGCCAATAGTGCATGACATAGGCAAGGACAAAGCTATGGTCCCCCTCCTACAATGCCTAATCTTTGGGGTTGAGTGTGCATTGTACATTGCAGACTTAAGGTACTTGTAGGGGCCTGTTTGGCTGTCTGCAAGCTGCAACAACTGCAAACGTGATTCTGTCTTACTGATTTTTTTGCTTTGTGGGGGTTGAATTACAACCACAGACGTAGTCACCTCTTGTCACAACTCAAAGATTCTGCACTCACCCATTCTTGCTTGCTGTCCTCGAACTTTGGGCCTCTCATGACATCCAATTATTATCAGATATGGAAATAGTTCTCCACATGTGAAATATGTAATGCTTTATATGAAAATTATATAGAGAGAAAGCGCTAGAATACGCTATCACTTTAAGATGGTTAGTCTTATTTTTTAGACGATTTGTGAATCCTACGTATAATTAGAGAGTTAAGATGTGTTGACTCATTTAACTAAAAAAGTTAAATTATGATTAATTTATATAATCTTATACCCACACGTTAATACAATCCAAAATCGATACAAGAATTGTCATCCCTACACTTAATAAATAACTAGTGTAAAACTTAACACGGTTCCATGAGTAGGGCGGACCTAGTTGTTAGTGTTAGCACCGTTTGTTGTATAATTTTGTTGCTTTTTCTTTTGCATCGTGAAATATTAAAACAGAGTAAACTCCAAAATTTCAATATTTCGTTGCGTTTTTTAACGTAAAATGGGTTTTAGGGAAGAATGTTTTTAGTTGAACTAGTGTTGGAAAAAAATAAAAATCATTAAGTTTTCTTTGTTTGGTTAGATCCTAAAAATAATATGGAAAATGTTCTCAATTGTTTGGTTGGTACGAAAATGTTAGGCCACTGCAATTGACAACTAATTATAAACTATATACTGGTCATAAAATGCCAAATTAATATTGCCATGAACAATATTTTTTTTAAAATAAATAAATAAATAAGAAAGGGGAGGGAAAGGGAAGGGAAGTTGCTGGGAGGCTACAGAGCAGCAAGGGGACGAGACAATGGTGATTGGTGAGGACAGTCAAAAGTGGATATCACATAATTTCTCAAACCAAACTCAAGTGTTTTGTCTTCGCTTTTGTTTGTTGGATCAATCTTAATTACATACGACACCTCTTTTCCGGCAATGCCACTAAAATAATTGTTAATATTAACAATCATTTGGTGCTGCTCATTTCAATATTCAAATTAGACGATTTGTTTAATTCCCATGGTTTTGTTCACAAATGTTGAATGAGATTCAATATTCAAAGGGCCTAATCCACGTCAAAGGTTTTTTTTTTCAAATTGGACTATAAAAAATTTGTCAATTGACTCTTTTAAACTGATATGTACATTTTAGAGCATGTGACGTTTATATATATATACATTTTAAAAAACTTGTGAGAATTACACGTTTTAGAGATGTAAAAATTTTCTCTAACCTAATTTAGAGGAAAGCTTTGTCCAATTACTAAAACCATTGATTCATATACTATTCGGTGGAGTGAAAACTTGTAACGATCCAAAGGAATCAGTATAAACTCACGTATGTACTATCACTCTAAAATAACTAATCAATTATGTCCTCAACAAAGCTATGATATGTGGTGCAAATTGCAGTACCACATGGAGTTAATGACACATGAAAAGTACTAACCACATCTGCATTATTATTTTGACTTAGATCTTCTTAAAATTGTTTATAAAACCCAACGTGGAATTCTATGACCTCCTTTATAATCCAACTACTCTATAATATGAACTATATACATCATCCCAATATAAAACTGAAAATGTTACAAAACCATTGGGAGTACCCAACTTCCTAGCTATAAAGTCAAGTGGTCCTTCATTCTCTCCCAAGAGAAGGGAAGGTATATATAACCCGGTAGTTGATAAATATAGATTTACACAAAAATAAAGATAGATTATTCTCAGAAGCTTGATGCACTGAAAAGGGACTTGAGGAAACATCACACTTTGTGGGTCAAAAGTACATTCTTGTAAGCTGAAGGATAAGATCGATTTACCTTTGGTCTGCGTGTTTCAGAATCTGTGTTATGAATATTCATGTATTGTATAAATCAATGTCTATTATTATTATAATTAAGAAATAGCTAATTATATAAGAAGATTTCTGCACCCACTTGCAGAGGATTAAAGTAAGGATTAATGGACCATTCACAGGCAGCTTAGAGAGGGGCTTTGAGGTCTTTCAAAGAGGCTACTTGGAATAAATTAATCTTTTCAAGTTCAATTAGAAGAATCTTGTCAATGGGGATGAACATTTGCTAATGTTCCATCCCATGGATTTACACAGAAAACTGTTGCTGCTTTTGTCGATCCAATGGTCCTAGTCTACTTAGAGATTATCAATCTAAATTAATTAAGCTCTGAATTTTGCCTCCAAGTATTAATTGTGAATGTAAAGGGAAAAGGGCATTCCTGCCCTCTTGGATAGGTAACAGAAAATGTAATGTCCCCCTCAAAGAGGCTACTAACTACCTAACTTAATTTTAATTAATGCAGCCAAAATAATTATAAATAAGATCTCTGAAAGATCTAAGCAGCAAGAAAATTAAAACTTTATTTGATACGTTAATACAAATTGATCATCAGAGTTCTGTTGCTCTTCTTTCTTTGTAAATTTATATTTAAAAATGGAAAGATGAGTCCACAGCTCATTAAGCTAGTGCTACTGTGTGACTATGAATAATTTGAGAGGAACCCCACCCAGTTGAACTAGTTTTTTTTTTTTGGAAGTAGGGAAAAAAGAAAAAGAAAAAGAAAAATGAAAAATGGTTCACGAATCTCAAATTGTAAGCCCCTGGCTCATCATTGCCTTCATGCATCCATACCCTTTCGAGACATGGAATAAAACAAGTATTATCAGATGGTTCCAAAGATGTCTCCTTTTGCTTCATGTACTAAACTATTATATCACTTCGCTAGCTTTAAGAAATAGATATGCTTAATCCTTTTTTAATTCACAATCACGTTCTATGTAATCTTTATTTAAATAAATAATAATAATAATAATAATAATAAAACCCATTTGGTGACAATGACCAGCATCCCCACATTCAAGCTAAAATCCAATCCATGTTCGTTAACACTAAAATCCAATCTATGTTTGTTAATGACTTTATTTTCTCTATGAAGTTGAAGACATGCGAAAAAAATTAAAAAAAAAATAAAACACTCCTCAAAATATAAAATGTTTTGTCCATAACGAGTAGGTCAATTAAACCACGCTTCATAAGTTCAAATCCCTTCGCCCTTCCATTGTATGGACATGTCAATATATATATATATATATATATATATATATATATATTACTGTTTTTACAAAAACACATTAATAACACATACGGAGACAAATTGTTCACCCCATACCTAAAGTAATCAAAAAGCAACAATTTGATTTTCTAATGGTAAAATTATCAGTTACAGTTATGATTGTTAGATTTTTGAATGGTAAAACTATCCATGATGTCCTCAAACGTCTCTCATATTTAGTTGTCTCCGGCCGGTGAAGCCCATGTTGGCCTAGCATCTCAATTGTTTTTTCGATTTTTTTTTTTTTTTTTGGGGTTATTTGCTATATTTGTAGTGCATTTTATTGGGCATAATTTGTAGTTAGATGGGCCACTTCTTATCCCATGTTTGGAATCATTTCCGACCGCTTTCCCATTCTGGAAAGAATTTGTTGGAGTGATTTTGGGTCTTATTAGCTAAAGATATAAAGAATTTAATGTTTTAAACAATATGTTGGACATGGTCGTAGTTCATCTGCTAGGGTCAAATTTAAGCTAAAGATCAAATTATGGAAACTTAATTGAATCAAATCCCAATCTCTTCTACCATACTTCAAGAAACATCATCCAAGTGTTTATAGTTTCCATTTCTGCACCATTTCTTCACTTTCAGCATGATTAATGCTACTCTTCACAATAAATTTTTACATTAACTTTATACTGACTAATGTGATGTATTTTAAGTAGCTACCACTTTTTTTAAGTGGCTGATATAAAAAAAACTTAAAACATGTCACACCACCAGTGTGAAGCTGGTGTAAAAATATAGTATAAAACCAGAACTATTCCAACATAATTGGATAAACTTAAGCACCCACATTACCATTCAAAACTGTACCAAAACTTTCCAAAACCTACCAAGCAACATATTAACAGATGCCCAATGAGCTAAGACTATGGACAACAACATTTGCAGGAACATAAATTTTGTGTAATTCAAGGTTGTAAGATAATACATCCGCTAACAATTCAAAACGTAAAACATTTCATAATCGCAAAATCAAAACAGCTTTTTTATCTGTACGTCAAATTAAAACATTTTTCAAACTGAAAACAAAAAACACCTAAAATATGTTAACAAACATACCTTTAGAGATCAGACAATTGAAAGCATTGTGTTCTTTTGGTACTTATTCAGGTAGCCACTTTTGTGAAAAAAACTCTCTAAAGTACATTCATATCCACATGCAAGTGGGACCAAAATTCAAATCATTAATCAATTGAATACATTATGAGGAAGTTAACACTAAAAGATTCTTTAACTAACACCACAACCTAATCAATCATACACTCAATGACTCCAAAAACTAGTTGGCATCACCACAAATCCAATATTTGGAAGATCTTCCCAAACGCACCACAATCTCATATTTAAACAATAGAAAAAAGAAGAAAAAATGAAAAATTACCATAATTGAGAATATTTGCATATTTGAATTACATAAACCCAACTTTCCATTAAACTTGTTACTATAATTTCAAAATCAAATCATTGCAACTCAAAGATGTCCCGTTACAATTCCTTCCCAAACCCACAAAAATAAGAAAAAGAAAGGAAAAAAAAAAAACATTAGTCTAACTTTCTTTTTTATGTTAATTAATAAAGATTAGAATATGCTGAAATATTATTCATTAATTTTTTATTTCTACAAAGAAAAAAAATATCAACCTCTGTACAAAGGAGACCGTTCCTGAACCACCTTAGCGATCTTTGACTGCCGGAGAGCCTTTATCGGACTAGGAAAATACCAACTTCTTCCCTTCGCTCTTTTCTCTCCGATGCCGGAACCGGAATCTGACGTCACCGAAACGGCGACGGATCTTGACCTCAGCATCATCGTCCTCCTCGCTCTCACGTCATCGTCCTCCTCTTCGCTCGTCTCAACCTTCTTGCTCTTGTGCGACCTGAACACCGACCAAAACTGAGACGCTTTGCTCTTGCTAGCAGCCAGCGGCGGCAACGGTTCGTTCCGTTCATTTTCGGCGCCAACAAACCGTGACCGGGACCGGAGGAAAGGAATAGCGAGCGATCTGGACCTCCGGAACGCTGGTTCGCTCTCGATCAGATTGGAGACTCTCCCGACGGCTCCGACGCCGTCGGAAGAAAAGCGAGAGAAGGAAGACGACGAGGAGGACGAAGACGACGTAGTCCCAGCGTTTGCGCAGCACGCGCAGGGCCGGGCGTTGGCGCACTCGGGGCAGAGCGCGGAGAGCAGTTCCCGAAGACAAACCGGACATATCCCGCTCCGGCGGCGCTTGGAGGGGTGTTTAAGACATTTCCAGACCTCCTCTTCGTCCACAAAATACGCCATTTCGATTAACGAGTCGTAAAATCTGAAGGATTTTTCTCTCTGATTTTCTTCGGGTTGTCTGTTTTGTTTCTCTCCCGTCTCTGTGGCTTCCCTTTGGGTGAGGTTTTTAAAAGGGGGAAGGGTTTGATTGGTGGGACCGTGGGAGACAGATTAACCATGGTTAAATCTCTCAACCAGGGGTAGGTGGTGTAGCAGAACTTGGTGGACTGAAACGCCGCGTTTTCCTGGTTCACACGTGAGTGAAACATGTCGAACACACACACGGACACAGCTCACATCTGGAAGTGGACGAGTCGGACGTTCAAGTAAGAGGAGATGGGTCCCGGTGCAAAAAGATCGATTGATTAATTCTTAAAGGTGGGGTCTCCCCTTTCGACGTTTTGATTGGAGAGTTTTGACGGTTGGATTGTATTTTACCCCCAATGCAATTCTCTTCCTGACCACACGATTCTAAAATCAATGTGTCAAAAGTGTCCCATCATTTCTCTTTACAAATTTGCATACAAGTTACAACCAATGATTTTTTTCACCCCTACACCCTAAGAGGGGATAAGGGGGGTAAGTAATGATTGAAGGGTTTTTTTTTTTCATCCATGTATAAAAGTAACGTATTTTTAAAATTATTATTAAGCTTAGAACTTGTTATTAGTATGGAGAAGGATGGAGAAAGACAGGATAAATACTCTTACACTTTATATTTCTTTTAAATCAGTCTGAAAAAAATATCTTTTAATCTTATAGAATAATGTTTATAAACATTTTAAATATACATTAAATTCTTAACTTTATTAGAAGCAGTTTATTAATTTAAACTAAATTTAATGTATATTTTAAATATTTATAGAGATTTGAGACTATTTTACATGAGTTGAATGATATTTTCTTTACACTAATTTGAAGGAAGTTTATGTTATAATTTTAATTTCTATTTTTTTTTCAAAAAAAAAAAATAGTATTAACGGTTGGATATAATTTCTTAGGATAATATTTTAATTTAAAACTTTAAAGTAATATTCTTCTCAGACCTTTATTTATTATTTTATAATAAATATGTTGTCCTATTAACATTTATTATAGTATAATTTGCAATATTTATTTCCTTCAAAAAAATATTTCCTACATTTATTAAGAGATACGCAAGGGTCCTTTGATCGTCCCATTTTACAAAATTTGTGGGACTCATGTGGGGACGGGTGATCCAAGTGGGTCCCACGTATTTAATAGTAATTTTGCAAAATAGAAGAATCAAACAATCATACAAACCAACCATCATTTCTCGTTTATTAGATTTATTATCTCAAGATAAAAAGTATTATTATTATTATTAAAATTATTAGCCAAATAGAAAAAAATATATATATAGAGAGAGAGAGAGAGAGAGAAGGGTCGGTCCCGCCTGGTGGTCTAAAGTTGGAATGAGACAAAATAGTTTAAGTTCCCCAAATCTAACCGCTGCTTAGGAATTTCTTCATTTTGACTTGATATGATATAACTGTTGTTGACTTTTGAAATAAAGAATTAATTAATTAATTATAGAGACCAAACAAGTGTAATTTATTGGTGGGAAGGAACGGTCAAAAAGGTCAGGAAGAAAAATCACCAAAAAAAAAAAAAAAGAAGAAGAAGAAGAAGAAAACAGTGGATAATGCCACTTCAAAATGAAAATCCTCAGCACCCTAAGTAGAAAGGAACCAAAGCTGCTTTGACCTCCATCACTTGCTTAATTAAACCAATTACAATTCCTCATGTGTCTCAAGTTACGCAAATTTGACAAAGTCCTATCCCCATTTTGTCCTCCACATTTAAGCAGCCAAGTGTAAAGGAATTTTCTACAAGTTACACAAGTTAATGAATTTTTTCTAACTTGGTTGGAAAGAAAATTATGTTCAAACAAACACATGCTATTGGTTCACTCCTCCTGTCACACTCTTGGCAAATAGTGATTTTAATAGTTACATCATTCTTGAAGCGACTTAAGATAGACACATGATGAACTTCTAGACTTACTCCTAGCAGAGCACCTAATATTTTCCCTTTAAAAACATATGTCAGTTTAATAAATTAAGTTAATATATATATATATTATGTTCAAATGAAGAAACTATTGGTTGTCTCCAATCCAATTCTTTCAAATCCACTATTAGATTTGTGGGACTCACAATAAATCTCATAAATCTAATGATAATTTTGCAAGAGTTGGACGAAAAGAGGCCAATGAAGAGAAGAAGAATCATTTGTCATTCAAATATGATTATATTGTCCTTTAAAAGGAAATAGAAAATATTCAACCAATAAGAGGAAAGGATATCTCTAGAAACCCATGAATTTCTTTAAATTACTATCTTTGTTAATCCATAAATAATGTGTAAAAAGTTCAATCTTGGACCAAAACTATCACTTTGTGCCAAATTAGCCCCTAAAGCTTTTGAAAATGGCTTAATGGTACCCTTCACCTTCACTTTGCCATCAAATAACTGTTTTTATGAAGTAATTTAACCAAAATTACTTGATATCTAAGTATTTAAAATGATGACAATATAACGTATTTAAAACTTTACAGTCTTTACCGGTTCCTAAATTTAAGCTTTTTAAATAATTGATAATTTAATACTACTAATAGTGGGATTTTAATACGATGGGGTGGACATTGTCAATTAATCTCAAACTAGGATATTGATTACAAAAGTCTATAGTATAGATGACTTCTGTTCCCAATTAAACCCCCACCATCAAAGCTGTTGATTTGATTTGATTTGATGCCCAAGCAACCTAATTCACCCACAGAAAAGAAAAGAAAGATAGTCAATACTAGACTATCAACTTGCTAATTAACTTCTAATAATTCCCCCTCTTTCGCTTAGAAAAAAAAAAAAAAAAAAACCCTTCTAATAATGTGTATTTTTGGTAACTTTTTAATTGTGGAAAAGAGGAGTAAATGTCAACTTGCTAATTAACTTTGATTTGATTTGACTCGGGGTCGAGCGGATTAGTTAATGATTAGCACAAAAAGAGTGATATAAAGGGAAAATTACTATCTTTAGTCCATAAATTGTGTAAAAAGTTCAATTTTGCACCAAAACTATCACTTTGTGCCAAATTAGCCCCTAAAGCTTTTGAAAATGGCTCAATGGCCCCCCTCACTTTGCCATCAAAGTTAATTTCTCCTTTGAAATCTTTTTTTTTTTTTTTTATATGTTCACATGAGGGAAAGATGATTTGAACTAATAATCTCTGTTTTATAAAGTGTGGTCCATAATCAATTGAATTACCCTTTAGAGACCTTTTTTTTATTAAAAAAAAAAAAAAGATGTCCTCTGAAATCTTCAGTCTCAATGTTATTATTGAGGATCAAAGTTAACTAAGGCCCAAATAACTTTATTTATGAAGTAATTTAACAAAAATGACTTTTTATTAACTAGGAAATACGTACAAAGATGACACTGCAATGAAAATTGATAAAACTTCACAATTTCCTAAATTTAAGCCTTTTGGATAATTGATGATTTAACACTACTTATTTGGATGATGGGGTGGACATTGTATATTAATCTCAAACTGGGATATTGGGTACAAAAGTTTATAGTATAGAATGTCTCCATAGTTTGGAGTGAATAACTGCTATATACTACATTTTTATCACACATTTATTCTACTAAGTTGATGTAAATTTACCCGACAACCATTAAAATCTAAGGGTTAATTTAGAATGTCACATCGGCCTAATAAAATAGGACGCAATATGTTGCATTACGCTATCCGCAATTAAGTCTATGGTCAATAATCATGGAATACTATTATAATCCATTGGGCTACATTGTGTTGGGCTTTAGTTTCATGAATTTGGGTGAGGGCGATCAAACAGACCAAGTATTGAATATTGGGCGAACCTCGTTTGATGGGCTAATACACTTTATGAAAAGCCCACTGGTAGTCCAAGGACAAAAATTTCTGGGCCACTGAATCAAAAATTTTGAGTCCATAAAAATGATTTTAGGGCTCATGTAGTTTTCTACATATTGGGCCTAAATATTTGAATTATCAAACGACCTTTTTGAATTTGGAACCACAAACAAATCCATAAAACCCATTTTAGGGCTCAACAGAAATTTTCATTGTAGTCTATCAGCAGAGTCCAGAAGATCTGACCCCCCAAAGGAAGAAGATTATAAAAAATAAAATAAAAATAAAAAAGCAGTGAGAGAGATTTGGAAGGATATATCACCAATTAGTGTAGAAAATGGGCCAAAGTTGACCGGAAAGCACCGGCTCCAAAGCCCAATAAATGGTAATTTAAAAGTGATATCATTTTTTGAGAGACACAAAAGTGATACAAGGACTTGTAACATTACTTAATTGTTTTTCTTTATTAATTATGGTAGTTTATTAATTACTAAAACTATCCACTAATTAGATTTCTTCCCAACTTTTACAAAAGAAAAAAAAAAAATCCAATCTAAAACGTTTCTGCAATAAAAATGTAACAGATCTGATATGATAGTCGGCCTGAACAATTATTTCCCATTTTCCATGATTAGTTATTTAGGCTAATCGAGAGTTAGGCCCATTTAAGTAATAGTTACTACTTTATTAGCTAAGGTATTAAAGTAGTTAGGGGCTAAGTCTATAAGGCCCATAAGTATGATTGTAAAAGGGCACTAAAACAGGAAGACAGGGACAGAATGAAGAGAAGGGGTGAAGAAAGTGAAATAATAATAATAATAATAAAAAGAAAAAGAAAAAAGAGTGATTATTGAGAATTTAAATCATATGATAAAAGTGTATGTCAAGGATTAATACCTACTAGAGTACAATGAAAAAGTTAATTGCCGACAAGGATATATATTCTTGAATTAGACAAGGATATATATTCATCTACATATCACTTGTGATAAAAACATAGGTGACCATAATTTTTTTTTAAAAAGTAAATGATAAAAAATATCAGGGAAAAAATATAGTACAAGTTCTAAATAAATAAATATATGGATAAAAAAATTAAACGAAAGTAATATCTAATGAATTTCTTATTGGATAAATAATGAATAGAATTATATTATAAAACATTTCTTTATTTCATAGTACAACACACGGACGAGGTTACATTCACAAAAAGTTTTTATACTTGATGGTAATTTGGTTTGGTATTCATATTATCTACTTGTTAATGACCATACTTGGAATATATCTATATACGCTCATAATAACTTATCAGCGACAACATCTTGCTGTCGCTGATAATATTAGCAACGACATATTGTACTTTTGCTTTGTTGCTAATGATACGTTATTAGCAACGACCCCTATGTCAACATTGATAACATATTGTTGCACGTCGATCGATAAAAGCTCTTACACTTTTAACAACAAATTCGAATAATGTTGTAACAGATAATAATATATATATTTGGTATGACATTAAAGTCACCGTAAATAACTTTTTTTTGACCGAGCAATTGCGACGCTTCTATATCCTTTATTATTATTTTTTTTTCTAAATGAATTTCCATATTCTTTCCTTCTTGACTTGACAGTGGAAAGGTCTCCTCCCCATTATTAGTTCTATTCTATCTCCCACCTTACTGTGGAAAATGAAAAAAGATAACGATTGATATTATGCTCTTAGCACTAATAATGAGTAAGCAGCAACAATCCAATATTGTACGCAGCCTCCACATAATTGGAGTACTTGCTTTACGTCTTTATCAGATTCTGGCAACACTCTTAAGAACATAATTTTTAAGTTCAAAAAGATTTATCTATATTTCTAAGCAATTCCATTTCATGACGCAAAGCCACCCCCAAAGGCTTAAAAAGCACAAAGCACATCAATTATTATTCATCCTTCTCCTTCCAATATTCTTTCACGCGGTAATTGAAAGACCATCATCTTTAATTAGTTTGTTTCTGGGTCGATCTGGGGTTCTGATTTGCTTTTTGTCCATTGACGAAGAACTTCCACATGTGAGTTTCTGTGAAGGAGTCACTGCTTACCTTTTTATTCAATCGAGAAATGGGCTTGTGGGTTGGGTGGGGGAGTTTCTTAGAAAGAGTTGTCGTAAATTTCCAACCAATTTCCTTTTGAGTCGTCATTGGTGACCACCTTAAGGCATAACCTGGTGATTTCCAAACCCAAATGCCACGTTCACATTCACTTTAAAAAATTATACTTCAATTCAATGAAGGCTACCTGCCAAGAATTATTATCCACAGTTCGTCAATTGCAGCATTTCTTTAGCAGATTAACGTAATGAACATATCATTTTTTTCCGAGCAATATGTGGAAGGAAAATGCTATTAAGTATTCTTAAGTGTTCATCTCTTTAACATTCTCTTTGTTCTTTGAATAATGCTATACTTACTCTCATTTTTTTTATATAATTTTTTCACACACATAAGGCATAAATGACTTTTAAAACCACCATTGAACATGAGACGAGTCTTTATTAGATTATAATCCAATGGTTTTTAAAAACTACCTACAAGTGTGAAAACATTGTGTCACATAGACAATGTTTGGCGGAATTCGAGCGATAGCAGCAAAGATCTATTCAATGAAGAGACTAGCTTTGTTGACGCGAGAATGATCATCAATGAGTCCACTTATAAAGGGGATATTTGATAACGATTTTCAAAAGTGTTTTTCTTTGATATGATATAAAAGTGAGAAGTAATTTTTTTGTGAGTTCACATTTGAAAAGTGTTGTATGATTTAAATTGTTTGTTAGCGAAGACTAATGCTACATACCACACAAATAATCTACAAATTTCACACAAATTAAAGTTGACATAGCAAGATCTAATAACCCTTGTTAAAATAAATAAAGAAATAAATAAAATTCTAATAGCTATTATACCTTGTCACATCAACTTTATAAAGTATTTGTGAGATTTTTTTAGGTAATATTTAAGGGATGTTTACATGGTATATATATATATGTATATATATATAGCATCACTCTTCCAAAAAAGATAAAAAATTACTAAACAAGGCCCAATGAGAATGTGATCATTCCAATGTTCTAGTGGTGAGCATGAAGTGATTATAAACCTATCACTAAAAAGTCTGGCTTCTAGGGTTGCACCTATACGAAAAGCAAGGAAAATAACCAATTATCCTCAAGGCTTGGGGTTGGGGCTATCCAAACATGCTTTTGAAGCATGTTATATCACTCTCTCTTTCATGCTTTAATTAATAGCCAAATGGACGGTGAATATATAAGAGAGGAAAAAAAGTTTAAAGTGGTGTGTTTAATAACCCTTTTTAAGAGATGTTTATATGTTTGAAAAGTATTTTGATGTGACATAAAGAATATGAGAAGAATTTTTATTTTTTATTTTTTATTTTGTAAAGAAAATTATTTGTTAATATTTTTAGTAAAAAAAAAAGAAAAAGAAGAGAACAAGCTCAAAATCTTCATTCACTGGTCAAATCCTCCCCGATCTTCGTATGCTTTAATGTTTTGACGATGAAAGAGAGGAACAGAGACAAAATTGTTTGAACAACTTGCTTTGCTTTGCCCTCGTGGCTACAACGTCATGCCACTTCTTTGCAACTTGCCTGGTCCTACACCCTCCTTCAAATCTATTCCTCGTGCAATTTCTTATACCAAAATATAATATATTCTAACTTCAGTTTTTATTTCCTGTGCTTCATCCTCCCACCATTACTGTATAACCCACGAAAAGGGGTTGCACGTAGGACTCATCTGTTCTGAGCAATCAAGGGTGCGGGACTTATCTGTCCAAATTAAGCAAAACGGGTTCAAAAACTCTCGTCTGTGCAATTCAAACAGCCAATTATTATAAATTATCGCACTTGGTTCTATTATACTTATGCTGCACCTCATTTTGCGTATTAGCAAACTTTAAGCAACTAGTCATAGTACTTAGTCATCCAAATCTGATTTAAAGCATCAATATTGACTCATAATTGAAACTTTTGGTAGAAGCAGAAAGCAAAATTACTTTCTTTTTCCTGTGAAATGAGTGGACACAAAGAAAGCTTGATATGTGGGATTTTCCTCTTTTCCGTCGTGTAAAGTCACATATTTCTTATTAGGTAAGGATTAGACACATATATTTTTTTTTTCTTTTTTTCTTTTTATCATTATTCCTGTTAATCATCTGAACGAGTATATATATATGATGTCATATCATGTGAGAATGAACAAAATCTATTAGTATTCTCTGAAGATTTTTCTTATTTCTTGTCGTGTAAGGTCATTTGTATTTGTTTCTTTAGTTTTGGACAAAGTTTTCTTTTAAATTGAGTTAAGTATTATATTTTCAAGTGTTCTACATGACTTAAATGCAATCAAAATGTATCCTTGCAAGCTACTTTTACCTGAGATTTGTATCGTAGTAACATTTTTATTTACATGAATTTGAAAAATAACTCTTCCCAAAACAATGAGATAACGTTTTTCTTCAAATTGGGTAAAAAAATTTCTCTAACTAAGTTTATAAAATTAACATGTGTTCTTAAAGCATGTGATTTACGCATGCATTTTAAACTGAAGTAATGCTTGAGACTTGAGAGCATCACTTATTCTGGAATTCATCCAAAGAAAGCGATGTGGGATGGCAAAAAGGTAATACCGGAAAATGTGATACTCTCAAGCATTACTCAACATACATGTGTCTATTACTTGACACCTATCAGTTTAGTAAATTGACTTATTAAAAATTGGTGTAATGGATATTTAGTAGACTGTTATATAGCTGTAATATACATAAGATAATATGTCAATAAAAATCAATATTTAGATCAACAAGAACCAAAAAAAAAAAAAATAGTAACTAATTTTTATTGTGGCGGATAAGAATTAAATAAAAATTCTTTGACCCAATTTAAAAAATAACTTTGTCTAAGAACTTATTTTTCAACTTCATGTAAATAAATAAAAAATAATAGTCTCTCTCTCTCTATGTCTTTGTGTTACGTATGACACGAGAAAAGGCTACATAGAATCAAGCCCCTATATGTTGAATTAAGGGTCCAAATGAAACGAACGAAGAAGAAAGTGAAATAATGGCGTGGCAGTTGGACGGCAACGGAAGGAGTTAGAACGTAGAAGAAATGGTGAGGTGGGACCCAAAGAAGCAGCCAAAACGCAAAGCAGCTGAGGGAGTGGGGCCCCGGGTAGAGCACTTATAGGGGGGTAGGGTCCCCCTAGGGGAGGTGGCGTTTCTGAGAATCAAAGGAGCTGCCGTAGGATTAGATTAGGAGTCAACTGAGGCGGTGTGGAACACGCAGCAGAAATGGTCATGCCTGGTGGGCTGGTGCTGGTCGGCTGCCATGGCCGTGGGGTTCAATTCAAACCCCGCCCCCCTCCCCCTTTGACTCAAAAGCGAGCACCACCTTCCCCAGTCAAATTCACCATTATTCACAACCTTGTTCTTTTCCTCTTTTGTTTTTATTTAACAAAAAAGCAAATAGACCCTTCAAGACGGCAGGAGGCCAATAATAATTACCGGGTCAAAATAATAATAATTGTTTTTTTTATAAAAATAATAAAAATAATAATAATGGAATTGGCAAGATAGAGGCTTAGTGAGATTGACTGAGTCCGGAATCAATTAGAGATTACACACAATTTTAAATAGAGATTATACTTGAGTCTCTCCTATTAATTTAGGATAAGAACCAAATGTGACCCATAGATTCATTTTTGTCTTCGATATTGATATAAATATATGCGTGTGATCCCCCCTCCTCCTCTTGTGCAGATACATAAAAAAAAAATATATATATATATATATATATGCATGTGATGCAGTGATGATACTCTCTTAATTAATTATAATATATATGAGAAGATGTTTACAAACTTTACATTATAACATTAATTAAATGATTAAATTAATTATTGTTTTTATTAGCTTAAATTTTGGAGATAAATAGTAGTTCAATATGGTATTAGAGCAAATATCTTGAGTTTGACTATTATTTCTGTAATTTATCTCTCAATTAAAATATTAAAATAATTATTTTTCTTAGAAGTTGCTTTTGTTGAGGCTTCATTTCTCTCTATGCAGGAAGTGAAAAACGATGGGGTCGGTGTGGTTGTTGATCAACCAATATTTCAACAAAAATTTAAAAAATAAATAAATAAAAAGAATGCAATTTAATAAATTAAGGATAGAATATAGTAGATTAATTAAAGATAACAACACGTACGTAATTAATCCCACGGGTGTAGTAGCTATTTCAATTTGGTTTCTTTTCCTGCGTGCATGCTGTTGTTTTGAGAGGAACACATGACTATTGTACGTAAACTATATGTATTAAATACTGCATATATATTGTAGCTTAACAAAAACAATATACTAAGAGCATTAATTTAAGTTTCAACGAGTATAAAAATAAATTTAATATTATTATTATTTTTTTAACATTGAAGAAGCTTTATGTGGTTGGTTGATGTCAACCCTCCCCCACCTCAAACAAATAATAATAATAATAATAATAATAATAATAATAATAATAATAATAATAATAATAATAATAATAATTGTTCCTTTTTTAAAGAGTACTTAGTTTGCTTTCTTTATTGTGAAAATAAACTAATTGCTATGTTGTTTGAGTAGCTAATACATGATCTCACGAGGGAGTTGGTCAACTCATCACCTATTGCAAGTTGTTAGCACTAGAAGAATCATGAGAATTTTTTAGTATTTTCTTCCCAATCTCTCATCTCTAATTATTAAAATGATCTATATATATATATATATATATATATTCTATTAATTTATGTTGTAACTTTGATTCACAAGTGTCGTTAATTACAAATGGATGATTAAAATCTCATGTTATTAGAATGTTTGAATAACACAACAATTCAGACGGCCTGCGTAATTATAAGGAAATCCTCATCAAAAAATTGATTGCGTGCATTGCCCATGTAGTGGTGTCATGTAATATATCTAATATGCAAGGCTGAGTTAAGTATTGCACTATAATGTTAGGTTATTTAAACTTAATTTTTCAAGAATGAAAATAACAAGTCTTCAAACTTAGTTTATTAATCTTCCTAGACAAATAATTGGTTGGTCGAATAATCCCAAATGAAGCCAACCTCAGTCAAATTGAAGTTCGAGTCAACAGATTGTTCTATAACCTAATGGGTTTTTAGCACTTGATCATTCACTTTCTCCAAAAGTCACTTTACTTTTAGCACTTAAATGTGAAACTTCAATGTGGTATGTAGATAATTGGAAATAATTAAGCATATACCAAAGTACATACGCATCCCACATCTGAAGAAATTATAAAAAATTAGGTTGTCTGATCAATAAAAAAAGAAATTCAAATAACTTAAGAGAGATGAGTTGTAAGACTAATATGTTTTGGACAAATAAGTCTCGCATCCTAAACTGTTTGAGAGAAGTAAGTCTTGCAATCTTTTCTCTTAAACTATCCAAATTTATGTGTTATTTAGACAACTTTTTAAATTATCTTTCACCTTAGAAGGTGTTTTTTTTGTTTGTTTGGGGTGTTCCTTTAAGGTGTGTTTTAAAAGTTTTAAAAACCCTAGAATCACTTAAAGCTTTGGATCATGAACAAATTAAACCCTCCAGGCTCCAGTAGGGTACGTACTAGGGATGATGTCTACAGCTAGAGTCTAGTTGTGATGATCATGAATGGTACACATAAAGCATTTCTAGCTAGGTATCTTTTTAGCTCTCCCAAATTAACCAAGTGGCCGCTCTAAAATTCTTAGGCATATTATGCCTTGGCAATGGAGCATTCTCCAATTTGGACGAGGTTTTCTTGATTTTCATGGACACCCCATGTGCAGATGCTAACTTTGGCACTGAAAAAAACGCTAAGCAGACTCCAAACAATTGTTTATCACAATTTACGGAATTAAACTATGAAGCAATAAACAATTTAATCAACAAAATATCAAAAGCAATAAAGAAGCGGAACACAGATATTTTGGTTACGAAGAGAAACCAATTAGAGCACTTCTCTAATTGTAAAACCTCTCGGCAGCCAAACCTGTGAAATCAACTAAATCAAGAAAAGAAAAAGGATTACAAGATGTTCATACTCACAAAACCTTTGCTATGACACGATCTTGTATAAGACAAACCCACTCGTCTTCTACCGCAGTAGCCCTTTCGAGACAGGTGGCACAATCCTTCTACGTGATTTTCCTTTCACGGAACTCGGTTGACTTCACTTCAACAGAGACAACGAACAATGATGAACATTAAACTAAACACTCCAAGAAAGAGAACTTAAACTCTCAATATCAAATCCGGACGGTATATACATGGACCCCTAGGAACATCGCTAACTTCCATCTTCTCGATGCGTAACTGAGGCATCCGGACGGCTAGCACTATGAGCAGGACACTTCAATTATCGAGCTGAGCGTCCGACGGTCATCACTTTGTTCGTCGGGCCACTTCTCCGTCGGACGGGCTGAACAGACTTCGCGAACGTCTTGCGAACGGTGCCCTCGGGTTTTAGTACTGGAGTTCTTAACTGCATCACGTCCGGACGTCTATGAATCCCGTCCGAACGCTTGGCTCTTTTCTTTCCATTTTGCTCACGAACATTAGCCAATACTTTAAACTAACAAACTCCCCCTTTGGCAATTTCGGGAACAAAATCATCTCCCCCAACAAACTCCCCCTTTTTGTCACAAATTGACAAAATATTTCAAATTTCCTGAAACACTTAACAAAAAACATCAAGGCATATGTGGAAAGGAAACAAAAAAAACAAAAATAAATAAATAAATAAATAAAATAAATAAATAAAATTCATGATTAACCGATGAAGAATTGCATGTTATAACACAAGATCATGAAGAACAGAAACTCCCCCTAAAACAATACCAAACAATCAACAAGAACCATTTAAAAAATTTCTCCCCCTCAAAAGTCAAGAAAACACACAGGATGCATACATCACAAACTCATGATTTCAAGCAATGAATATTCCAATTTATCAAAAAAATTTAAAATATACATGAGAGTTATATAAAGCATAACGAACACTTTCTATTTAACCCAAGCAATGCCAAGAATTCCATTCAACCCATGCTTGTGTTGTGTGTAAGCCAACCATTGAAATAAAACAAATTTATAAGTTGAGTAGGAGGTTTCACTACGATAAAGGTTTTAACAAGCAAATCAAATCAAAAGTCAAACCTTATCATACTAGGGCCTAGCCACTCTCATCCAATGCATTCCTCTTTGAAACAAAGCAAGCTTGACACTGTGAATTCAATTCCTTTGGAATGTATTCTTTGAATATTTTATTTCACATTTTTTCTTCATGAGAAGGTGTCTTGAAACATTTAATGCTTTGAGAAATGCAGAATTTATAAGCCCTAGGTTCAACTAGCGTATGGTCAATTTGATAGATACAACTAGTCAAAACCCTCATATAGTTACCTCACACAACTCATATTAAAAAAATTTAAGCTTAAGTGTGCACAAAAGTTTAAAGCATGAACAAAACGTACAATTTAAGCTTAAGCTTTAGGTAACCACAAAAAATGTCCATTGAAATAATATGACAACTCATGCATATTGAAAACTTTTTAAAACACAAGGAATTAAATCCATGGAAGAAACATGAGCACATAATGGACACTCAAGGTGCATCAGACAAGAGAAGGAAGAAATAAAATAACCAAATTAGAATATTTTTGTCTTTTGAAATTTTTCAAAAATAAAATGCAAACACAAAAATAAAATAAAAGACAAACTAAACAAAAAAAACAAAACAAAACAAAACAAAACATGCTCTAGGATATTCAAAATAAAACAAGACAACCAATCCTAGGCATGTGGGTGACTCACCTAATCCAAGGTGAGATCACCACCACTCCCCCTCAAGGGGTGAGTGGTATTTTCCTTCTTAACCCAAATTTTCTTCGTTTTGGGAACAGAAGTGTGACTCTTAGCCAAGTCATTTAACTGGGTGATAACACCCTTCACCATGTTAAATAATTCATCATGACTATTTCCAAAACGAAGATAGTCTCTTTTTGACTCATGATTATTCAACTGAAAACAATTCGGGCGAATATGCCCAATCTTACCACAATGATGACATGTAGGAATGAACCTTTGAGTAGGTTGGTTCCTTGGCATATGAGCACGTCTCGGTGTAGAACGAGACACATAGGAATCAGTTAGAATTTCCTTACCTTTCTTACCTCTTGAAACTGGAGGAAGCATTTCCTTCTTCTTAGCCAAGTTTTCTTCTTTACACACAGGTTTCACAAAAATCAACTTTGAAGGAGAAACAACATTAGTAGAAGAAACAACAGATTTATCAAAACCCAATCCAGTTCTATCAAATGAATGTTTCTGATTATGCAACATGTGATTAAGTTTCTCATTAGAGAACGTGTTCAGATGATTTCTTGAATCATTAAGATCATTCTCTAAGGATTTCACTTTGGCAATCAAACTATCATTTTCAGATTTCAAGGTATCATGAATAGCATGTGAATCATTCAAGGTACTAGACAGTTTATCCTTTTCAAGATTAACTTCTTTAAGTTTCTGCAAGGTTTGCTTATTCAACTTCTTCAAATTATTGTATTCCAAAAATAGAGTATTATAAGCATTTTGTAGATCACCTTCCTCTTCTGATTCATTGTCACAAATACCATAATCACTATCTAGAGAGTTACACTCACTAGCCTCATGCTCACTCTCATAAGAAACCCCAAAAGCTACATAATTAGCAACATTTTCAGCTTTTTCTTCATTGTCTGACTCATCACTTTGAGTCACATTAAAAGCCTTACCGTTTGAGTTTCTCAAATTTCCACAATTTGCCCGGATGTGTCCAATACCCCCACATTCATGACACTTAGGACCACTAGGAAATTTATCCTTCTGATCAACTGTATTCCTATCTTGGAGGTTATCTCTACCATCATGCCTAGAATTTTCAGATTTCTTGAATTTCTACCCTTAAAATTTCCATTTTCGGTTTGAAGAATTTTCAAATTTCGACTATCATGGCAATTTCCTCCTCATCTCACGAATCCTCATCTATTGAACCTCCAGATTTCTCCTTACCAGTAGTTTTGGTCTTAAGAGCAATATTTTTTGAGTTCTTTGGTTGAGGCAACAAGAGCTCAAAAGTCTGAATTGACCCTACAAGTTCCTCTACTCTCATAGTATCCAAGTCATTTCTCGGTTTATGGCAACAATTTGGGGCAAAAACCTAGTGGGTAAGGATCTCAAAATTTTCTTGATTATTTTGCATCGGACATTTTCTTTCCAAGATTTATAGTATTGTTTCTAATACGAGCTTAGAATAGAATTCATCAAAAGTCTCATCCTCTTGCATCCTAATCTCTTCAAACTTTGAGACTAACATCTGAAGTTTTGAAGCTCTAACAACCTCGGTTCCTTCATGAGTTATTTCTAAGGTTTCCCATGCTTCTTTAGCTATTACACATCGAGAAATTCTTGAGAATTCTTCCATGGAGACAGCTGAAGATGGAATGTAATGCTTTGTCATTTGCGAGGAGGCACGATTTTCAAGAGTTGTCCATTCAGCCATTGTTTTATCCGGAATAGACCATCCAGATTCAACAATATGCCAAACATCCACAAATTTAAGATATGCCTCATACGAATTTTCCAAAGCGTATAGTTTGATCCGTCAAAGACGAGAAGAGAATTAGGTGCAACAGTATAAGACATTTTGAGACGGAGTCTAGGATCACACTCAAGAAATTAATCCCTACAGAGTGAACCTAGCTCTGATACCAATTGAAAAAACGCTATAAACTCCAAACAATTGTTTATCACAATTTATGCGAATTAAACTATGAAGCAATAAACAATTTAATCAACAAAATATCAAAAGCAATAAAGAAGCAGACACAGATATTTTGGTTACGAAGAGGAAACCAATTAGAGCACTTCTCTAATTGTAAAACCTCTCCGGGGCAGCCAAACCCAGGAAATCAACTAAATCAGTAAAAAGAAAAAGGATTACAAGATGTTCATACTCACAAAACCTTTGCTATGACACAATCTTGTATAAGACAAGTGACCCACTCGTCTTCTACCGCAGTAGCCCTTTCCAGAGACAGCTGGCACAATCCTTCTACGTGATTTCCTTTCACCGGAACTCCGGTTGACTTCACTTCAATAGACGACGAACAATGATGAACATTAAACTAAACACTCCAAGAAAGAGAACTTAAACTCTCACTATCAAATACTCTCTTGGCTCACAAAGGCAAATTCTAGATGTAGAATTCGTGGCCTCTACAGATCTGTAAAGATCTATATATAATTACATAGACTCTTAGTTCTAGTTAAACTCAAATACAGGATAAATTAACCCTAGCCGCAACATACCGTTCGGACGGTCACTTGCGGCGTCAACGGCTATGTAAAAATAAAGCGGAATGTGAGTTTTAACATGGGCCGTCCGGACGATACATGGACGTCCGAATGGTCCTAGGGCAACATCGCTAACTTCCATCTTCTGATGCGGCGCGTTCGGAGGCGTCCGGACGGCTAGCGAACGGCCAGCGAACGGGACACTCGGGAATTAATACTAGAGCTGCAGCACGTCCGGACGGTCACTCTGTCCGTCCGGACGTTCACTCTTTCCGTTCGGACGGTCTGCGAACGGCTGGCGAACGGTCTTGCGAACGGTGCCCTCGGGTTTTAGTATGGAGCCTTCTACTGCATCACGTCCGGACGTCTATGAATCCCGTCCGAACGCTCGGCTCTTTTCTTTCCAGTTTGCTCACGAACATTAGCCAATACTTTAAACTAACAGGCACGACAAGCTACGTCCTTTGACCTAGTCTTACACATATAGGTTTGAATTATCAAACTTGGACAAAGAGTCTTTAAGGAAAAAATTACCAAAAAAGAACAAACCCAAAGGCATGGATAATGGCAAATTGAATAATTATTGAACCATATGTGAGATCCTCTCATTATTTCTCTGGGGACCTGGTGTTGTAGCCACTGAATATGTATGTCCCATATATAGTTAATAGTTAAGCATGCCATGCATGCATGCATTCATGTAGATGTAGATCGAGAAGTAGATCCATAAGAAATATGTTTGTTTATTATACATTTGTCTTCTTTCGACATGCAATAAAATTCGACATGCCATTAGGAATGTGTTACTGTCAAAAGGATACAGTTTAAAGATATCATTCTCAAGGAATAGGGATTCCATAATCATTCTCTCTTCTCTTCCCCCACTTTGAATAGAAAATAAAAAATAAAAAAAATAAAAATCCATAATCATGCGTGTGTATGTATACATATATTAGTGCGCGCTTAATCTTTTTTTTTTTTTTTAGTGATTTAGTGCTTAAATGTTATAGTGATATAATATGGGTTTTCTAGTCCTTTCAACGATAACCCTCTCACTTATGCATCAGGGTGACCCTATCGGCATCCCCGAAGAGTTATCCTTGTCTTTCTTTGTTTTCCAGGTACTCGATCTTGACCGGATTAGAGAGAGGTGATCAACTACATCAACATAGGGGATCCTAAACAAGAACGGTGTTCATGACCCAATTTTAGAGAGTATTAGAAGATGTTGAATTCCAAAATTTTCTCTCGAGTATAAAAAGATAGGAATGAAGGATTACCAGCTAGGAGAAAAGCAAGTCTTGACAAGGAGGCCTCTTTAGAGGCTAGCTTCTCAGTAGTCTCGTCAAAATCCACATGGCCGGCCACCAGAGAATGGGATTCGGTTTTCTTACATAAGATATTGAAGTCAATTTCCCTCACTAAATTTCCTTCCTCTCAGTCGAAAATGGCTGGATGAAAAACTGCATGAGAAGTAATTGTTGTGTAGGTAGGAACTTGGATGTCAATTTTATTCTTCTTTCTTTCTTTAATGCTTTTAATACCATAGTTGAATATGTCTATTTCTTTGTTGTGTCTTTGGTTTTATCTCTTAGTTCATCACTAAGTAGAATGAAGTCGTGGACCACCCACTTCCTGCCTTCAAAGAAAAAGTAGATGCTTTTTTTTTTTTAGTACCAAATCAACCTCACCCAACTACATACAATTAACACTATGGGGGCAAAACTACCCTACTTTCTGTTTATTTATTAGGCTGTGCACAATTCTTTTCTATAGGCCTCCTCAACTCTTTCCCAACTTGAGATAAAGACCTAGATATGATTAATTAACGAGAAATTTATTTAGTGGCCCTCAACTTTTATATTGGGTTGTGATAGAATTTACTAAGGATTTAGTTGAGTCTCGAATCATATTGGGTTCATTCAACCCTCGAACTTTACAAGAACTATTTTATCTCTCAGACTAAATTGTGTCTATCAACAAATGAGTTCAACATCATTGGGTGAGCCATTTCTCCTCCGGAGGGTCACCAGCTGTCGGCCTCCAGCCTAAGGGTGCCTTACGGGAAAGTTGTACACCCTGCCACGTCATCTTCATGACAAACGTACAATATGACCACTTTGAAACTTGCATGTGAAGGAAAATATTTGTCGGCCATTACTTGTGTCACAACGACCATATCCGCTAGTCTGTACTAACAGAATGCTCCCCAACCAAATAGTACAACATATCCTAGATTGTTATAACCAACTTAGACATCGAAGTGCTCCTTGTTGGTACCTCTGGCGATCGAGTTCTCTTCTTGATTACTTCTCTCCATAGATTTTCTTGGTTGGACTATCGGTATGCATGCAGCCAACGGTATTAATATTGGAGATTTATGACCCACTAACATGAATATATTACATGAGTAAATGCTAAGCTCAATATATATCAATGTTCTTTTCTTCTCTCCTCTATTTAATTCATTTTTCAAGAGAACTAAATTAAATACTAACAAGTTTGTAACTTGTAAGACATAAAATAACTAGTTTAGACAAAGTTGTCTCTAAATTAAGTTGGAAAAAATTCTTTAAACTTAGTTTATTAAACTGATATATATCTTCGTAAAGCATATGTGATTAATTCTCACATGTACTATTAAAAATGCATACAAAAATCACATGTCCTAAGAATTTGTGGTCAATTTGGAACAAGTTTCTCAGTTTTAATTTGAGCTAATTAATCAAGTTTTTACGATAATTTAAGCTCTTGTGGAACACATGGTATTTATTTTTCAATAATGTCCAATTAAAGATGGCTGCTCATAGACCTTGACCAAACGTGATGGCATGCTTTTGTTGGGGTAATTGTTTGGGTGAAAATATGTGATGTGGCAATCAAATTTGCCTCTCATATATATATATCTGTGCATGTGTGTGATCGTATTTATTTTTCTACGCGAATATGTGATTAATTATTTAGAGAAAAATTGGTTAATTATATTGCCATTTAACATTTAAGAGAGTCATCGGTATCATAATTCATCACGGTTTGTGCATGGGCTACGTTCGATTGTGTGGACGATTGTGATACCATTAGAAAAGTCTAAGGACTTGATTACTTTAATTAACAACGCAATAGAAAATGACCCCGACTTTTAAAATACGTAAGTGTCTGCATCACAAGAAAACGATATAATTGCTCTTCAATTAAACATATATATATATATATATATATATATGCTTAAAGAATATCATTTTTGTAACGTAACGTAAGTCTTGAAAACTTAATAATTAGTTGAATTTCATTAATTAATAATTGTTTTCATCTACCCTAATGTTCATCATTAAGTGCTATATTATCTGGGTCCCGAGCGAGGTCCCGGGCAGGTTTGGTTGGGTCCCGGGCAAGTCCTGGTGTTGTCTCAGTGGGGTCTTGGTCAAGTCTCGAGCGAGTCCCGGGAGGGTCCCAAGTAGGTCCCGAGCGAGTCTCAATCAAGTACCAGGCAGGTCCAGTCTGGTCTCAGCAAGTCCTGGGTGAGTCCCGATCGGGTCCCGACGGGGTCCCGGTCAAGTCCCGGTAGAGTCCTGGAAAGGTTATGGCAACGTTTGTCGATTAGAGAATGAAATGCTCAAAGTCAAAAAATGGTTTACGGTTTTGAAAACCGTAAATCATTTTCTGAAAATTAAAGAAGAGAAGAATTTTCAAAGGAAAAATATTTTTGTTGACTATTATTTTACGTCGCACCAAACACCTGAAAATACGATAAATATTTTTCATAAATTATTTTACAGCAAAACAAATGGAGCCTAAATGTGGGATAAATTTGAGATATAGGAGTCCAAACAGAATGCTTCCAAGGAAAATTGATAATGAGTGCTTCTAGGGAGAAAAAGTAAGAATATTGGGCTTTATTAATTTTTAATAAAAAATATAAATTAGATTAGTCATATTATGTATTGAGACTAGTATATTAACAAAACTTAAATTTGATTAATAATTTTACATCTCAAAAATTTAAGTTTTGTTAATATAAAAAATTATATTAAAAATATGATTAATTAGGTGTGTAGCTGGTAGGGATGCATGATTCTCTCTTAGCTCACAAAATATTAGCCTCATGGTCTTATGAAAATCATGCAAAAATAAAAAAAAAACACTTAGTCCTAGAGAATATATATATATATATATATATATATATATATATATATATATATATATATATATATATATATATGAAAACACAATCTAAGGCAATGATGTTTGAACGCGGGTTTCACAATTTTCTAGCTAGTGGTTTACGAATATGGTACGAATCTATCCCAATAAAGATCGCGTTCGAACATTCTTCAAGCGGCTTGTGACCAAGCTACTTTGTGGCTCTTGTGAAACACTTAACGTTAGAAATTTGTTTAATGGTCTTGTGATTGAAGCTCTCTGGTAGGTTTGTAAATCATTTAATTTCTTCCTCGTTCAAACTCAATGCAACCACCTTTGTTATTTCTTGTCTCATGAGTTTAGTATGAAACCTTCGTTTGAACCTTCTACGCCTAAATTGACTGCAACCGAAACTCTTAATTGATCTAAGTTCTTTTAAAATGCTTGAAAAACCATATTCGAACTGCTATCAACTGGCCCGTAAATGACGACGTCCCAACTTAACCACTAAACCTAGCTAAAATTATTCTCAACTTAGTTTTGACATTGAATTAGCCAAAAAAACCTATAAAACCTAAACAAATTCAATAATAATAAAAATAATAAGGAAAAAAAATATTCTTAATGAAATACTAGAAACATCATATCAGTATAATAATTTTTTTCCCCTAAAACGACGGATTCAATAAATTAAGCTAAAACCAAGACTGATCACCTAACTAAGACAAAACCTATACTGAATTTTGGTCAAAGTAAAATCCATCACGTCCGGTTCATGGAACTGTCAAACAACCACAACTTTTAAATTAACAGCAGGCCGGTTTTGATTGGTACGAGAGGAATGAATCATTCTTATAGCTATCGAATTCAATCAATGAGGATCAATAGTAGTCATATCTTGTTATTTAACTTATTCATCAACTTATTGATTTGGTATATATCTTATATTAATTACCAATAAAATGGATTCTAATCTAGTTGATCTATTCTTCCCATTTCGTTCAATCTTCTACCTTAGATTGCGGTTTTTATTAGAATATTAATTAAATAATTAAAGTTAATTATTATTTTTTATTGACTTAAGCTTTTCGGATAAATAGTTAGATTTAACAAGTATCATATTAGATGTCCTCATTTTGATAATGTCATTGTAATTCACTGCCTATTTCAATTATGGATCATCTAACTCTTATAATGTTGTTATTAAAAAAAAAAAAAAGTGTTTGTCACATGATAAAGATATATATGACAATTATATAAACATAGTTAAGGGAATTTCCTCCAACTTAATTTGGAGGAAAACTATTTTCTTCAATTCAATATTTTCATATTGTGTCTAATGATCACTTATTAAATGAGAGTTTGAGCCTACATATCGAGGAAAAAAATTAGAATATTGATTAAATAATTAAATTCATTATTTGTAGTGATCAAGCATGTTTTTTTTAGAATAACAAGTGATTAGATAGTTCTAATTTGTAAAATTGTACTCAAATTTTTCACCATCTGCCTTTTGGAGATTAATGATTTATCTTCCATATATGGTAAGTTCAGATTCAACCCCCTACTACAGAAGTTCCAAGTATTTATTTATTTTTGTTACAACAAAATGGATCAAAATAGGAAAGATGAATGTATTCATTGCTTACTGAATCTCTAAATTCCAAAAAGAAATGGAGTCTGCATGATTTAATTAGTGTCAAACCACACTCTAATAGGGTCAATTAGCAATGATAAATATAGAGTTAACCAAATCCCATCCCATATCTATACAATCTGATCCAATTATCCAAGACACATTCTTTCTATTTTGTCTTGAATATTTGGTATATATGTAGCATCAAAAAGCAGCCAACCCATGTCCTCTTTTCTTCTTTTCTTTGTTATTTTTCCTTGTATTTGGTCAGAAGGACAATCATATAGGTAATTTGGTCATAACAAGCATCCACTTTGTGTATGTCGCCTTCTACATGATGATGAAAGCCAGGTAATGTATTTAGCCAATAAAACAATGCCCTATCAAGAGAACAAATTGAGAAAGGAAAACAAAACTTGATAACAATGGCAGTTTAGCATGTTGGTTTGAGCACTAATGAGCTTTTTGGTCTTTCATCAAGTCATTGATCAACTTGAAATATATTTCTTGCACTATAGCCAATAATGATTGATGGGAAAATATTGTGATATGTGTCACTATATAGTCGGTAAATCCTATTAAACATGATCCACATGGGATTTTATTTTTCTACAAAAATTTTTCCTTCTATCTTGAATTTTAATAATTAACACTTTTTTCTTTGTTTTTAAAGCAAAAATATATGTGATAGCCAATTTTTGTTTTAGTTTATTAGTGAAAGTTTAATTTGTAATAGGATCATCCTTGTTCTAAGAGTTATTTTCTTTATCAGTATTGCTATTTAATAGACTGTTATATAATTGTCAAACAATTGGAATGATATGGCAATGAAAACCTGTCTTTGGATCAGTAAGGATTTGTAAAAAAAGAAAAATTACATATATATATCAAGGTTTGATTTATGTTGTCATATTATCACAGTTGTAAGATAGACTGATAATTATATAGCAGTCTAGTAAATAACATTTATCTTGTGTCAAATATTTAAAAACTGGTTAATGAGTTTGTCTCTTCGTCCTACTATACTTACCAACCAACAGAAGAAATTATACATTCAATATATTTTATAACATTTTTTGTTTTACAATTATTGATTGTTAAAATTTTGAATTTAAATTTGAGACCCTTTGATATTGATTATTTAGAGGTAACTGCGGAATACTAAACCCAACATATTAAAATAAAGATCGATACCATCTTGTAGAAAAGTCGGTTAATAGACTGAATTTGAAGAAACTATTTCAATCTAATTTGTAAGAATATTTTGCTTAGTGTACATGTCTCAATACCTTCTTCTTTTCTTTTCTTTTCTTTTTTTCCTTTTTTTTTTTTTTTTGGAGTAATTGATAAAGGAATCTTTTATGTTCTAAATGTAATACTCTGGTCTCATATTGGGAAGATGAGAAGAAACTCATAGAAAGTGAGTGGTTTATAAAAATAATCATGAGTGTTAAGTTCCACATTGTCTAGTTATTAGGTAAAACTGAACTTTATAATGAATTATAAGAAAACTTTAAATTAACTAGTCTTTTTAAAATGATAGTGCAAATATAATTAGTGTTTTTTCTGAGTAGTTACACTAAACCTAACAAAGCATTGTTGAAACGTGAAACCCTTCCTAAATGAGACGAGAAAATAAAAAACCACAAGTCCATTAATGATTACCAAATTGTATTAGGTTTGACAACCAAATTTGCCCTATTTCTTCCTACCCCTGAAGTCAGTCCCATTAATAATACCAAACTCAATTAGGTCTTGACAATCAATTTGCCCTATTGCTTCCAACATCTGAACTCCATGAACTTCCCACTTGCATTTTAGCTTGAATTCAATCTTAAAAGTTAATTACTAAATCAAGCTCTTGTTTGGTTAACAATAGGCGCATTTATTCGCCTTTTCCTTTGGTAGGAAAAAGAAAAGGGTCTTAAATTCTTTATTTTCTATTTTTCAAAATAATAACATTAATAAACAATTTAAAACATAAAGCACCTCGTAAAAATACATTTTATAAGAAAAATGATATATAAAACCACACTATTATTCTACTTTTATCTCAGGGTTTAGTAGCATTACCTCTTTTTCACAATGAATAAAAAAATAATTATAAGCTTAATCAGTGGAGCTCATTGTTATTTTATTTTATTTTTCTGAGATCATCAATTGAGCTCAAATGTAGAGACAAAACAAGCTCCGTAGGACGTGGATATTAGGTGATATTTGGGATCGAGAGCACTGATTAAAATCCAAAATAAACAATTGGATAGGTTTGGACTGTGGATTAGGACAAGGGACAGTACACCTCAAAGTATGTGAACTAAAAAAAAAAAACCATAAACTGAGTGCTAATAATGTGTCTAAATCTAATTAACAACTAAAAAAGAAGGGAAAATGGTGTGCCCTAAACACAACTAAAACAAATCATTGGTTTTAATAAACATGTTAATCGCTTGTCATTGATGACCTCAAAAAGCATACTCAATTTTTTAAACCAATAAGAAAGAATTGAAAAAAGAAATAATGATAAGACCAAAGAGAGCAAGAAAATGAAAGGAAATAAAAAGGAAAGATAGAGGTGGATTCCTTGCACCCAACGTATCTCTTACTATGTGGTTTGGGTTCGGTTGTAGGGTCAGGTTCGGAGCTAGGTTTGCTGTAGACTTTGTGAAGATAAGGACGACCCTTCTCTCTTTCTCTCCACTTTCTCACATTGTAAACACCATCGACCACTGTCTACAAGAACTCATTCGTTCTTTGCCCCCTCACTAGCTCTCTATCTCATCAAGAGAACCTCTTCTCTCTCTCTCTCCTCTCGCTTGCTTTCTCGCTCTTTAAGAGCTAACAGAGACACTCTCTGAATTTCGCTCCTTTTTTCTCTGTGTTTACGCATTTTGAGAAAGACAGAAAGATTCAAGAAACAAACAGAGGACCTCTGTTTTTTTTCAAGCTGGCGATCGAAAATCAGGAAACCGCTGTCCGGGAAATTAAGCCCAAGAACCGGAGGATCATGGTATAAAACCTTGTTGGCTTGTTCTGTTATTTTTTTGTTCTCTTCTTTTCTTTCTTTTTCTTCTGGCTCAGCTGAATGTGCTTAGTTTTTCTTGAATTTGGTACTGATAAATTTATCTTTCTATTCAAGATTTCTACTTCTTGAATAGGAGAATTATTCTACAACCACTGTCTTCTTCTTTCTTTAACTTTTTCTTGGAATCTTTTTTCTCTTCTTCTTCTGGGTCTGGTCAATGCGCTCTGTTTTTCTTGAATTGGGTGCGGATGGATTTTAGTTTGTATTCAAGATTTCTACTCCAACGATTTCCGCTTTCTGGGTTTTGTACTTCTGGGGGTTTTCTTGGCTTTTTGTTTTACTTTGGTCTTTTTCTTCTGGGTCTGGTGAATGTGCTCTGTTTTTCTTGAATTGGGTATCTATGGATTTTTGTTTCTTATTCAAGATTGCTACTTCTATGATTTTTTCTATCTGGGTCTGCGTGTAATACTTTGTTTTCTTTTCTAACATCATGGTTTTTTTGATAGGGTGCTGGAGGCCCTGATGACGACGACAACAGGTGGCCGCCGTGGCTGAAGCCTTTGCTCAAAGAGAGCTTCTTTGTTCAATGCAAGTTACACTTGGATTCGCACAAGAGTGAATGCAACATGTACTGCTTGGATTGCATGAACGGTGCTCTCTGCTCTATCTGCCTCAACCACCACAAGGACCACCATGCTATTCAGGTCTAATTTGTAGCCTCTTAATTCATAGATTTAGCACCCTATTTTGGTATATGGGTTCCGTTCATTGTTTTCAAATTTCTTGATGCTATATTTGGGTCCTATTCTTTGGACGATTCTTTTTCAAAGTTCAGTCTTTTCCTTTCTCGGAACTACAGGATTCCCCTGTTTCAATTCTTTTTTGGGGGAATTTTTAGCTTTTAAATTACCCAGCCTTTTTCCTTTCTTGAGTAAGTTTGGTTATTTCTCCCTTTAAATCTTCAAGATTTGCTTTCTTTCTGAGAAAAATGGGGGTCAAAGATAAAGTTTTCATCTTTTTTCATTTAAGCCTATGAAATTCAATTCGGTTGTCTAGTTGTTATCCAAGGCTCAATTGGGGAGCCTCTACTTTTCCACGCCTTAAAATTTCTGTTCTTGCATTTTCTCAGCATCCAAACTTCATGCTTATGGGTCACAAATTTCACATGGGTCTTTCTTTGTTTTCCATTTTGATCAGCCGAAAATCATGAATTTCTAATGGGTTTGCTGTATTTGGTGACACAGATAAGAAGGTCCTCATACCATGATGTGATAAGGGTCTCTGAGATTCAGAAAGTTTTGGACATCACTGGGGTTCAGACCTACGTTATCAACAGCGCAAGGGTCGTCTTCTTGAACGAGCGCCCTCAGCCTAGGCCCGGCAAAGGCGTCACCAACACCTGTGAGGTCTGCGAGCGCAGCCTCCTCGACTCTTTCCGCTTCTGCTCTCTCGGTTGCAAGGTATTTACTTTACTGTCACAATGTCCTCCATCCCTTAAATTTCATCCAGTATTTCTCACACCGTTTGGCCGGTAAGAAACGGACGGAAAAGTAAATGGGAAAGAGAAAGATGATCAGGAAAAAATTAAATGTTAGCAAGCCGTCACAATGTTGTGTTTTCTTATGATTGGTTGAAATGGGTTGACTTTTGACTTTGCATTGGCTTTGGTTTTCTAAGATAATGTGAACCACAGGAATTTAAGAGTCTTTTGTAGGTGTGGTTCATCGCAATTTCCCTGTTAATTCTTTTGAGGTTACCACATTTTTCAAGAACTTTTTTGCAATTTTGTAATCAGCCCTTGTGTTTGTATTTTTGTTGGGTGTTATTAATGTTTAAATTCTTAGTTGCAGATTGTTGGGACATCCAAGAATTTCCAGAAGAGGAAGAAGCACTCGGCGGCTCTGGCTTCAGACTCAGAGGAATCCCATTCCAGCAGCAGCCATGGCCACGGGAAGAGAAAATTCCAGAGCTTCACTCCCCAGACGCCGCCTCCAACCATCAATTACCGGACGGCGAGGCGTAGAAAGGGAATCCCACACCGTGCCCCGATGGGAGTAATCATGGGATACTAAGCACTACATAATTTCTTCTAATTACTCTGCTGCTGGTGGCACGTATCCTCTTGTGCCCCCTCTCCAATGGCCGCAGTCTTTTTAGCCTCGTAAAAGGCTGGCCTTGGACTTGGTATCTGTACATAGAAGCAATAGAAGTGAACAAGCTGGAAATTGTGAAAAAAAATAATAAAGGCAAAATGTGGACGGTGGAGGACTTCTTTTAGATGAACAATACTATATATATAATAATATATAAGTCTATAGGGGTTGGTTTTTTAGGTGATTATACATAAGTTTTGGGGCTTTTTGTTTAAATTGTAAATGTGCTTGGGGTTTTAGAGAGCTAGGTAAATGGGAAAGGGAGCTGGGAAGCAAATAGCAATGTTGTACCCAAAAGACTCTTAGTCTTGAAAAATAGGGGAATGTCTATATAAGGAAAATGAATAAATAGATTTTTGTTTTATATGTTTGGGCATCAAACTTGCACAAATTTCTATTTTGGGAAATTTTTTTTTTTGAGCCTCGCTAGCCGTGGGAGGTGAACTTCCAATCTGGTGGGTCCTGTGGTGGCCGTCTTGTGTGGGATGCGGTGTTAAGAGGTGGGCTGTCCGATTTTACATGTGTCGGATTCCCATTGGTTGTTGGAAAGCGAGGCGTCTTGGTTCTCGGAATCATAAAGTAGGTCAGCCGCCCTTCGCAAGGTGGGATGGATATTTTTTTTATTTTTTATTCATTTTTCATGAGTCGGAAAGGCGGTTCCTTAGCGAATGGGATTTCGTACCGGTGGGACCCCTGGCATGGGTCAATCATGGCCGTGGATTGGTCCGTGGGTCAGTGATGATAATTGATTCTTGATCTTTTGTGGGCGATCATGGGATGGCCGGAGCAGCGTGTGGTCGACATTGAAAGTTTTGTTGGTCTTTTACGCGCAAACAACGGCTACACGGCAAAAACCCCACTATTGCTCACACCTTTTTTTTGGGTTAAGGGAATCTTATTCCAATGAAACATATTATTTTATTTTACTTTTTGGATTTTTTTTTTTTTTTTTTTTGGGTTTAAATTATGAATTTTCAAGAAGAATGTATGTGGTCTCAAATCCTTACAATTTGTCATTGAACGATTTTTTTTCATGCGAGTGTTCATATTTTGTTAGTCATTTTGAGTTCCTTTTTTGCTTTCTTATTAGAAAAACATTAGGGGTACTAAATCTTATTATATTAAAATGACGGAGAATTTATTCATTGGTACCCATTATATTTTTTTTATTAATTATTTTGATCATTTGCAATGAAAAAAAAATTGTATGTCATCTAAGTACCACCAATTTCTCTCTTTTGATTATATGATGTGACATAAAGTTGAGAGTAGTGTTTTGGAGATCTAATTTGTATGCTATAGTTTTTAGTATATATGCTGTTATAAATTAAATTGTTTAGATTTATCAAATAATTGCAGTAATTAAAAGGTTTATATTTATCATAATAAATACCAATAAATAGATGAAGTAAGGGATGAAAGAGAAAATTTGTATTTATTATAACAAATCTAAACCATTCAATTATTTTAATTAAATCTTTACCATTCAATTTTTTAACAGCATGTATGTTGTACCTTTAATTACAACATACAAGCCAGATCCGTTTTTAAGAGTGCTGAGTAAGTTTGCTTTAACTTTTAAGGATTGAGATCTACATACAATTAAGTTAATTAATTACCTGGCTAATGTGAGATGTCAATTTTAAGAAGCATGATACTGCCACAACTTAAACCCAACTAAGCAACTTCTAGACCCAATTTCTCTTCCTCTTTTTTTTTTTTTTTCTTTTTTTTAAAAAGAAGGCCACTTAAGATGAAAGTTGAATAATAGTTAAGTTTAAATTGTGAACCAAACAATTCAAAACGCAAAAGCTGTTTTTATTTTTATGTCAGATCATAATTTTTTTTTAATTTAAAAAAAAAAACACTTTGAAAACCCATTAATAAACACTAGTGTGCAAACATAAGTTGAGATTTCCTCTGATCGGAGAGAAATTGAAATTCTCTAATTGTTAATTATAATCTTTCATTTTAAATTTAATGGTCTATAAAATACTAACTATTTTTGAGTAACCGAAGCAGGGACGGAGCTAGAAAATTTTATGAGAGGGGGCCGGCCAAAAAAAATTTCGGTTCTTTAGAATTTTTTTACTAAGAAAAATTATTTTTGTTGTTTTTTAAACTAAAGACTACCTAAGGGCCAAAAAAGTGAGCATTTGAAAGTATGGGCCAAAAATAAAAATAAAAACTTAATGGGTATAGCTCAAAAAATTAAGAATAAGGCCAAAGAAATTTTGGGAGGGGACCATATGACTAAAATTTGAATCAAATTTTATATTTTTATTTATATTTATATTTTTTTTACTTTTAATTATTTTTTTCCTTATTTTGGGGGGGACCATGACCCACCCCGGTTCCCCTCCCTCCGTCATTGAACCGAAGTATTAAATATTGACTTTTGTTTTACTAAGGTTTAAATAATTTTATAAACAATTAAATTTAAAATAAAAAGGCACGATTAGAAATTAGAGATATGGGGGTGTTAGAAGAAAAGGATCCAAATCTGCAAAAGATATGGGGGTGTTAGAAGAATCTTAGAATTATATAATGTCGTCACGTTGATGTAGGATATCAAAGAAAGTTTAGATGGTGTATGTATGTTTGTGAAGGTGGTTGGAAATGACATGTCCTCCTATTTAGCATGAAACGACATGCTTTTATTTTGGTGCATATATCACTCTTGACTTTGTAACGAAGACCGAGGAGGGCGGAAAGATATGTGTGGATCTTTTTACCTTTGTCCGTGTGGGTCATCCTGACTCCGTATCATGCCTTAAACGTGTCTCACAATTTGGACAGGATATTAATCCATCGCTTTTTCTAGAAGACAGACCCCATTCAGCCATAAAAGCCCCTCATCAATTTCATACATTTTCAAGCTTCTATACGTTCACCTCAAACCTTTAACTACCTACCTCTTTAATGGTTTCTGTTAGGACAGTTTCCAGCACAACATGTTCTCGATGCTAATCTTGAAATAAAGACAAAGTAAACACGAATAGAAAGCAGCTTAATTTCTCTTTAATGCTTAAGTACGATTTTGAGAAAGTATGTACAAATTCTAAAATAATTAAATGTCCCTTTGATACTTGAGATCATAGATCTGGCTTATGAATAGGCTGAGAGATTTACCTAAATGAAAATTCTTCTTTCAATATTATTTCCGTTCTGTGATGAATCCATCTGAGTCTCGTAGTTTGATTCTCTCTTTAATGATTTCCAAGTATTGTATTTGATTATTTTCTTAAACTCCTTATTCAATTGTATTTTCTCATTATATTTATAGTTTATTTGGGAACAAATAAATCTAAAAAAAATATTCTTTGTTAAAAAAAAAACATAGGGTTGATTTATATTAAAATATTAATTAAATTGTTTAGTTAAACGAAAGCCTGTCTCACCAATGTATCAACCAATCCGAATTCACCAAATCTTTAACACGCAGAATCCACTCCTCTCACCACCTAAGACAATTGTCATGATAACCTCCTGATTCCCAAACATAAAGCAAGAGACATGATGAAAAATAAGAGAACGTTGGACAAGCGACTTCAGAAATGGTCATTTGTGGAATAGTCGACAATAAACAGTTGAGACAACGTCATTATAAATAGATAGACAAGATAAACCATATATCAAAGAGAAGCAAGCATGCAACACATGTGAAGTGTGAACGAAATTAGGTTGCCATGGCCAGTGACAAGTGCATTGTGCATTATGGTCTCCACTATCTCAAGTGTTTCACCTTTTACGAATCACAGAATATTATGGTTGTTTTTGCTTTTGTCTTTCTCTCTATCTCTCTCGAACACACATGAATATAAGATAATGAGTCGGTCCGGCCATTTTGGTCTTTGTACAGTTGTACTCTCGTTCTCGTCCTTTTACGGTCCATCTTCGTGATTCACCTTTGACTAGTTTTTTGTTTTTTCTACATTGTTCCACAGAACGACGCCGTTTTGCCCTTTCTCTTTCTATTTCTCCTTCAATTTTTACCACTCCTTTTTTTGGTAATTTCCTTTGAACGTTCTTACTTTAGCCCCCACTTTTCCTTACAAAAAGCGTACACAATTGAGAGTCCTAAAAACGATTGTCGTAAGCCCTTGTTCCCTGTCGCTTTTAAAAAGGATAAAGGGTCGTTTTATTTATGCCACGTTTTTTTTTTTAAGCAAAAAACTAAAAATTATATTTATCTTTTACCTCACATCTGAGCGTTTCCAACAGATTAGCTGAAAGGCTCGTAATAGATATATTTAGATATTTTGAGTCATTTTTTGTCTCAAATAAATTAGATTCAGAATAGTTAAAGGGAACATTTTGCTACAGTGAATAACATCATTTTGTTATTCACAGTACTGTACTAGATGATTATTTTATTATTTCTTTAGGATTACTTTTCATTCTCAATAAAAATAATTGTTAAAAAATAATATTTTAAAAAAGTAGAGTTGAATAAATAATCCGTTAGATTTTGTATTGAAAAGCTAGTAACTAAAATATAAAAAGGTAAATTTTGAATAGATAAAATGCATACTATTGCTGAAGATGTAGCAACAATTTCCTTCTAAAAAGTATTGTCAAAAAACATAAATATGTGTTTGTTTGTCTTTTGTTTGGTTTTGTTTTTTTTTTTTTAACATATCTGCACAAGAAGAAGGAGAAAAATTCGAACTAATGATCTTCGTTTCATTAGGCGTGATCCTAACCGATTGAATTACCTCTCGAAGACTTGTCTTTTGGTTTGTGTTTCGAGACAAATATATTAACAAATTACACAAAAGTAATGTTATTAATAGATCATTATATGACTTTTATACAATTTAATGATTAGACAATAATAATTAATCATTGAATTGGCACTTACTAAAAAAAATTCACTGTACAATTACTCATAACAACAAAACACAAATATAACCTGACTCAACTTCTGCAACACATTACAGCAAATGGACCGCTTCTTCATCGTAATTTAAGAAGAAGTAATGTTATACATTACTCAATTATTCTTCTGTCTCCTATCTCTCCAAAGCTTATATGAATGATGACATCATCTAGCTAAAAACAAAATTTTCATAATAATATATAAGACCACGCCAAAGATTACTATTTTGTTTTTGAGTTTCTCCTGTTGACTTATGACTCCATGGCGTAAGAGAGACTCTTTATTCTATTGATTTTTTATTTTTTGTATTCTGTTTCTTGCTCATTAAGAAAACAAAAAGACGAAAATACCCGTGCTGTCTCTGAAAGATCTAGGGCTGACACGTGGACATTTCATAAGCCTTTTTACCTTTTTTTACCGCACTTTTTTAAAGCACGTAACCCAACATGTCCAGGGGCCTAATTAGCGGTCCCCACTGTAGAATAGTATGAAGCCACGTGTTTCTGAAAGTTAAGGTGTTTGCCGAGAACCGTCTAACACAAGGCCACTTGTGCTCCACGTGTAAGAATCGTAGATGGGAGAACATTCTTGTAAGACTCAGAAGCCTAGTGGGGATGAATGCGATAGGGTGGGCCCACTTGTGGGGCTACTGCCCTGAGAAACATGCGGTAGCTAAATTTTCTGGCAATTTGCCCAAAAACAAAAATAAAATAAAAGAAAGTGAGAGAAAAGTGGGGAAGTTTCAAGAAGATGTTTTGGCCTAGGAATGCCTTGGAACGTTTTAGTAGATATGTTAAGTAAGATTTGATTACCCGCTAGTGGTTAAATTATAAACACTAATGAAAGTTTGGCTATTTAATTGATAATAAAATTTTTTAGTTAATTAAAAGTATTTAGTAGAAGTAATTAAGGACATAAAAAACTTTCAAAAAATAATTTTTTATAACCTAATCTATAAAATTGTTATGTCTTAATTAACAAAAGAGTAATGTTATTTAGTAGACTCTTGTAAGACTGTCATACAGTTATGATAATGTAACAGTAAAAATTGACTTTTGAATCAGCAAGGACTTGTAAATATAAAAATTAATGGCTAATGTTCACTGACACATCATTATAGTTGTATAAAATTATACTAAATATTGTTTCTCTTAATTACAAAGAATTATATGACTTTTAAATATAGTTATTTAAAAAGTATGTACTTCTCATATGCAGAAAAGTCATATTACAAATCCTTAAAAAGTAGGTCAATTGACTGAGACCACAATTAATAAAGCAGTGGTCATTAGTTTGAAATTTTCTCCTCCTTTTGTTTGGACATGTCAAATTTTTTTTTTTTAAAAGGGTCATATTACAGTTTATTAGACAAGGTGAAAGAAATCTTCCCACCTAAATTGATGGAAATAATTGTCTGTTTATTTGTCACGTAGTGGGCTTGTCTTAGTGTGGCCCTTGGTCATTTATCTCTATATCATCGGAAAATGAGTAATAATATAAGAGTTCTTCTAGAGTCATCTCAAATGTGATATGATATTTAAAATCATCAATATATTAAAATTCAATAATGATTATCTCAAATTGAGTAATAATTTTAAATGATACATCACATTTTGGATGACTATAAGAAGACTCTAGTTCTCCTTATATCATTACTCATCAGAAAATAGATGTTATGCATACAATATTAATCTCAATCGACAATGGTCGAGGAAGGGGGGCCGGTATAGGCCAAGCCTCACCCTAGAAAAAAAAAATTATATAGTCTAATTTTTACTTTGAGTCATTGGTTCCTTTGAACAAAGTTTTTTAGCCTTACCCAATAAAATTTTTGACCCACCTATTTACTAATTATGTTGGTCTACTCAATAAATCTTTTGGCCCTTACCCATTCAAACTTGAAATAGGATTTTTTTTCCATTTCAAATGAAATGGATAGTATTCGGTTAGTGTTTTTTAGAGGGGTAAAATTGTCATTTTAATTTTTTTTTTATAATTTTACCCTTCTAAAATATAGTAACTGGATATTATCCATTTTAAATGAAATGAGATGATCATTTTCCTTCAAACCTAGAAGTCCTAATTTTATAAAAAATTTGTAGTCCCTACCCAATTAATCTTTTGGTTCTTACTCATTTAAACCTAGAAGCTTTAATTGTATTTAAATTTGGTAGTCCCTACCAATGTTGGCTACCACAAACAAACAAGTTAGTTGAATACAAACAAGAAAGAAATAGATTGATGAGACATAAATGTGGGTGGATGTGAGTAAAATGAGTTATGAATTTTCTATGAATAAAAAATGAAGTTGTTTGTAAATGTGAAAAAATAAGTGACTTTTTTGGATAGAAAGGGCAAAAGGGGAATAAAAAGAAAAAAAAAAAAAAGAGTGGGTTGCCAAACGGGCATCTTGAAAAGTTTGTACATGGGTTTTTTTTTTTAATTGATATTTTATAAGAAATTATAGTTATTTAGTTGTTATTTAATTACTATTGTATTGTTATTTGATTGTAGAATACAATATTTTTTTAATATTTATTTGATATTTATAGTATAGGGTAGCCTTTAGTTCATAAAAAAAACAACCAAAAGAAAAATTTGTAAAAAAAAAAAAGGTTTTGGTTTAGTTCCTTCTCATAAAACTTTTTGGCACCGTCCATGGTAAATTGAAACTTTGCAATTAAATTATGTAGACATACCACAACATGTACATTAACTTGTTGTTATCAATTTGTAAAAATTATTGTATCAAATACAAACGAAATCATACCAATTATTTTGTCTCTCTTTCTTTTATTTTTTTGTGATAAGATTGTAAATAGATTTCATTGTACTTATTAATTATTAGTTTAAATGACAAATACTATAGGGAGGAACTATATATAATTATTTCCCTTTAACGACAAAAATACATATTGGGCATCATAAAGGCAAGTGGGTGAATCATAACTATTATTGCTGCTCTTTCATGGTACATACATTTGATCAATCTAAACTTTAATGTCTCATTGGAAGACCAAGACTCTATTTATTACTTTTTTTTTTCAACATCATATGCCATTGCCATCAAATACAGTAATACACCCTTGCTCGATCAGTGCTCTCACACAGAACATGCGCCCTATTATATTTTTGGGCAACTCATCATCATTGTCGCATCCGACTAACCTATGGCTATATGTGTAAGTACAAACACTTTTTTTTTTTTTTTTTAATCTAAGGATAAAAAAAAAAGTGAGTATGAAAAACGGTATTACTGTTGGCAATCTCGGGCTAGAGTCCATTGAACTCTAGCAATGGTACGACAATGGCTAGGCGGCGGTTTAGCAGTTTGAGAATGATAAACTCAAGCTCAGCAATGGTTTATGAAATTTAAAGACCAATGTTATTTTTTTCAAAACTAAATAAGTTTTTTCTTTTTTTTTTAATTATTATTTTCGATCGCATCAAACACTAGAAATCATTTTTTATAAAATATTTTACACTAAAACAAGTGAAGCCTAAAGTAGCTCATTTGGCAAGAGATCATGCATCATTATATGTGAAAGTTATATAAGATCAAATCATCTTTCTCCCTCTTTCCTCTTACTTCTCTTGGGTGGTCATATATATATATATATATATATATATATATATATATATATATTAATTCTAACTCTAACTATTAAATTGACATGTGCTTAATATACATGTAATTTTCATGTACATGTATACAAATACGCTAAGAATTTCATCCTCTCTTCTTTCTTATCTTTTTTTTTTTTTTTCTTATTATTAGTTTTTTTTTTCATAAAAAAAAAACACTAAGTTTTGAATTATTCTGCCACTACAAAAAAAAGCGTCATTTACTAATGTGTCAACTGTTCATTGGACTTTGCCACGTCACTAAATGGTAACGTAGCAACATGTGCCACGTTACTATTCTGGTTGGTAACGTGTGGCATAATGCCGCATTACCTTAAGGTAACGTGGCACTATGCCACGTCACCTTATGATAACATGCCAATTTGCCATGTCACCATATGGTTGACATTTTTTTGTTTTGGTTTGTTTTTTAAAAAATTTAAATATAAATTTTTTTAAGTTATTCTACACATATGGAGAAATTAGGCTATAACTAGTACGTACAATGTCGAGCTCGAGTGCGGATAAAATTTTTTATTTCAATAATAATAATAAATCCTACCGTAGATATATATAGATCAATCTAGCATATTATATATATTGTACATTGGAATTTATATATATATATATATATATATATATAGTAACCAATTAATATACATGATCTAGGGTTATATATATATACATAGTACCTTATTTAATATATATATACATATATATATCGATCCTGGCTTCTCCAGTTGAAAATGGACCATAGATATTATACATCCTTGCAGTCTAGAAATCCTAAATCCACAAGTAAGGCACCAGTAAGTGCACTAGTGAAAAACAATAAACAAATTTTAACCTATATATATATATATATTAAAAAACATAAATAATAATAATAATAAATAAACGGTGCATGGTTACTAATTAAAACTATAGTAATTAAGTCCCTAAGAGGTAAGCTTAATCAGCTGGGACCACGCCTAATGAAGCAAAGGTCATTAGTTCGAATCCCTTTCCCACTCTTATGTGGACATGTTAAAAAAAATAGATTAAAAAATAATAATAATTATAGTAGTATTAGCATATATTTTTATTTGTTTAATATTAAATAATATTACCTATCTAGCACTAGGTTTACTAGCCAGATATATATATATATATATAGGGTACGTACGTACAACGTTGTATATATATATATTTAGTAACTAGCTAGCTTATTTAATAACCTCAATAATATGTATAGTAACTTATTTAATTTATATAGCTGGTAGTAAGTTTTAATATATATATAGTCATTAAGATATATATATCAGGGGTAATATGTATATTAATAAATATATATATATCTAGGCTAGGGTTATATAGTTAATATGGTAACTTACTATATTAGTATCGGGTTATGTAATTAGTATAGTAACTCATTATATAATTATATATCTAGGGTTATATATACATATATATAGTAATTAATATATATATTAATTAACGTATGAATTGGGTTATATATATAATTTACTTTTTAAAATTATATTTTTAAAACTATATGCCACGTTACAATTTTTTTTAACCTTTTTTTTTTAATTTTTTTTTAATCTTAGTTAATATTAAAATCTTATTAATATGAAATAATATTACCTATATAGGACGGGTTTTACTAGCCAGCTATATATATAGTAACTTATTCAATATATATATCTAGGAATATATATATATATATATATATATATATATTAAGGTATGAATTGGGTTATATATATAATTTATTTTTTAAAAATTATTTTTTTAAAACTATAGTATATGCCACGTTACAATTTTTTTTTAAATCTTATCTTAGTTAATATATATATATATATTTTTTGAAAAGAAACTCATTTTCATTCCATAGAATTTAAGAGCGAAAGCTCTTACAATCACAAGGCAAGCCTTGAAGTAACCGTAACCTAAACTACAAAGTCACAGGCAGAATCTCATACAAACTAGACAACAAAGGCCAACCAATCAACCAAATTCAAAAACACATTTGCTACCCCATGACTAAAATAGCAGGATAAACATTCAAATCTGCTTGGTAGATTCAAAGACTATTGAACTAAGCAGACACCATCAGCTGCACAGGAAGCGTTTATTCCATGACCTTAAGAGGTAAACCCTCTTATGTTGCTACTCATCCTCCTCGACAGTTAAGTCAAGATACACATTCATCTACGACACGGACCATTTTTCTTCTTTAATCCAAAAGTCAGGGTAACATACACATCAACGACACACAGGTCAGGATCAAAGGAGATCCAAACGAACCATCAAGGCCAGAGCATTATTATAAACAAATAGCAAACGAAATACAGAGAAAAGAAAAGCAGCAGAACTGAATACAAGTAAAAAGAAATACAAGGAAAGAAATCGATCGCGTGTACGCTGATCCCATACAAATAAAAGTACGGTGGAAGCTTGTTGCAATGGGGGCACGAAAAAAGCCCAGCAATGGATGGAGGACAGCGAAACCGATGCAGAGAAGATCGATAGAAACATAGGGAAGCCCGGGCGCGATTTGGCCTGAACACCACAGCTAGAGGAGGCGATGGATGCTTGATGTGGTGGGGGCATGTGATTGACCTACAACAGGTGGATGACAACAAATTGTCGGACGCTGGAAGACCCAGACAGGGAAACCCAAAATCAAATAGAAAAACAAGGAAAAAGCCGCCAGGACTAAATCATCAAGTAAATAGCTAGACCCCAGGGGAGGAAAGGCTACCGTAGAAGGAAGAGGCGGGGGAAGAGAAAAAGGGACGGGGGCACCGGGTCTAGGGACATCAAGTAAATTACTAGAGCCTGGTGTGAAAAGGATGTGGGGAGGAGGGATGGCCTCCGTGACATCCCTCCTCCCCTGATCAGCTATTACAGGAGGAAGGGGAACCCTAGAGAGGAAAAAAACAACCTAATTTATCTTAGTTTTTTTGACATGTCCCCACAAGTTATCTTAGTTAATATGAAATAATATTACCTATATAGGACCACTTTTACTAGCCAGCTATATATATATATATATATATATATATATATATAGTAACTTATTCAATATATATATATTAAGGTATGAATTGCGTTATATATATAATTTATTTTTTTAAAACTATAGTAACCACGTTACCAATTGGTAACGTGGTGTATATGAAACATTAGAAATTGGTAACGTGGCATTTATGCCACATTACTAGTTTTTTTTTTAACCATTTATTTTTTTATCTTAGTTAATATTAAATCTGATTAATATGAAATAATAGTATCTTACTATGTATATATATATAGGGTACCTATATTAGTATGCTAAGTCTTTGTAATAGAAAGTTGCAATATTAAAAAAAAAGGGTTTGCTAGAGATTCTCCCCGTAGTGTTCTCCTGGCGTTCTCCTAGTTTTATGTAGAACATGATTTAAGAAAAAATAAAATTTCAGTACCATTTTTTTGCTAACAGACTAATTTTTGTGAAGTAATAGTTAGGTTCTAATGTTTTAAAACTTGCTTTTGGATTCAAAACTAAAACCTAAGAGTGGAAGGTTAACCCTTTAGTGATGGTATCACCCAAAATAGATTTGATCATCCTAAATTTGATGCTAATGCCTTAATTTTGGTGCTAATGCCTTACAAATTTCATGCTAATGCCTCAAATTTGGTGCTAATGCCTAAAAAAAGGGTGGTGAAGGCCACTACAATTTTATTTTTTCTTAAATCATATTTTATGTATGATTAAGAGAATGCCAGGAGAACTTATGGGAAGAACCCCTAACATTTTCCTTAAAAAAATTCAATTCAATTCAATTAAACCCCTATATATAGGTACCTATATTAGTATGCGGAGTCTTTGTAATAGAAAGTTGCAGTATTAAAAAATAAATAAATAAATTAATTAATTAATTAAATGAAACCCCTAAAGTAGTTAAGGTTTCAACCGATAAGATGAGGACTATAAAATAAAAGCAAGTATATAAGGTCTCAAAATACATACATACATATATATATATATATATATATGGTATGAAGGGTTATATATATAATTTATTTATTTTTAATTTTTTTTAAACTATAGTAACCTCGCATAAATTATATATATAACCCTTCATACCATCATATATATATATATATATATATATATATATATGGATATATTCATGCAGTTGGCCAGCCCTATAATTAAGAAATCCTAAATCCATAAGTAAGACACCCTACTTGTACATACGTACGCCCCACTAATTAAAATAATAATAAAATTAATTTTTACTAATATTAAAAAAACATTAAAAATAATAATTAAAAAAAGGGCTTGCACGTAGACCACCCATTTAGGTTGGCTGGACCACCCTAGTCGGGGGTGGCTTCGGCCAACCTAAATATTGCATGCATGCTGCCCACGCGCATGGGCATATAAAATTTTATATATATATATATAAAATATATTTTTAAATATATTTTTTTAAAGGGCATATATATATATAATTAAGTCAATATTGTATAAGTTAGAAGTTGGACCACGATTGAGTTTATTGTGGTTGTATCACATGTCATTCTGATAATAAAAGATATTTAGGGTTTTTATAACTGACAAATAATATTTAAATATTTGTCAATTAATCTTTTAATTATTTTTTGTTTAAAGGGTATATATATATAATTAAGTTAATATTGTAGGTCTTGGATGCATGTAGCCCATGCATAAGTTACGTCACTTAACTTTTATTTTATTTTTTGAAAAATTTAAAATTAGTGATGTGACATATAGCCATGTCAACATAAGGTGACGTGGCACTAGTGCCACACGTCACCATAAGGTAACGTGTGGCCCTCCCCCTCCCCTTTCCGTTTCCTTCTTCCCCCTTTTTTTCCCTCCCGCATGTACTGGTTACCCCCCTCTTTCCAAAACTCCGATCACTTGTCTCTCTCCAACAAAACTCAACTCTGATCACTCCTCTCCCTCCGACAAACCCATGCCCCCATCTCCTCTAGCAAGTTCCTCGACCTCCATAGTTAAGGTAAGTATATTTATTTATTTGTTTGTTTGCTTATATTAACATTTTAACATGTATTCTTATAAGAATATCTATACATTTTTCTTGTTTGTAAGATTCTATTTTTTCTTGTTTAAGTGTTTAATCACCAGGTCTAGCTAGGTGATTTTGCTAGGTTTCATATTTATTGGCTACCTTGTAGTGTTGTTGGAAGCAAGGTGGTCATGATATTGTGATATTATGGCCTGATTATGGTTTTATGTAAAATCTTGTGTAGTTTTATAAACGTACAAAAATGGGTATTGGGATCTACCTTGCGGTTCGGTAAATATATTGTACAAAAAATATAATAGAAACCAGGCAAGAATAACCTTAGCAATTCAACCTTTTTTTGAATTTATTTGTTAAATATATTGCTTAATTTATCACAAGGCAAGAGAAAAAAAAAATTAGGAGTCATTTTTTTATTTACAACATAGTAGAGAGCACAAAGGGAAGAGAAAAAAAAACAAAAAATAGTTGATCATTAAGTCAAAAGTCTCGATTGCTTAATCCTTGAGATATAATGCACATCATGTTTTGTTGTGCTATATTGTGCTTAGTTTCATTTTTTTCATGTTAATTAGTTTCATTTCTTCATTTTTAGCTTCATTTCTTCATGTTAAGAGATTGGCCTAACTTTAACTAGTGATCCAAAAATCATAGGATGGTGAACCAATTTTTTTACCAAAAAATAAAAATAAAAAATTGACATGTGTAACATTTCTCAACTAGGATAACATTTCTCAGATGGAAAATGGGTTATAGTGGAGTTCACTAGTTTGTGTCAATCCGTAGGGAAAAGAGGGAGAAAATGGAGATGTATGATGGGAAAGATGGTCAGGAGTGGTGCGTTTGTTCAGATATCAAACTACTGGAGGAAGGTATCATTAGAGAAGAATGAGTTATTTTATGATGCATTGATGGTAAGTATAATTTAGATGTTATGAATTTAAATTATATATAGTGTGCATAATTTATTATGTGAAACTTATTTTTGAAGGTAAAATATATAATGGGAGGATATTAATTTCTCAATTGTTAACTAATACAGAAACACTTCCACATCTTGCCCGGCTTGAATATTGCGGACATAAAAAAATGACTTGCGAAGAGACATGGGTGAGAAGCTAAAGCTTTGGAGACACAAATTAAAAAAGCACTTGCAATTCGAGCTAATGACACTCTTGACTCAGTGAAAGCAAGAGCAGGAGTAACCACCCAAAAGCATGACCCAATGGATGTGGACATCTTGTTGGCGAAGTGGTGTGAGAAGAAAAATCAGGTAGGTTAATCTTTTGCTTGTAGTTGTGTGGTATTATTAATTCTAATTATTTATCTTTTTCACATATTAATAACGTAAGTTGTGTGCGCAGGAATATGCCGAACATATAAAACAAATACGAAGATTGTATAACACACCACATTGCGTCAGCTCGAAGAGCTACGCCCAACACTCACATAAGACGGTATGTTTGTCAAACCCCATACATATATTATTGAAATCATGATTACAATATACTAACGTGAAAATATGTTTATTTTTGTGGATTTTTGTAAGTCATTAAAACGAGTAGAGCCCCTACGCAAGCAAAGAATTACATCACAACCCATACGAAGAAAGGTGGTTGCTACCCAAATCCATTGATCGAGGAGAGAGCGGTATGCTTGAAACACATTTGTGTATTTTTATATTTATGATTAATACTTAGACTAACAGATGACAGTGTATATGTAACATGTAGAATGAGATGAAGCAGCTAGTAGATTCTGACTTGGCCGAATTGGTAGAGGGGCCTTAGGGGATGGCTCGATGGGCACCAAATGACATATACGCACAGGCTCATGGCAATAAGTCAGAATATGCGGATCGTGTTCGTGATGTAAGTAAGAATATTCTACCCGTGCAGGGCAACATTTATTCGTATTACATACCGTTCAAAGCGAGGTCCCATAATGCTCCTCCCCCAACAATAATTTCTGAAATGATTGAAAAAGCACTTTAAGCGAAAGAAGAGCAGCACAAGCAAGAGATTAATGAGCTGTTGCCCAAGCAGAGGGATGAGATGAGGGAGGAGCACAAGCAACAGATGGATGCTATGACTGCTGTGATTACCGTGCAGTTTACTGCGCAGATGGCTACTCAGACAGTGGCATATGAGGATCATTTTTGCTCGCTTTAGGGGTATAGAGTGGTCACCTATGAGCCGGAGGTGACCCCTGAAAATGCTTTGTAGGACGTAGGATCCCCTGCACGTATCATCGTCCGATCATCTGTAGATAGCACATAAGGTAACAACATATTATTTTTTATTATCATTTAATAAGACAATCTAAAGTAAATAAATATCCTAATAATTAGGGATAATTTCACTAACCCCCCTCAAACTTTAGCCATTTTTGCAGACACCCCCATAATATTCAAAAACTCTCACTTATCCCTTTGAACTTTCAAAAATTCTCACTTACCCTCATCCGTACAAATAAGGGCACAAATTTTTAAAAAAAGACCAAAATACCCTGTTTTTTTTTAAATATATCTGGAAATTGGTATTTTATACAAAAGTCACCGTTTAAAATTCACTATTTAAAATGTCAACTTTCAAAATGTTTTTTTATTTTTTAAAAAAATGAAAAACATGGGTATTTTGGTCTTTTTTTAAATTTTTGTGCCCTAATTTGTATGGATGGGGGTAAGTGAAAATTTTTTAAAGTGAAAGGGGGTTAAGTGAGAGTTTTTGAATATTAGGGGGTTGTTTGCAAAAATGGCTAAAGTTCGAGGGGGGTTAGTGAAATTATCCTTAATAATTAATAATAATTTCGTACAATAATAAAATATTATTCATGTATTTCTTAACCCACATAAACGTATATAACACATAGTAAAATTATAGGGAAAAATACATTTTTAACCCATGAAGTTTCAATGTTTTTTCAATGTTAACCCCAAAGTTTAAAAATTTACAATCCATTCCCCTGAAGTTTCAAAATTTGGCAATTTTAACCCCTGGTTAGTTTTTTCTGTTAAAATGGATGGAACCCTAGAAAAATAAGATTGATGGCATTTTTTGTCATTTCATACTTTTCCGTTCAATTTGACGGAAAAACTAACGGAAAGGTTAAATTGCCAAATTTTGAAACTTTAGAAATGAATAAATTTTAAATTTTAAGTTAACAAAAACACTAAATTCATGGGTTAAAAATGCATTTTCCCCAAACTATAATATGAGTAGAGGATGATCGGAATGAAGCCCGACATTTGACCCTAGTTAGACAAAAGTCGTGTCTATCGAAGGCAACAAAATGACTACCACCTTACATATATTGCGGTACGTATATGTGCACCATATAAATTTTTATTTTCTTATTAATTTGTGTGGATTATCAATAGAACTTGGTTATTTATGGTTGGTTTGGTTGTGATTATTGGTTGGATATTTGAATTAATCAACTATTAACGTGTAAAAGCTTTTTTCTTTTTATCTTATGTTCTTTAAGCTTTCTTCCACTGGATTTTATGAATCTATTATTTGACCACACTTGCAATGATCTTGTTAGGTGTAGCAATATGTAATCAAATTTCATACATTATTCTTAATATCTAGCTACTCAAAAGTCAAAACCTCATTACTCCCTTGTCTTGTGCAATAAATGTACAGTTGTTGCCTTAAATTGATGATTTGTCCCTGGTCCCAGTATATGTGTAGGCATTTTTGTTGATAAACCTGCGTCTAGATAATATGAATGGGTGAGGAAGTTATATTAAATTTTCAAATTCACGTTATGTTTAAGTAATTGAGTTTGCCATGCAACATTGAGAGGTATACCAGTATTTTTGAAGTTTTTGGTGAATTATAATATATTTCTATTTGATACTCAGTTATTGCTTAATAGGGAAGATACTTTTTGATGGGGAAAACATATTTGAGATGCATCGGAAGCTAACTTTTCAAAGTTATTGATGATGTTGTGCTATCAGGTTTATTGTTAAATTTGTATTTATAGCTATTTGTTTTTAAGGTAACCATCATTTAGATGTGATTTATGTTACATTGTTGTAATTCAATCATGCGTCAGAAAATGAGAATCGGGAAAATATTTTGAAAATGTTGTGTCATTATTACCAACAAACATAATATAGCTAACTTATTCTCTGATTAAGTCATCAATTTCTGTTTTATATGAACTAGCTAGTGATTGATAATGTAATTTGATAGAAATATTCTAAGTGATCTAAAGAGATATTTGAAATAATAATCATAAATATAAAGGGAAGAAGGCCGGCTATAATAGTATAATAGCTTCTGATGTATTCCAACGTTGAAAAGAATTCCTTGCAATACTCAATGTGTGAAGGGACGTAAGTTCACGTAGAGATGGTATATTAATGCTATAACCACGGTTCAATATTCTCCAATTTGAGCCTTTCAAAACTTGGAAGAATATTATTGGAACACCCAAAAAAGAAATCCATCATATATGCTTGAATACAAAAATTTCAAAAGCAACTCAATGAAAATCTTGATAGTGATCTATTTAAATTGATTGAAGCTTCTAAGCTAGGGTTAAACTTGCCTTGCAGTAGCAAGGAACCATTATAGATGTTCTAGCTTATATCTAGCTTGTTTAAGTTTCTCCATGCAATTAACTCTACGTTTGATATTCTATCATGCTCCTCATTTATTATTTTCAGTTAGTGCGAAGAAGTCAACGGTCTCTATGTTATTAGATCACTTTGATTTGACAGAGGAGGCTAGGTGGTGTTTTTTGAGCCATGCATATGTTGTCATATCATTAAGAACTTGTATTTTTTTGTATGTTTTGATTATATATATTTGGATAACAGTGTTGATATATAGAGACATTTTTACTTGTTACATATGACATGTTGTTTGTTAATTGTTTATATAGGATGAATGTGGTTAATTATTTCGTGTTTATATTTGGATAATAGTATTTTGCATATGATAATGTTCTCTTGATCAGATTGATAAGATTAGGATAGTTGGATATTATATAAATCTTGATTATCAGGTTTGGCATAAAATATCGGCTTGAATTAGCCGGAAAATTTTAATATAATAAGCCAAAAAAAAGGGGGGCTAACGTGGCAAAATTACCATGTTACCCCTGGGGTGACGTGGTAAAAATACCACATTACCCTTGAAGTGACGTAGCATTTTTACACGTTACGATCCATTTACTAATGTGCGAATAGCAACATGTTAGCAAATGGTAATGTGGCGCATTTTGATACGTTAGTAAAGTCCCAGTTCTAACAGACACATCTCTAATTCTTCACACACATTAATAATGGCACATTACTAACGTGCCAATGGTCTTGACACGTTAGTAATGGATCATTAGTAAAATACCTATTTTTAGTAGTCTACATAAGTTAGTTTAGATCACCCAGCCCACTAGCTAGTGAGAAAAAGAGATTGGTATAGCAAATTACGGTAGAAATTTTTCTCCCCCCTTTTGTTTGGACATGTCAAAAAAGAAAAAAAAGAGTCATATTATAGTTTAATAGACAAGGTGAAAGAAATCTTCCCACCTAAATTGATGGAAATAATTGTCTGTTTATTTGTCACGTAGTGGGCTTGTCTTAGAGTTGCCCTTAGTTATTTATCTCTATATCATCAGAAAGTGAGTAATGATATGAGGATTAGAGTCTTTCTAGAGTTATCTCAAATGTGATGTGATATTTAAAATTACCAATAGATTAAAATTCAATAATGATTATGTCAAATTGAATGATAATTTTAAATGGCACATCATATTTGGATATTCTAAGAAGACTTTAGTCCTCCTTATATCATTACTCATCAGAAAATAGATGTTACGCATACAATATTAATCTCAATCGACAATGGCCGAGGAAGGGGGGTGGTATAGGCCAAGCCTCCCCCTAGAAAAAAAAATTATATAGTCAAATTTTTACTTTAAGTCATTGGTCCCTATGAACAAAGTTTTTTAGCCTTACCAATAAATGTTTTGACCCTATTTACTAATTAATTATGTTGGCCTACTCAATAAATCTTTTGGCCCTTACCCATTCAAATTTGAAATAGGATTTTCTCCATTTCAAATGAAATGGATGGTATCCGGTTAGTGTTTTTTAGAGAGGTAAAATTATCAAAATAAAATTGTCATTTTAATTTTTTTTTTGATAATTTTACCTCTCTAAAATATAGTAACTAGATATTATCTATTTTAAATGAAATGGAGAAGATCATTTTCCTTCAAACCTAGAAGTTCTAATTGTATAAAAATTTGGTAGTCCCTACCCAATTAATCTTTTGGTCCTTCTCATTCAAACTTAGAAGCTCTAATTGTATTTAAATTTGGTAGTCCCTACCAACGTTGGCTACCACAAACAAACAAGTTAGTCGAATAGAAAACGAGAAAGAAATAGATTGACAAGAGATAAATATGGGTGGATGTGAGTAAAATGAGTTATGAATTTTTTATGAATAAAAAATGAAGTTGTTTGTAAATGTGAAAAAATAAGTGACTTTTTTGGATAGAAGGAAAAAGGGGAATAAAAAAAAAATAGTGGGTTGCCAAACGCGCATCTTGAAAAGTTTGTACATGGTTTTTTTCTTTTTCTTTTTTTTTCTTTTATTAAGAAATTATAGTTATTTAGTTGTTATTTAATTACTATTGTTATTTGATTGTAGACTACAATATTTTTTTTTTAATTTTCATTTGATATTTATAGTATAGGGTAGTCTTTATTTCATAAAAAAAAAATTGTAAAAAAAAAAAAGTTTTGGTTTAGTCCCCTCTCATAAGACTTTTTGGCTCCGTCCCTCATAAATTGAAACTTTGCAATTAAATTATGTAGACATACCACAACATTAACTTATTGTTATCCATTTGTAAAAATTATTATATCAAATACAAACGAAACCATACCAATTATTTTGTCTCTCTCTTTCTTTCTTTCTTTTGTTTTTTTGTTTTTTTTCATAAGATTGTAAATAGATTTCATTGTACTTATTAGTTATTAGTTTAAATGACAAATACTATAGGGAGGAACTATATATAATTATTTCCCTTTAACGACAAAAATACGTATTGGGCATCATAAAGGCAAGTGGGTGAATCATAACTATTATTGCTGCTCTTTCACGGTACATACATTTGATCAATCTAAACTTTAATGTCTCATTGGAAGACTAAGACTCTATTTGTTATCTCAATTTTTTTTTTTCAATGTCTTTTTATTTTTTATGTCACATCAATCACTTTATATTATCATTTAAATAAAAAAATTATTACAATTTTTATTTTTTTCACGTTAGTTAATTTTTACTACACCAAGACCCTTTAACAAACAAGGTCGAAGATTCGGGTTTTGTGCTTTAACTTGTATAGGCACCTAAATGGTTGGGACATGTGGGTTTAGGTACGATAAGATGCTTGTGTCCAAAAGGACATTATTGGACTCTGATTTCGTAAAGCGGAAAAAACGCGTGCCATGTTACACACCCTTGCTCAGTGCTCACACGGAACATGCGCCCTATATTATATTTATGCTCATTACCCACCCTATATTTTTGGGCAACTCATCATCATTGTCGCAGCCGACACCTATGGCTAGATGTGAAAGTACAAACCTTCTTTTTTTTTAATCTAAGGATAAAAAAATGAGTGAGTATGAAAAATGGTCTACAACTTTTGGCAATCTCAAGCGAAAGTCCAGTGAACTCCAGCATGGTATGACAATGGTTAGGCGGCAGTTTAGCAGTTTGAGAATGATAAACTCGAGCTTGGCAATGGTTTACAAAATTAAAAAACAAAAACTATTTTTTTCAAAATTAAATAAGTTTTTTTGGTTTGATTATTATTTTCAATCACACCAAACACATAAAAACATTTTCTTAGAACATATTTTACACTAAAGCAAATGAAGCCTAAAGTAACTCAATTGCAAAAGTTATACAAGGTCAAATCATCTCTCTGCTTCTTACTTCATGAAACGACGACGTATTTAGAAGCTACAACATGCCGACATGGTGGTAAATTTAGGAAGACAAGACAGTGGACAAGTTGCAATCCATTGATGAGCAAGAGATGAACAAAAGGACAAAAATGGGCCATGCCAAGCCCTCACTTAATTACTCCCTCTTAAAGTAAGTTAAATGCGATAAAAACATGGGCAGGCAATCGTCAAACTGCGGTGCCATCTTGTCCATGCAGGAGAATTGGCCAAATCAGATGGTACATAAAATAGCAAGGAAACAAAGAACATAGCCTTATTTTTGTTGCAGGTGGTAGTGTGGTAGGCTAGTGGGATCACGTATATAGGGCGCCTAAGAACAAGTGGGGGTGGATGTGGATCTCACTCGACCATCTACTTTGCCTTGTCTTCATTAGCTTCTTTCTCCACAACACCTTGTGCTTTTCCCATTTACACTCCCTTTTCCCCACCCCAAGATGACGTTGCCTACATTTCATTCACTATTCTCAATCTGTACCATTTTTTGGATGTATATATAGATGCTCGTCTCTCATAATTTATTTTAGAGATAAGAGTGGTGACATCTACCTATATATTCCCGGCAAATGGGTCTCAAAACTCGCTCTCTCTTAGACTGATTGACTCAGCACCCTAGGCTGCTTAGGGTAAGTAGGCCTCACAACTTGCTCTCTTAAGTTGTTCAAATTTTTGTGATACAAGTGGGCCCAAAACCGTAGATTGTTTAGAACTGTTAGGGTTATCTCACATCCATTGTGGAAAGGTCTAGTGGTCGGTTTATAAGCGTGAGGAAAAAATTCACTTTTTGATCAATTAACTTTTAAGATTGAAAGGGGCACAAGGCCACCCAACAGTGGTAGTAGAGTTCATGTTTAACTAACAAGTCTTGATTCAATAGTCCATAGGAGAAATGGGTTGTCTCTGTTCTAACCTTGGGCCCGATGTATGAAGAGGAGATTGTCAAAGTTATCCTACGTCGGTTCCTTTTCACCGGTAACAAATACCTAAATATATATATATATATAGTTTCATGTGATAATTATAGAGGATGGCCACCATAGTCAAGTTGCTTATTAACTCATGATGTCAATAGTTTACCAACTCTTAGATGATGACAGGTAAAGCAAATAGAGCTTTAGCAGCTATATATCATGATTCATGCACACACGCACACACGAAGCTGTTCATGATGCTAATGCTTACTCCATTGCAGGTCCCGCAGCAGAACAATGCTTTGCTCTCATTGGTTAATACTTTTGTCAGATTACCGACATTACCTAATTTCATATATCCAATGCCGCCATTTCAATAGATCTCGTTGATTAATTTCTTTAGGTGATGATCATTAATTTAAATCACATTGTTTCAACTCTTTCATTTACATCTCATTTTAGTTTAAATATTTTAAGAAGAAAACAAAAACATTAGAGTACAATCATTTCTACTATAAATACTAATTATACACTATGATAGTTTTGCTAGAATGACGCCATATTGATTTCTTGTTATCAAAGAATCTATATAATTAATTATTACATTAAAATATATTATTTTAACAAACAAGAAGTAGTATTGATAAATTATAAGGTTTACCAAGGAAAAAACAGTAAATTAAAACTTAGAGCAAAAGCTTTGTTAAAAAGGCCTTGGAATTTAATTTCCCCAGATCATTTTTTTAAAAAATATATTATTAAAAGTGTTTTACTTCAATCAAACAGATATCAGGTGGCCATCAAAAGTTACATGGGCCTAGCAGCAGTTTGGGAGGGCCCACGAGAATGAAGGAACCCAATCCAATGAGGATAAGAACTGACGACTGCACTACTTGAGTTGTCGCTTTTAAGAAGTTCAAATATGTGACGCAACCCACACTTTGTTGCTGAATTGGATCCTACGTATTTTTATTAGATAATCTAACATAGACTCTAATATATAATTTAAAAGGAAATGATTAAAAAGGAAATAAAAAATCAAATAAATGACTGATCTTTTCAATTTGGAAGCAAGTTGGATGGACATCATCAAAAGCAAATCCAACGGTTGAAGAAGTTTGTGTTTCAAATTAATAATTGTCTGAAAGGTTCACTTCACAATGGATGGCTCACAATTTCTCTTTCTTTTGATGTATCGATATAGTTAGGTCAGGAGTTGGCAATATTTGTAATCATTACCCATTCCTCTATAGTTAATACTATTTATGACTCAACTAGGTGACTCAGATGGTAAGATTGGGACTATTGGCCGTAGGATAGGATCATCCCACAAGGCGAGGGGTGGCCAATGGCCTGGACCATCCTAAAAGATTCTTTTTTTAGGCTGTTTAGCCGCTGTCAAGCCTTTTATGAGGGTAGTTAACCGCTCTTCTGAGTGGTCGGATCACTCCAAAATGTCAACCACTCTACTAACCTTCTCAACCGTTCATACGCGGTTAACCAACGGTCATTTGACAAAGTAATCCAACTTGTCTTAGTGGTCACTACGTGGTTAACTAGCAGTTAGGGGTTAGTAATTCTACAAACCGCTTTTTAAAAGAACAAATTTTAATTTTTTTTTCAAATCAAAACGATGTTTTTATGGTAATACGATAATATTATACTATATACGACATCGTTTCTAGATTTATATATATATATATAGGCAATTAACAATTTTAAAAAACCTAAAACGACAATTACTTTTAAAAGCTGTTAACGATTAGTGTAATTAACCATTAACGATAACTATTAACCACCAACCTTTTCACTCCTACGCATGTCAAAGTTTTGCTCTTATCTATCGATATGCTTGGAGGTCCATTGTCCATATACTTTGAACGGCAAAGGTCCTTTCCATAGTTGTCCGTTAATTTAATTTACCCAATTCGCATCTTAAATGCTTTCGCTTCCAACATTCATTGGCAGATATGTGAAAAGGGCCCAAGCCTAACTCTTTATGTCAAGAGTTTTTAGAGGAGAAAGAAAAGAAAAAAAATTGATTGATAGGATGTAAAGTATAAACAAGTATTTTTATGAGAAAAAAAAAATTATAAAAATTGCTTGTTAATATTAAAAATGAGATTGATTTTATTAGGAGATGTTACGTGTAGTCATTGTTAAGTAGTGAATATGTTAGGAAGTATTATCTATTAGGTTATTTAGTTCATTAATGTTATTTAGTTGTTTAATTTTTTTAATATTGTTGAGTATGAAGGACTCTCAGGTTATATTTATCTCTTTTATCTTTGGGTAGGATTAGATTTATCTGTTTTATCCTTTGATTCAAATAGAAGTCATATTTCATGTGAGACTCTATTTTCTATTGTCTTTAAATACTGCATTATTTATGAATAAGAAATCAATGAAGAATTTATTCAATCCTTGTGTTTGTAGGAGTTGAGAGCACCTCTAATTGCTCATAGGAGGCTTAGGATTCTTCGAAAATCCTACTAGAAGGTCCAAAATTTCTCGAAAATCCTACCATATCAATCTTTCTATTTAGTTCTCAACACGTTACGTAAGCACGTAACAGGAGAAATGATTACCAGACATGCCCTAAAACCTGCTTATCAAATAGTTAGTTTGTTAATGGATTTTAGAGGGTATTTTTTGTTCTTAATTTAAAAAAGTGTTTTGGTATTAAAGTCTTTGGCGACTTCAACTCAACAATGATGGGTGGAAGTTGAGAAGGAGATTCATTCGGACAAAATACTTTTCATTAAATTATTTTATGGTCAAAATTTTAAATTAATAATATACACGATTTTATATATATATTTTTAAAATACATATTAACATTGACTTTAGGACAAAAATTTTCTTTAAATCAGTCTATAAGAAATATCTTTAAATTCATGTAAAATAGTGACTAGTGTTTATAAACAATTAAATGTACATTAAATTATTACCTTCATTAATAGTAGTTTACTAACTTAGACTAAATTTAATGTGTCTTTTAAATATTTATAAACACTTATCACTATTTTACATAGGTTAAAGAATATTCCTCTCCCCAACTGGTTTGGGAAAAATTTATATCATTGACTTTATATGTTAACTTTAAATTATGTGGAGTTAATTTATAAAATTAATATTATTTTTGGTTGATTTAAATTGTATAATATTTAGTTAGTTATTTTGTTTTCTTACTTTGGATCCATTCTTTGATTTTTGACCACATTTAAGCTGGCATTGAAAGAAGGGCTTGACCATAAATTTTAAACATTAAATATCGGCATTATAAAATTTTAAATCATAACTACTAAATCGTTTTTACTGTAAAGTTTTCAAAAATAAATAAAAGTCAAAACGTCATTAAGGATTAGTCACTTCCTATATATATATATACATAGAATGTTATAAAAGTCTATGGGCATTGCAATTATCTGAGGAGACTGAAGGAATTGGTTAGGGTGCGGATTTATGGCCACATTTAAGCCGACCTGACAATAATTGTAGGAAGGAAGGACTTGGCCATACCAAAAGTCAACCTTCCCAATCCTAAAAGTCAAGTTTTTCATTGATTAAACCATTTTTGTTTGTGAGCCTTCAGATCGGTATGACAGCAAGACTCCTAACCTATCACCACCCAACTCACTTAACTTGCTGGGGGTCCCCATACAAAAACGGTGGCCGCCTCACTTGGACCACTTTTACCCCAATTTTTTTTTACTTTTTTTAAATAATAAATTTAATCATCTAATTTAATATTTTTATATCTTTCTTCATGTGTTGAATCAGATAACGCAGACAACAATCATCTTCTCCATTACTAAATATTGCATATTAAATCACTAAATATTCAAAAAAATTAATATAATAAAAAACAATAATTTTAATAATCTAATTAATACTATTTACTCCATTTTCACATCCTAGCTTCATTTATAATTGATGGTTATTTTTGGGATTTTACTTTTTAATAGGACAAAAGTACCCATAAAATATAACAAATTAGATATTTTATAATTTAATTAGGTGTTGAAGTAAGAAATTAATTAATGTTTGGTTTTTTGGTAATAAGGATGAGACTTTAAGGGCAAAGAGTAAGTTTTAGGATAAGATTATCCAAAAGAAAACAAATATTCCAAATTATTGTGCGTCTCTATCTTCCATATGCATGGAACCAGTTTCCCTTCTTGCCCATTGGTGGCGTGCCGTGGTTGTGGAGCCGTACGATTGTGTCGCCCAAGGAAAGAGATCTAATTGAAACATGTTTTCAAGTTATTTTATGTTTTTTGTTGATGGATTTAACTGTATATAGGATGCCACGTGCTGGGTATAAATATATGTGTGATTAAATTCCTTAAGAAAAAAGAAAAAAGAAAACTTTGGACGAGATTAATTACATTGATACGGACTAGTAATGAAAATAGATTTTCAATGGATAGTTTAATCGACTATGGACTATGTTTAATGAATTAAAGATTACTAGTTTAAATCACCATCTCTTTTATGTGAACATGTTAAAAAAAAAATGGTAATGAAAAGAGATTTTGAGGTCGATGCCTCGATGGTTTGAGTTTTGTTGAGCTATCCCGGCGGGCTTGGCCCAAAGTGAAGCTCATTAGTGGACACGAAGGGCACGTGGCTACTGATCTGGCAATGTGAAACGGCTGCCTAAATTTGTGTATCGGATATGTAGTGGGATTCTTATACAAATAAACCGAGGTGGACCTTGAACCTCATCTCATTTCCAATGAGCCCAATGAGCCAGAATATCACCTGCAAAACAAGAAAAAGGGCTCGTTAGTAGGCCTCCAGTTATGAGACCAAACACACTCCACGCCCAAGTCAATAATATCTCTTACTTGAGGAGAAAAAAACATGTAGAGAGATAAGAGAATGGCTGTGTGTAAAAAAGGCTTACTTAAAGAGAGAGGTTGGAGAGTGTATATTTTCTTGTAGGAGCTTCTTAGGCTTCCTTGGGCTTCGTTAGGCTCTTGGGCCTTTAGCCCATTTGGGCTCTTGCGGACTTTTGAGCATCTTGGGCCTCTTTGCCTCTTATGGCAAATGGCTTGCTGTGAGGTTCTCCTTATCTTCTATTGGGTTTGATAAGAGTGGTCTCCGATCTAGTCTAAGTTTTGGGCTTCGGGTATGTTTTCTAGATCTATCATATTGTAAAAGTTAGGGGTGTTAGTTATTAGCTAAAACTAGAGATGTCAACCTAGTCCAATTTCCTGATTTTTTGTCAAAATTGGGACTGGAATCGGAGTACCCTGATTTTTGTTTTGGGCAATCGGAACCGGAACCCAATTTTTTGTCAAAATCGTGGTCCCAATTACCAGCCGGTAACTAGTTTTTTTAAAAAAAAAATTTATTTTTTGGGCTTATTTTAGGTATTGAACCTCTAATAAGCCCATTTTTTTGCATACAGTTGGCCCATTTTTTAAAAAAATCTATTAGCTTTTTTGTCTAAATTAATTGGGTTTTGTTGTGATTATTTCAAATCATTTTAAAAACAACCTAAAAAAGCCCAAAAATCCTAAAAAATCAATGTTTTTACCTATATGGCTTTAGAAAACATTAAAGACTAAAATGCTAACCTAAACCTAAGTGTAAAAAATAATAATATATAATTATATTAATATATAAATATTATTAAATAATACGGGAATCCCGTTCCCAATAAAAACCGAGTATTGGAACCGGGGTACCTGTTTTTTAGATTTTCCCAATCGGAACCAGAATTGGGTCCCTAGTTTCACGGTTCCGGTTCCAGTTTCTTGGTAATTTTTGACACCCATAGCTAAAACCAATAATTGTAATTGGGGTACCTAGTTATTAAATTTAGAACATTGGAACTAGTAACCGGCTACTGGTTACCGATTTTGTAATAACCAATAACTAGTTGGTACTTGGTGATTGCAACCATTAACTGGGTTTTCAAAAAATTGCGCATTCTAGGCATATTTTGGATATTGAGCCTATTTTTTGGGCTTAATTTAAACTTTTTTGGCTCTTTAAAAATATAATTATGATTTTTTTAGCCCAATAAACTAGGTTTTTAATTGTTCTTTGCTTTTATAATACATTTTAAAAGTGCCCTCAAACCCAAAGAAAAAAAAACAAGTATGTATACAAACTAACAACCAAAAGAAATAACCCCTTAACACTATATATATACACACACACACACACCCGGTTACAATTATAACCGGGTGTGTGAAAATATAAAAATTGGTAACTGGACTAGGGTACTCGGTTACCCTTTTTTTTTTTTTCAATTGGTTTTAAAACCAATTGGCCAGTTGATACCGATTACTGGTTGGTGGCTGGTTATTACCAATCAGGATTGACACCCCAATAAAAGTTGCTCCTTCCTAATATTGCACTCTCTTATAAATATTTCATGTAAAGTAATGTTAGAAGTATTATGACTTTTGTCCCCCATTTTATTTTCAAAAAGTTATATCATCTTTTGAATTTGTGATAAATCATTATTGAATTTTAATCATCCAATGGTGATTTTAACAATCACTTCACTTTTTTTTTTGGAAGAAAAAGTGATTTATTTATTAACTTGAGTCTTGCTTAGTACTTTTGAAAAGATAAAAAGGAGACAAAAAATTTACTTCCAGTATTACTCTTTCGTAAATATGGAATGGGTCTAAGGGCTAAAAACAAACAATGTGAATTAAGGGCGCTCATTCGCAACCCTACTATATAATGCCAAATAATGCTTATAAATATTTAAGTTAAATGTTTTCGGCAAATCAACCCCACTTTAATAAAATATGCATCTCCAAAATCTACTAAACCATATTTCAATGTTTTATTCTTTTTCTTTAATTACATGCTTGTCAAGATCTAACCCGTTTAACATTTAAAAAAAAAAAAAAATTCTATTGCAGCCGTACAATTCGACATCATGTTATAGAGAACTGCGACTAGCAGCCATGGCCCATTTCTTTTACTTTTGTCACTAGCTCAGACAATAACATGCATACCTTTTTTTAATTTTTTTAATTTTAATTAAGACCATCTTCAATTTATTTAAATCGATAATAACGTTAGTTATATAAATTTGAGAGGCATTTTGTTTCATCAAAATATAAAAACAAAAATATCATTTCATTATAACTAACCTATTCTATTTTTCATTCTGTAATTGAAAATTGGAGAAAGTAAAAGATAAACCTGGAATCCTGCAATAAAAGTCACCTTGTGGTTCCACATATATATGCACTCAACCCAACCATGTTGTAGGCTACTTTGGACAAAGCAATCATCTTTCGGTGCCCTCCGTAATCCACGCACACTCCTCCTTGACAACTTTCCCTCAATTTTCAACGCTAATCATGTCATCAAACCCCACACATACATACATATATGTAACCCCACGACAAAGAAAAGAAACAGTGCAATTCTTATACAAAAATATCCAAAATGCCATTCACCCAACACCACCTAATAATTCTACGTACTCATCTCTTATCCCATATTAGCCAATAATATGAGAACGAGATGAGAGCCGATCATCTCTCTCACACGTAACCTTGCTTGTATTTGCGAAAGAGGTCTTCAGTTTTAGCGTTCCTGAATGCACAGCACCCTATCAAATATACAGATATCAAAGCAACCAGAGTTATGAGCAATATGATATCCGCTTCTCCATTCCTTCTTCAGATTGGCCAATAATCCGGCTTTGCATGAATCACAGTTGTAGCATAGTTGGGTCTGCTCGTTGTTCCATTGCAGGCAATCCATGTCGGCTGCTGTGTTGATGGGACTTATCCAGTAGGTTGGGTTCACAAATGTGTACCCACATTGGGTCGGTGGCTTACAGCATCCCGACTGTAAAGAAAAAGCATGTAAAAAGGAATAAAAGATAAAGACGAAGAATATTTGAAAAAAGAAAAGAAAAGAAAAAAGAAGAGTAAGTGGCACATGGCTGATCAGGAATCTTAGAATTTTAGAAACCCTAGTTTATGATGGAGGTTATTTCTAAGAATACTTTGATTAGATAACAAGGATGTGCCTCCTAGGAAACTTGAAGGAGGAATGCCACTTGAGTTTACTCTCTTAATAAATTTATGGATAAAAAAATTCACCGAATTTTCAAAATAAGTAATGTTATTTAGTAGACTCATGTATAACTATATATATGCCATTAGAGCTTACAAAAAATAAATAGGAAATTATGCTTTGCCCCCATGAACTATCATGTGATTACTATTTTCCCCTATAAACTATCAACTTTACATTATACCTCCCATAAACTATCATTTTGTTATCAAAACCCTAATTTCTATCAATCAAAAATCGTTAAGTAATTAGAACAAGATTTGTGAATAATGTCGTAAATACGATTAGTAACCGTAACTTAACGACCTTAACTAACAAAATGGGGTTTTAGTAATGAAATAGTAGTTTATGGGAGTATAATGTAAAGATGATAGTTTATGGGAAAAATAGTAATCATGTGATAGTTCATGGGGGAGAAAATGATAATTTGCCCAAATAAATAAATAAAGCCTTAATTCAAAGGTAGATTTTTAGACTATGTTATTTAGTTGTATGACAGTTGTACATGAGTCTATGTACTAAATAATATAATTACTCATTCAAAATTATTATTGAACTAATTTCATAAAGAGAAATGTTATGTAGTAGACTACTATAAACTAACATATAACTGAAATGATGTGGCAGTGAACATTAACCTTTGGATCAATAAGGATTTAAAAAATAAATCTATAATTGATTTTCACGATATCTCAATTAAATAACAATCGTATAGCAGTCTACTAAATAGCATTTCTCTTCTAAATAACATAAAAAAGTATATTATACCACCATGAAATAAATCCAAAAACTACATGATCAGGAGCCATTGTTCATCGATGTTCCAAAGATGTAGCAAGGGTTTCCATTTTAGATTTTTTTTTTTTATCCGCACAAGATGGAGAATGAAGATATATTAGGATTTATGTACACAAAAAAAAAAAAGAAAGATATAATTTTAGAAACTAGTTTACCTGTAAGGGGGTAATATGTGCATTAAAGAAATCCTGAGCCATGCGATAACTCTGGCTCAACTCAGCACACATAGTTGTTGAGCTAAGACAATTCCTAATGCGCTCCCACTTGTAAGAACTTTGAACCCTCCGCCGGAGCCAGCCGGAATAGTCATCAAGATGATATTCCAAGTAAGCCCGGCGGCTCAAGGTGGCCGGACCCCCTCATGGTGACCATGTAGATGAAAACCACCAGACAGGCGAGCAATATTATAAGTACAAGCATGGCGACGAGGTAAAAAATAAGGAGCCACGGGATCCGCCAAAACGCTCCGACAAAGCCTGCTAGTGCCACAGCCAAGATCAACACCCCAAGTATGATGACAGGCCATTGTAAGATTTTGACGCAAGAGTTGTCCGGTTCTGTGGCCAGCCAGATTCCGGACCCTATGATCGGCACCGAGAGGAGCATAGCCACGAAGTTGATGGCTCCGATGACATTATTGCTTAGAGCCATCTTTGTTAGACAATGTTTGGGAGGTTTTGTGGGTTCCGTTTGTTGTTGAGAATCTTCTAATTAACATAAGATGAATAGGGAAGAGATAGCTGTGGAGAATTTAACCATATAAAGAGCATATCTCGAGCAACAAAAAATACCTAGTGAAAAAATAAAATAAAATAAACTTTACTGCTTTTCTTTCTTATTATTAATTCTCCAACACATTATCAGAGCTAGTCGAACGTATTGAGTTTGAACATTGTGTTGGATCTTTCACATGTGAGATGATGAATTATAATATAAATTAAATGATGAAATTTATTTTTTTTATCCGTTTAAACTTTTGAAATAAACGTTGATTTAGCAATAAAATGCTTTTTACTTAATCTAATATGTTAAAAAGAGAGAAAATTGTATTTAGGTAATATGAAACTTTTACCGGTTGTGTTTTGGAGATGCTTAACAGCTTTTGTCATCCAACCCACTACTTTTATGTTCCTTACGTACACATTGAGCAGTGAAAGTTACTTACGCAAGGAAAGACAATTTTTTAGAGGGATAGTGTTATTTGAAAAGCTTGCATTTCTAAGGTACATCTCTCATATGGGTCGTTAATAAAGATTTTTTGTCAAGTTTGGTTCAAGATCAATGGTGTAGATGAGATGCGTGTATATATACAAAATATGTGCACATTAGATGCATTAATAAACTTTTTCCCTTTTAAAGTGTATATATGTTGATTTTTTCAAGGCTAGGCTAGACAGTACCTTCTTTTTTTTAAAAAAAAATAATAAATAAAAAATCAGGTGCTACTTTTTGAAAAGGAATGGCTTGTAGGGTATGGCGAGTAACGAGAAAGAAATCAAACTGCTTGTCAGCAACAAATGTATTTGTCGTTGAAAAGTTGGAAGAAAACAAATTATGTACGGATCCCAAGGCCCTATCGTAGAAATTCATGATGCTATGAATATTAAATGTATAATAATAAAATATATAAGAGGTAAAATATTTTATGTGATTTGATTTAGGAAAACTTTATTAACTCTTCTCAACTTTTGTGATTTTTGTAGACATCTTTTAATCTTCAAAATTTTTTTACTTTGATGTATCAAAGTTTATTTTATTTCCACTTTGTCCATTCCATTAGAATTTTGCACTTAAATCAAACGGTCAAATATATAAAAGACCTTTATACCCTTAAAATTTGTAAAAATTTCATACCGGCCATAAGGGGTAGCCAAAGCTATCTCTAAGCCATTGGGGCCTAAAACCCATTTTTCGTTTTTTTTTTTCTTTCTTTCTTTCTTTCTTTCTTTTTTTTAGCCTTTTGGGGGTAGTCGGACCACTCCCTTGGCCATGGGGGTGGTTTGACCACCCCCAGACTGACCGTGGGGGTAACTCCAGCCACCCCTTGGCAAAAAATGGGATGGTTAGTCCCCAATTTTTTAAAAATATTTTCCTTAAAAAAAAAATTTAATGGCCGAAACGACGTCGTTTTGGATTGAGTGGATGTTGTAGTTTTGAAATAAGGGGTAAAATTGAAATTGCGAAGGATTTTGTTAGGATTTCCTGTGAAATCCTAACGGAATAGGTTAACTGAGAGTAAACTAAAGTTTGATACACCAAAGTGAGAGTTTTTTAAAGTTAAAAGGTGTCTACAAAAAACACGAAAGTTCAGAAGAGTTAGTAAAATTTCTCCTTTGGTTTATGATTTACATTTACAGATAAAACCTTAAGTAATATATTATACTCTTATGATCTATATTCAAAATTATGTGCATTGAAGCATTTATGTTTTTAATTAGACCCATTGATCAGTTGCCACAGGCCTCAGTAATATGCCACGTGGCACGGCCAATTGAGCCATCATGACTTAGGGTCCGTTTGGGAGTGCGTTTTTAAAAAAATAATCTGTGTTTTTAAACCAAATCGCAATTTTGGAGTGTTTGGGATTGCGATTTTGAAAACGCAAATTTTAAAATCGTGGAAAAATCTACGATTTCAATAAGCTGACTAGGTGATGCTTATTTGAAAAAGTGCGAATTTAAACCAAAATCACGATTTCACTTAAAAGGTAATATTTACCTATTTGATCTGAAATCGCAATTATATGCTAATTTTACCCAAACACTCGATTGATAAAAAAAGTACTTTTTTGTCTGTTTTACAAAACGCCTATGCGATTTTAAAAAGTGACGATTTCAAAAACACAATTTTTAAAAACACAATTTTTAAAACGCACTTATTGAAATCGCACTCCCAAACGGGCCCTTAGTCGCATTGCGCGGGCTTGGTTGATGAGACACATGTCTCGATTGATCGAGCCCCAAATTTTCCTGCAAAAATACCTTGAATGTTATGTTTCCTTGTCCTAGTCGTCGATGAAGCCTATTGTTGAAAGACTTAAACTTGTTTTTTGGCCTTGTTTTTCATTCTGTTTTGTCCTAACTTTATTGAGTAGTTTCATACTTAATTGATCAGACAGAAATGTTACATAAATTCTCACTTCCACACTCTTAAATGTATATTCCTAATATCGCATTAAAAATCATCATTTAAATTTTAGATATATTACTATTGAATTTTGAATTTAATTATGATTTTTAGTGCCATGTAAAGAAATATGCATTTAACTATTTGAAAGTGTAGGAGTATGAATATTTGTAGCATTTCTCTTGATTGGGTAATATTGTACAAGTGGTAGTAATTCGGGTGTAACATAGGCTAAGAGGGTCGAAATGGCGCATGAAAGCTCAATCTGGAAATCTCTCTTTGGTGTGCACACTGTTATTACCATTTACCAAGCTTAGCTCAGTAAGTGCATTTTTTAGCTTAAAACTCATCATTTGCCCTTTTAAAATCATATTTTAAGTCATACTTCATCTTTTTCTATGCATTACGAGGCTCCAGTCTTCTGTCATCATTACTTGATTTAGACCACTAGCAATAAATATCTTATATATTATTCATTTCCTTATGTTTAGAAAAAATTTTAAAAAAATTAGGGAAAATTAGCTTTACCCCATGAACTATCACTTTCTCTCTATTTACCCTCTTGAACTATCAAGGTTATCTAAGATCCCTCATGAACTACTATTTTATTACCAAAAACCCCTTACCGTCAGTCAAAGACACTAAATTGAACGGTCAATTGTACTGTTCACGACACTATTACGTTAGTCAACGATACTGTTCACGATACTATTCATGCTAACTGTCATATTTAACGTCCTTGACTAACGGTAGGGGGTCGTTAGTAACGAAATAATAGTTCATGGGGGTCTTAGATAACCTTGGTAGTTCATGGGAGCAAATGGAGAGAGAGTGGTAGTTCATGGGGGGTAAAGTTAATTTCCCCAAAAAATTACAAAAACACATCTATATTAAAAGCCTTAAATTTAACCTACACCAAAGAGTGAATACAGAGTTTTCCAATGTATCGAGAAATATTATAGTTACCTAATACTTAATTTTAATGCTAAAATACCATAAAGTCTATTTTTTCACGTTTCCAAATCTCTTTTACAGTGTTTTCCAATACATTGAAAAATACTGTAACTACTGATACTTTATTTTAGTGCTAAAATACCACATGTCTCTCTTCTCTCACGTTTCCTAATCTCTTCTTCTTTCCATCTTTCCTCTCCGCCTCTCTCTCTATCTCTCATGTTCTCTCCTCAGTCCTTCCCCATTCTCAGCCAAGGTGGATATGACGACCTACCGCAAGGCCACCAAGCAAATTTGGCAAGCATTGTAGAGGTTGCTAAAGCAGCACTTCCATCTTCCTCTCCGCCTCTCTCTCTATCTCTCATGTTCTCTCCTCCCCCATTCTCTGTCAAGTCACATATGACGCCCTACCGCAAGGCTACCAAGTATATTTGGCAGGCATTGTAGAGGCTGCTAAAGCAGTTTTGGCGACCACCACCCCTAAGTACAACACATAACCACTATGGGCCAGGGCCACCAAGCCAACTTGAACACTCTTTTAATTTGAAAATGCTACACTTACTAATTTTATTATTATTATTTTTTTTAAAAAAATAATTTTTAAATGATGTGTCACTCTTACATGAGATTTATTATTTTTAAAAAACTCATCACCATCTCATGATCAGTGGTGTCACATCACTTGATAATCAATTTCGAGGAGAAAATTTGGTAAGTGTAGTATTTTTTTCTTTTTAATTTCCTTTTTATAATGAGTAATGCTGAAAATTATATTTTTATTTCATAACTATTATACAATGTTGATGTGACAATTCAAACCAACTTCTAAGATCAAACATTATTAAATAAATAAATAAAAATTTAAGAATTGGTTTGAAATGTCATGTCAATATTGTGGGGGAAAAATATAATTTATAGAATTATTTGTTTTATTTAGTATATAATAAGCCAATTGCTATATATATATATATTGAAGAGGAAAACATTCCAATCACATTCATTCAAAGATAGTATGAGCATAAAAAAAAACATTCTAGTCACATTTATTCAAATATAATATGAGCATAAAGCTCTTACAATATAGAGCAAAAAGCTCTAAGACAACTATATAGCCAAATCTACGAGGTTACAAACATCAAAGATGATGTCAAAGATACAACTATTCCAATTTCAAACAAGTTTCGCTAACCTATGACTAATATTCAGATATAACAACAGATTTGCTCCAGACAAACTCATTCCAATGTATAGATAGCTCTTATTCCTCGACTTGAATAGAAAACCCCCATGCCAAAACTCTTTCTCTTTGACTCGAAAGACAAAATATAGATCTCATCCATAACTCAAGAGTTTGGACAATAAATAAATATCTCATGGATCAATAAGAGAACAGGGCCTTATTGCAACAAAACAAAATGAAATATAATATAAGGAACAAATAATAGGAGAAAAAACAACAAAGACCAAAAAATACAGGAAAAATAAAACCAGAAAGCCAAAAACACAGGAGCACACTAGGCGGATGACAACGACCGGAAGAAAGGCTAACCATGTGCAGTGAAACGCGGTGGGGGGCATAAGAATATATCTGACAGCGGATGGTGGATGACAAAGCAGCGCGGAAGAGATCAGTGACATACTCAAAGAACTAGGGGTAGTTTAAGTGAATCCCCCAAAAGCGGCACCCACAAAGTGTACCAAAAATAAGCAAAAAAGCAGAAAACAGAACATGATGCAAAAGGGGAAAAAGAGGGGGAGGGAAGAGGCGGGAAAGAAAAACCAGGGAGAAAGATGGGAGGAGGGGGAGAACAACTGCTATACTTGAAAACATTATATGTTTAGTTATTTTTGGGGTTTGTCAGGGGTTCTCCCCTAGTGTTCTCTTAACGTTTTATCAGTCTTACGTAGAACATAATTTAAGAAAAAATAAAATTGTAGTACTATTTTTTTATCAACAGATTAATTTTTATGAATTAATATTTAGGTTTTAATGCTTTAAAACTTGTTTTTGGATTCAAAACTAAAACCTTAGGGTGAAAGGTTAACCCTTTAGGGATGGTATTACCCAAAATGAATTTGATCATCTTAAATTTACTATTGATGCTTCAAATTTGATATTTCAAATTTGATGCTAATGCCTAAAAAAATCGGTGGTGAAGGCTACTGCAATTTTATTTTTTCTTAAATCATATTCTATGTAAGATTGTGAGAACGCTAGGAGAACACTAGAGAAAGAACTCCTAGCATTTTCCGTTATTTTTTGATGATTAAATTGTGCTTTATTATTTAAAAGGTGTTTTATTTTCTTTAAACACATTTGTAATTATTTTAGAAAGTGTATTAGTAGTGAGAGCCACGTCTAAAAATTGTAAATTGTTCGAATAATTAGATGTTTGGAAAGCAAAAACAATTTTCCAAAATTTTGCCAAACATTTTCAATTATCAATAAATCGAAAAAATTTTTTTTTGTTTAAAAAAAAAAAAAACCATTTATCCATCTAAAAATGAAGGTCATCTTTATCGTTTCTTCCCTTTCCTACTGAAAAGCAATGGCGGCAATAGAAGCTGCACTTTCTATCTTCCCAGTCTACTCTTCTTCTTCTTCTTCCTCCTCTAAATCCCCCTTAACCCCTAAACAACTACCTTCCATAAAGCTCCGGGTTTCCAGTTCCGTTCCTTATCTTTTTCGCAGTTTCACTCCTTCGCCTCACACCCTCGTTCTCAACAAACTCACAAGAAGCCCCTGCTTTGAACTATGCTCTGCACTGCAGGAGGCTGTAGTAGAAGAAAAACAAGAGCAAAGCCAGGAACCAAACCCGAAAAGAAAGCTCTACGTGGTCAATCTTCCCTGGTCTCTCTCTGTTGTGGACATCAAGAACCTCTTTGGCGAATGCGGAACTGTCAAAGACGTTGAGGTTCTTAATCTTTTTTCAGTTTAATGCAAAATTGAATCACGTGTTTTTACAATTATGTAAATTTGAGTAATGGGTTTGAATATTTTGTAGTTTGGATTCTGGATTTTGATTACTTTGTAATTTTGTGTAATGGGTTTCCATCATGCGTATTGAAAAAAATTAGATAATAAAGCAGAAAGATGGGAAGCACAGAGGCTTTGCGTTCGTGACAATGGCTTCTGCTGAAGAAGCCCAAGCTGTTATTGATAAATTTGACTCTCATGTAAGTTGTTTTGGTATTGGTTTCATCTACATATGCTGTTTGATCGTATGTTGTATAGTTTATATGTGTAGATTTCTGAATTAATTTGTTTCTAGTAGAACCTGCTCTGGCATTTGATTTTTAAAATGTTTGATGTAGTTTCTCAAATGTATGTTCATTATTTTGACTTAATGTTGGTTCTTTTCATCTGCTTAAATGACTCTCTGTTAATGGTAGCTCTGGAAGTGTGGTTAACACCATAAAGTTTTTTTTTTTTTTCTTGGATATATTTGGTTCAATTTTTTAGGTCAATTGCATTTTCTAGGCGAATTTTTGGGCAATGGGAGGAATACTAATTCCTAAAGAATATGCTCACCTAGTAAAGAACCAATGTAAGACATAATAATATGTTAGGGAGATTTATACACTTGAGAGTCTTTTAGCGAGATCATAATATAGCATGGTTGGATACCACTCAACCTAAAAGCTTAAGCTTATAAAGCCTAATCTCATGTAGTAAGGAATCAATTTGGGACGTAACACTTGAACACCTTTATAATCCATCCACTCAATGTGGGCAATTCATTTTCCCAATGTGGGACTAACTTAATTATTTTGACTTAATGTTGGTTCTTTTCATCTGCTTAAATGGCTTTCTGTTAATGGTAGCTCTGGAAGTGTGGTTAACACCATAAAGTTTTGTTTTTTTCTTGGATATATTTGGTTCAATTTTTCAGGTCAATTGCATTTTCTAGGCAAAGTTTTGGGCAATGGGAGGAATACTAATTCCTAAGGAATATGCTCACCTAGTAAAGAACCAATGTAAGACTTTATAATATGTTAGGGAGATTTATACACTAGAGAGTCTTTTAGCTAGATCATAATATAGCATGGTTGGATACCAGTCAACCTAAAAGCTTAAGCTTATAAGGCCTAGTCTCATGTAGTAAGGAATCAATTTGGGACTTAACACTTGAACACCTTTATAATCCATCCACTCAATTTGGGCAATTCATTTTCCCAATGTGAGACTAACTTTTTAGGTTGTCACAATCTTCCCTACTCAAATCTTTGGCATCCTCGTCATGATTCATATCATGCCGTACCTCGGTTTCACATGGTGTTGCTAGGAATCAATGTGTGTCTTAGCACTCATGAGCCCTTTAATAATCCAGCCACCCAATTTGGCAATCTATCCAACCAATATGAGATTAACTTTATGGGGTGTCACATTAAGACCCGAGCTTGGAATTAATTTAATGGCAGTCTTTAAGTTGTTTATTTATCTTTAATTTTTCCTAGTCTTTATTGGGCCATCATCTTGTCCTTGTAATGCTTTTTATTGAATGAGATTGCCCTGTTCACTGCAGTCTAACATCCTAGTTACTTATGGCCTATAAATTTGGGAAAATTATGTCATCATCCCTTCGTGTTTTTGTTCTTTTTAACATTGAAACTCTGGATTGCAATTTGGTGACACTAAGACCTGAGCTTGGGAGCCATGGCAGGGTTGGGCTGACCATGAGCCCAACCACAGGAGTGGCACGGTAGCGCTTAGTCATGGCTGGATGGTTATGCCCAAACATGGTTGGGTCATGCCTAGCCAGGTTTGGTCTGTTACCTAGGCACAACTGGGTTGTTACCCAGCCAAAGCTGTAGCAATCAGTCATAGCTGGTCGGTCATGCCTATTCATGGGTGGGCTGTCACCCAGTCATAGTCCTGGCTTGGTATAATTTTTATTTTTAAATTGATGATATAAGTATATTTTTATGTCATTTCCGTTATTTATTTGATGGAAAAGTGACAAAGATATCAACTTTATCTGAAACTCAAGAATTAGTGTCTTAATGTCATCAAATAAAAAACTGGGATCTCAATGTCAAAAAAGGGTGAAGGCACAAGGAGAAATTAACATAATTTCCCAAAAATTTAATGTTAATAAGTTTTATACTTGAGGATTTAGCATGGAATGATTGATATAGTTAAAGGATATTGTTACATTGATGTTGCATATGTACTGGTCAGTTTGAACACCTTGCAGTAGTTGGCCATATCAATGTTTTTCATTTTTTCTTTTGAAATTGTTGGGGGATTTCTTTTTTTAATATTCTCTTTACAAGAGCTTAAATGAGTTAGTCAATGGTTAAATTAAATTCTTGGAGTTAATGCTCATCAAAACTGAAACTGAGTTAATTACAATGTTTCCTATCCAATTTACTTGCATCTCGGAACATATGTTGATACTCAAGCTTTTCTGGTGCAGGAAATATCAGGCCGGGCAATAAGGATAGAGTTCGCAAAGAGATTCAAGAAACCTTCTCCTCCACGTCCTGAAGGTCCTCCTGCTGGAGAGACACGCCATAAGCTTTATGTGTCAAATATTGCTTGGAAAGTAAGATCTACCCATCTCAGAGAATTTGTCTCTGAAAATTTCAAACCAGTTTCAGCCAGGGTTGTCTTTGATGCTCCTTTGGGGAGATCTGCTGGTTATGGATTTGTTTCTTTTGCTACAAGGGAAGAGGCAGAGGCTGTGATTTCCGCTTTGGAAGGGAAGGTAAAAAAAAAGTTATCTTGTTGGCTTTCCTTTTATGTCTTGATCTTGGATGATATACATTCCTTTAACACTGTGCCTTTATGGTTTATACCCATGCAAAATAATTTTTATCCTAACTTTCTTTTTAGCATCTTTTTAGCACTTTGGGTGTATGTAAATCTCAATGGATTTTATTCCTACGTTGGTTGGGTTTGGGACTTCTTAATGGTTGTTGTTCTGGTTGGGCCTCTTACCTACGAGCTTAAACTTTTAGGTTGGATGCTTGAATTTAATATTAAAGCCCAGTTTCTTAACCCTGGGAGTCATGTGCCAAGATGGTTTGTCTTTGTTTTGGTTTCATTTGAGCTATCAGGCTATTTATCTCTGTTTCTATTTCAGTTGAACGAATGTGAGATGGGTGGGTTTATATAGTGGTTGGGCCTCTCCACCAACAAACTTAAGTATATAGTTTGCATGCCTCAACAGCATGTTTATGCCTGTGGGAGTTTTTTTTTTTTGGGGGGGGGGGGGGTGTGGGGGTGGTATCCATTCATCTTTTACAGGTATAACAGTCATTTCCGATTTTTTTTTTTTTGTCAAAGTTGAATCCTTTTGGTAATTGAGATTCTTAAATTGGTTTATTAGCTCTGTTAGAAACAATAGCAATCATAAGTTTGATAAGATTGGGGAATTGTGGAGCTTAGAGAGGGTCCATTGTAGAACTTGTACTTCTCAGTGATGTACATTTATTAAAAATGAGTTTTTAAGTTTATAATTGAAGCTATTTAAAAAGTTGATATTCATGATACCGTCTATGAATTAATAACTGGTTTGAAAAGGGTTCTATTTACTAATTTATGCTTACTTTTAACCATCATGGTGCTTGATTTGTGTGCACTTGACTCCATCTCATCTTTCAGTTGGGGCCATCGGTTTCATTTTCTTGCTTTCCTATCTGCTTGCTTCCATGTACACATTCTCCCATTGTGTGGGACAACTGGGTTGAAGAGAACTCCCGAGTCTGTTGATTACGTCTAGTGGGCTAAATGAGTATGTAGGAGAGGGTAGGGTAGGGAGGGTCAACAATTTTACTGTCCACATATCCATGTATTCGTGTTCATAGTAAATAACACAGTCATGCTTACCCTCAGCTTTGTTGGTTCCCTTCAGCTTCCATAAACAAAGTCAGAGCTTAGAGAGGGACATTGGTAGACTTTCTACTTCTCAGTGATGGAGATTTATCAAGTTTATGTTTGAAGTAATGAGGTTTTTGTTAGGGCCTATGGATTAGTGTCTGGTTTGTAGAGGGTTCCCGCTACTAATATAAACTTAGTTTTAAACAAAATGGTGCTTCAGAGAGAGACATTTTATTTGTCATCTCACCATATGTGTATTTTCCTGCTGAGTTATCTTCCCATGTACACATAAATGCACACAGCCCCTCAACAAACTCACACTAAGCTACCTGGCTACCCTCCCCAGCTTATGAATATCTTTGCTCGTGAGCCTGGAATTCTAGCCAGTTTCAGTTAGATATGTCAGATGGTATTGTATGCAATCATGTCTGATTGAGGCGAAATAAATGATTCTTTCATTACTCTTTTTGCAGGAACTGATGGGCAGACCACTTCGTCTGAAATTCAGTCAAACAACTGATGATGAAGCTGGAAATGATGATGAAGCTGGAAGTGAAAAGGAAGAAGACACCCAAACAAATGATGACAAAGCTGGAAGTGAAAAGGAAGAAGACTTATCCGAGGTTCAACAGGAGGAGCTGTAGATCCATTGCCATTCTTTGGTAATCTTGATCCTCAGTTGCTGATTAAGAGTAATCTGGTAGAAGCTGGAATTTTTTACCTCAACTGCCATGAAACTGATGGAAGTTCATCCCTTCTGTCTGTAAATTTTTGCATTCGTTATTCTTTTCCTTTTCTAATTTTATGAGTACTGTAGACTCTCAGATACTTTTTTCTCATGTATCTCCTTGAATCTTGATTATATAATGTTGCTGATATACATGTTAGCTGTCTTATTTCAGATTTGCAGGTTGAAATTTATTGTGTATTATGATCGCTCGAAGAAATCCCTTTTCTGGTGTTACATATTGATATCATTCTTTCGAGTAACTTTTGCTGCCATGATTTTTCATGCCTTTCCCACTCTCTTTTGCACGTAATACTTGTTGAATTTTCAGTGTGCTGCCCTTAACTGAGCATTTAAAATGCTCTGTAGAGGCTCATGCTTCCAATCTACGAATAATGTCCCTTTTCTCAAACCATTTCCATTTTCATTTTCATTTCAATTATATGATCTACGTATTGGATTTCAATTACATTTCATGAGCATCAGGTTGCCAACGGTTATTATATTTCATCTTTCATTGCGTTATGGATTGAACTTGTTGCCATATCTTCTCTAAGTTAATATCATTAGAACAAAAGGTACACAAGATGGTTGGGTTTATTCAGCCAGATCAGTTTCTCAGCTGATATGGTGAGATTATTGATCTAATTTTTTCTTTGGCTTTTCTTTCCCTTCCTTAGTCCTTCCCTGCCAACGTATAATATATATTATTTTCCTCTATATATATATATATATGTTTGACTCGTATTAAAATTAGGTTTAACTCCTTATTCATATTTTGACTCTTCAGATAAGAAATCTTGGTTCAGTTTTTTGTACACATGGATTTATCTAGAACCCCATTAAATTGGATAGTCACGTATGATCATATTTTTGTTGCCTTGTTAATATTTGTCCACCTTATATGTGAGTATTAATAACTTTTAGGTGGTTGTTGAGCGTCTGACCGCAATATGGTATGTGGTAGTGTGTAGTTGGAATGATGTAACCTATTATAAATGTGTGTTTAATTTTTATTCTCTTCTCGAGATTTTTTTGGTTATAGAAAAATTGTTGATATTTAATTTAATTTTATCATTTTTCATAAAATGTTGAAATTAAATTCAAACCATTATTTTATTATTATTATTTAAATCTCATGTATTTTTCTTCATAGCACCTAAGCCAAGTCCAGATGTGCTGCTTTGTTAGAATCGGAATTTCTTTGAAATTTGTGTCTAAATTCGCTGAAAATGAGTGAGGGTCATCAGGGTCCCTCCATTAGGACCTTTATCACTTACCAGTCAGAGAGAAAGGCAAAAAATTAAAAAAAAAAAAATTTATCTGCAGTATTCTCAAGTCTGTTGACCAGTGAAACAATGGTTGAAACTTGAATTGGCAAAAGGAATTGTACGTGGACCACTACCCCTCCTTAGACCAGTGCTTTTAGAGGTCTGCCAATTTTAGAATGTATGGGATCTCCTCAAAAGTAATACTATACATCACTCTTTTGTCTCTCTTATGTGATTTAATCTTTTTGTAACATTTGATTACCGTCTCCTTAAAGCTTATTTGATCTAATCCTCTATAGCATTTGATGCATATAAATTGATTTTTTTGGAAGATATAGATGAAAAAATAGAATGATTCTATCACTCATACCTTCCAACAACCCAAAATTATAACTTGACTTGCTATACGGTATACATCACCTCATCCTGAAGCTTAATTTTGGGTTGTTGGAAGGTGTGAGTAATAATAGAATCATTCTATTTTACATCTTAATCTTCCATACAAGTGGATAAGTGTTGAGTTTTATATTAAATGATTTTAGGGTCTATCACCGAATGGAGCCATCATAAATTCATGAAGGCTGTTAACTGTAAGCTGCTAACCATTCAAAATAAAGCTAATCATGTGTAGATGAGAGCCAATTTCAATTAACTATCAACATTAATTGCTTTGGAAGGCTCTAGCCTTGGTTAGTGTGGAATGCATCTATTCTCAAATGAGAGGAAGTTATGTAGTTATTATTATTATATATTTTTTAAAATACTCATTATTAATGAGGAGAAACTCTATATGTCTTGTTAAATAGAAGATTATATTGCATTAATTTTTTAAAAAAATTGTAAATTCTAAAATTACAGAATTCATACTGTTCTTTCCATCGAACGGCTTGAAATGCCTCATATTAAAAATGTGGTATTTTACCGATTAGAATCGAGTATATTTTCATTAGTTTTTGCTCTTTATATTGTAAGAAAATTTTGAATCAGAAGCCATCTTTTGGTTTTCTGAAGAAGGCTTAGGAGAAGAATTTTTTTTTTTGACTGCTTTGGTAATATGCTACCTTCTTAATATGTGACATTTTTCAAGCTGTTCGATGTAAGAAACGGCTTGAATTCCTTAATTTGAAAATTTGCAATTTCTTGAACATTCTAAAGGATCTCGATCGTGCTAATGCACAAGATAAATCCCAAAAACTTGGGCTGTCTTTCACCCAAAAGCTAGATCATTATATGGTTTCCAGTGAAATATTACTGATATGATTTAATGAGAGCAAAGAGACTACCCCACAAACGAGCTGATTAAGGGCACTTTCTCGAAGGGGCAAGAGTTGGGGAGACAAATGTTACTATGGAAAGTAGTAAGTCAATGTGAAAGGATATCTTAAGTTGTCGTTGCCTTGTATTTTCACTACTTACCAAGAAAATTTGAAAAGGGAGAGAGACACGATATCAGTGGCTGTGAAAGTGGATGCAAATTGAAATTTTAGGGACAGTAATTTCTTCTTTTCTGTGGGCTATTGCATATATATATAATCCCCTTTTAATCTAGAGTTTGTTTTCGTGCCATTTTTCTTTAATGTATATATTCTATGATCTCTTTCTAAATCTGTTATCACTTCACTCGACAGTTGGATTCTGTGTTTAAAAATTTCAAGTGATGCTATATTGCTATTCACATATACTTCGTTATATCTGTAAAATTAAATCTGGACCATCAAATAAATTTTTAAAATTTTAGAAGATCTCGATCCTATGATTTCAGGGACTCATGGGGAGCCACGAATCTCATGTCGCAGCGAATCATTGGATAAGAAGGGCAGCCCCGAATGCAAGAGAAACAAACACGTTACATCTTAGCCACGGATTTGTCATTAACCTTCATAATTGTTTGACAACTTTGGTGATTCCCTTTGATTGCAAATCCATATTATTAAAGGAAGGGCATAATTATATTCTTTGTCAACTCAGTGATATGCCAATATGCCATAAAGCATGTCAGATAAGTGTTTAATTATCTGAAGCATTTTATATTTTAGTACCAAGTTAATCATATTTTAAATCACACTTGTTCTTTTTGGTTGATTGGAATCTTATTCTCCCTCAAAAGGTGGAGTCAAGAGAGGTCAAACAAAGCCGATAACTATTGAGTTTAGTGGGATGTTAGCCAAGTAGTGATTTGCAAAAGCACATTAAAGGAAGAGAAAGAAAATTGGTTCCAATTGTGTTTTCAGTTGTTACCTGTCATACTAAATTGTCTGGGACATTGTAAGAATTGTCTTGGAAATCTACAAGTTAGCAGTAGTGTAAAGAAGAATTTATTTGGTTTATCAGACTCTTAAGAAACAGTCATATGGAGAGGGGGAGACCAGACTGCTGACAAAGTAAAAAAGGTTTGAGCAAGTGCATGTGGAGAGAGAGAGAGAGAGAGAGAGGGAGAGAATATTCTTAATTGACAAATTAGATTGATTACATATCCTTAAAGTTTTTGACTAGAGAGGCTTCACTCTCCCAGAAAGAATGCATCTTGATTGTAGACATGGCTGGCAAAAACAAAATCTTGAGCATGAAAGGGAAATGGAGAGGATCCAATTCCTTACTTTTGATGGGATTAGTGTTATTTTTTATAGGGTTGAGATTTGGCTGCTTTAATGTTAAGTTAAAACTCATTAAAATGCTACTGTTAGTCTCACTCTGCTTGCCTAATTTGTGAGGAAAAGTTGCCCTTGGAGTCTAGCAGAATATATGCTTCCATCAAGCTGAATCAATGAGGCATTTACTGATTAGGCCCTAAACAGTTGCCCTTTGATGCATTGAGAAGACACAAATGGAGCATTTTCTTGATTAAGAATGTCGTAATGTTCCCAACCTTTCTTTTCTTTTCTTTTTCTTTTTTTAATTATAAAAAAAAAAAACATATATGACAGAAAGGTTTAGGTCAAATTATTGAAAAAAGCTTATAACAGAACCAAAACCCTAATAAGGTTCTCCTGATGTCAACTCTCCCACAACACATGATTTTAGAGTCTATTTGGAATTTCGTTAAAAAATAGAGTTTTTGCTTATCAAAAACGCTTGAAAGAGATCTTTTTTTTGGGTAATTACCTTTTACCCATATGAACTACGACACTTTGACACTTTTCCCTCATGAACTATCAACTATGACACTTGACCCCATCATACTATCATCTTATGACACTTTCCCCCCTTTTGTTAGTCAAATGGACAGTCAACAGAGAGAGAAATTTTTGTTTTCCATTTTTGCCCCCACTTCAAATCACTAAAATGACACTTATACCCTCCTAAAGTGGGGACAAAAATGGAAAAAATAAATTCTCCATTGAATTTGATTGACAAAAGATAAGATTGATAAGTCAATAATGTAATTAATAGTGATGAAAATGTCAAAGTCTTGTATTCATGAGACAAAAGATAATTGCCCCTTTTTTTTTTTAATTTTAAAAAAAACCTAATTTTCTTCCTATCCCGAAAATGCAATTTTAGTCCTTTGGGGAACAAAGAATCGTAAGTTTTTTACTAAATGAACTCATTTTTGCTTGGCTATTAAAAATTTTAAAATACTTTTTAAACTTCTTTAAAGCAATTCAAAATATATTCTTAGCTTCTTTGATAGAAAAAGTCCTTGACATTCATAGCAAATTAAACCTAATTAACTAACTTGGCATGGCAGCCCATTTTAGTAACCACATTCCTTGATAGAAAAATTTAGGTTAAATCATGTTCACTCAATTTGGGGGTCATACAGATGCAATTCATTGAAAGCTTTCACCGTTTTAAAACTTGTAAAGTTCTCATGAGATTCCAATTTTTAGTCTGCAACTAGCTTGAACAATAAAAGGAAAAATAAATGCATTGATTACTTTAATTAATTGCCCAACCAACAACAACACCATAGTCAACAAACCATTATCTCCAAAAAAGACAGCCAAATAAAAGGAAAAGAGAAGAACATGAAAAGAAAAAGAAAAAGAAAAAGAAGAAAAGAGCACCTACAGCTCCCTATGTTCTTGTTTTTGCTTTCCATCTAAGCCCCTTTGTCACTTTTTCCACCCTCATCTTGTCTCTTCATAGAAATTTGCATTGTAGGAGCTTTCTCTTCCTTCACTTGTTATTCTTGCCTTGCATCCATTGCTAATCTACAAAACCAGCAGTGTTTTCTATTGCGCTCATATCTTCTGACTATTGTTAGAAAGAAATTCCCACCTCCATCCCAATCCATACACTTGTGTTCAGGTGATACTCTGTTTATTCTATTTTCATTTCACAATTATAAGACACAATTATTAAACAAACTCCTTGCATTGTTTTGAGAATTCTTACTGTAAGCTGCTATAGAGGTTTTGGGGTTCCAGTTTGTAGTATGAAGGTCTTCTGCAACAGTTTTGAATGATTTCATTCTATCTATCTGTTTAAGTATCATTTTTTGTTCTAAGAATATTCACTAGCTTAGCAGGAAGAAACCCTGATGTTCAAATTATTATTAAGTTGAAAATTCTGTTTAATTTCTTGAGCATTAGTCATGGCAACTCTAGGAAACCCGAAAGCTTGGATACCATATATCAACAGCAAAGACTGTTCTCAAGGCTTTTGTAGCCCAAGCTGTCCACAATGGTGTTACATCATTTTCCCTCCTCCTCCTCCCTTTGAGTTCCCAGAAGACAATTCCAGTACCCCAAATTTCTCTCCTCTTGTTATTGCCATCATTGGCATATTGGCGAGTGCTTTCCTTCTTATAAGTTATTACACACTAATTTCCAAGTATTGTGGCAAAGTGGACTCGGCAACAAGAGAAGATCATGATGACTACGTTGAAGAAGAATTGGAAGAAAATCACAACCCGTCGCTCCATGAACCATGGAATGTTGCAACTACTGGCTTAGATGAAGCTCTTATAAAGTCTATTACAGTATGCAAGTACAAGAAGGAAGAAGGGTTGGTCGAAGGCATTGATTGTTCTGTTTGTCTCAGTGAGTTTCAAGAAGATGAGAGCCTAAGGCTTTTGCCAAAGTGTAGCCATGCTTTCCATCTCCCATGCATTGATAGATGGCTCAAATTCCACTCGAATTGCCCTTTATGTCGTGCTAATATAGTGTCTTTCAATACTGCACCGCTTCCATTGCCTGCACCAGTTACAGAAACACCTTCAAGTAATGAAAGTTTGCCTGCAGCAACCCAACAGGCAAATGAAAATGAAGGGCTTGCACAAGACATAGAAAGCTGTGTTAGGGAAGAAGAAATGATGCATGGTGATGTTTTTCCAAAGACCCCACTACGTGCTTTTAGTGATTTGGGCAATTCAGAAGAGAGAGATACCGTAATTGAGATTAGAGATATTGCAGGACTTGAACATGTTAGAAGATCGTTTTCCATGGATCTTTCGTGCCAAAGCCGTCTTTCTGTTGCTGATATTTTGTACATGAATCAAGATGAAGATGTCCAAGTGGTGGAGTGCCCTGGAGATGCTGGCTCATCGAAACAATTAGCAGGAGAAGCTGGCAAGTGTGGCCATAAAAACAAGGCATTGCATTGTGCAATGAGTCCTATTGCAATGAAGAGATCATTTTCAAGTGGCAGAGTCTTTCTGGCAAGGCATGGGAGAAGACGGAACACAACTATTCCTGTCTGAAAGAGGCGAAACAAAACATGAATTTTAGTAAATTCATGATGAGACTAGAAAATTTTTGGTGTGAGGATATAGAAATCAGTTATAAATTATCCTATATAGTGTCTGTCTATCAGTGTGAGGAATTAATGTAGTTCTCTCTAAAATGAGGGATAGATATCTCAATGTTTTGTTGACCCTTTCAGTTTCAACAAGGTTTCATCAATATGGGTTCATGGTAATCAGATACCAATATACAATGGCCTAAATATGTCATTTGGACCAAGTTTTACCACTTGTTCCTTTCTTCTGTTCAACATTTGTATGCCATTTCCCATGCTTTTTTTTTATGTCATGTAGATTATAACTTCAGTCTACCATATTCCCTGTTTTCCTTCTCCTATACCATATTCTCTCTCTCTCTCTCTCTCTCTCAATGCTTCAACACGATGGTGACAGAACATGATGCAGACTGCAGTGGATGGAATTTTCTAATATTAGCCATACTGGGGCCAAGTTTAAGGCCCCCCAACGCGTGGTTGGCTGGGTTGTAGAGCGCGCCATTAATCATTGTGTAACTTGTGTTACATTATCACTCAGCTTGGGCCACCTAGAGTGAATTTTCACCTGTAGAGTGGTTGGGAGATTGCCACTAGGGAAAAAATTTCGATGATACCATGGTATAGTACATTGAAATACTACTCGTCTAAAAATTTGGACCTATTATGCTATATTAATCATTTATACGTGCTTTATACGTGTTACATCTTACCAACGTGCAATTCAATCTTTTTAGACTCATACATATATAAATATATATATATTCAACAATCTCTCATTTACACATGAGTCCGCCACAGTAATCTATATTTCCTATCAAACAAAGTCTTTTTATTTATTTTTTATTTTTATCATTTTTATGGGTATGTGTCGTTTTGATGTAAAATTTATAAACAAAAGGGTCGGAATGAATGAGATTTCAACGAAGAAATACCAATTTGTGAGTGGCTATAGAATAACAGCAGTTGAATGTGTTGGGACAAGTGGGCTATAGAATGATTTGGTTCATACTGTGGCTCTGGTTGAGGCATAGTAGGGCCTATACTATAGTGACCAGGAGGAAGCAGTTCAGTGCCTATTCCTCTTAAACACTGGCTGTTTTATTTTCCAAATTTTGGGATCCCTACAGGGAAATGTTTCCTGAAGAAGTGGAATAATTTGTTGAACTAGATGTGAATGCTCTTCTACTATTCAAATTAACCAAAAAAAAAAAGAAAAAAAAGTGGACAATCTAATTGCAAGAGATTCCAATCCAATGATAACCAAATCCAAAGTTGGTCAAAATGATATCTGCAAGTCAGTCTCAACAGAAAAATTGTCTAGGCCCAAATTGACAGATTCTGGGCCAACAGTTTCTTCTTGCCCACCTGTCAAAAATGGACCGTAGGACTAAAACTCAAAAATGAATGGGCCTCAAATTTGTGAATGAGGGCTCTAATATATTCTCTTTCCCCATGCCAACAGAATTCAAAAAAGAATGGGCCTCAAATTTGGGATTGTGGGTGTCAGTCTATTTGAGTGTGTTAGAATTTGTTTTATCGAGGTATGTGTATAAGACTATTTAAGTCAATAGTAACTTAACTTTTTAATTATATGGGTTAAACTCATAAACCTTAATCATCTGCTAATTTTGAATTGAGTTCGTATTGAATTTATGGGTTATGTACAAAATTACCTGCCCTAACTACAAGGGCAAAAGGAAAATAAATTTTTTTCTTTCTTCTAATGTCTTTTGTGGCTCAAAATAGTTGGCAGATATATACAATCAAATGCCTTCCAGAACATACAGTTTCCTCTAAAATTTCATTTTATGTGATTGACATTCATGGGAAAGAAAGAAAGAAAAAAACAAAAAAGTTACAAATTTTGTGTGATATATATTCAATGGCGTTTAGTTCCGATAGGAAATCCGAAAGGCCCCTTAGCTAATTAAGGATTAAAAGATAAGGTTTGTGCTCAAAGATAGGGTTGCTATACCCATATATGTGACCATGTCAGCATTCCAAAGCCACAACGTACATTTTGTGCTCAATCGCTGTTAATTAATTAATTAATTAATCCAAAGAGCAATATATATATATAATGGTGTAGAAATATCATGGTTCGTCATATGTATCTGTCACAGATAGACGCAAACAAAGATGATAGCTAGCTAGTGGCATCCAAGGACGTCCCTTTCTGGTATTACGCAAGCGGACACAAATCTTAAATGAGAATACCGATTTATCACACACAAAGAAACAAAACTGGGGGCTGAGAATCAACACAAGAGGGAAAAATGCATCGATCCCGCAGACGGCAAAACACCTCCGCAGCAGCTTTTCTTCTAAACTACAAAAAACCCATCACTTTTTCCAATGCCCCACTGCACCCTAAACAACGACATCCTCCGTCGTCTCTCTTTACCAAGAAGATGAAGATGAATAACCTTTTCTGTCACTGTGTGCGTGTGTCGTCTTTGTGTGTGAGACACAGTGAGAGAGAGAGAGAGAGAGCCGGGTTTGGTTTCGTTAGACTATACGTAACGTATGTCCCACATCAGTTATGTACGTATACATCTGCATTATTAGTAGACACGACACACTAAAAACTATAAAACACTTCGTGCTTCATATAGAACCTTATTTTCAAGGTATTTTACATTTTGGTCATGCAATGAAAGTACTGCATGTAGTTGATGAATAGGTGGGGGTTTTGCATGGTAGGAGTTTAAACTTTTATAAGTTCACTTAATTAATGAAATCTTTGTGATGTTTGTCGTCTCAAAGTGTCAATAACATATTAATTTGTGAAGCAATTTCATTGGGCATATATGGGCCGGATAAACAGCACTGAGGCCAGTCACTTGATTTTATGACAGGCTCTTTGACGTACGATGTAGCGGCCGATAGCAAAAGAAAAAGAGACGTGCATATTTAAGCTTCTACGTCTTCTTAATGAAAGCAACCCGGCCAAATTAAGAAGTTAGACTCTGACAAAATGGAAATTGATTCTTGGTTCAAATGCCTTGGCCGGAAGTTCTCTATGAATTTCCGTTGCACTTTGTTTAGACGGCTGTATCTTAAATTATCACTTGTCCTAAAAATTAAGTTGATTGAAAAAGATAAATTTAATCGCTAATCAGAATTTGGGCTTCTATTTAACTATCATTTGCTACCAAAAATCCTTTCTGTCAATCAAAGCCGTTAACTTAAACGGTCAAAACGACAATGCGTTGTAATTCATGGGGGACAAAGTGACAATGCATTGTAATTCATATAGACAAAGTGATGCAAAATGCTAAGGCGTTATAGTTCATGGGGCCAAAATGTAATTTCCCCTAAATTTAATTACCACTAGCTTTAATACCGTATTAAATTGTCGCTTGTCCTAAAATGTTAAGCCGATAGGGATAGATAAATTTAATCATTTAATTAATACGTTAATTCTGTCACCTGTGCAATCGAGCTAGCTTAGTGGTAATTTCTCCTTGGTTTCCCAATTGCAATCTGTTCGGACATGGAATGCGACCAAGTATCTCTAGTCAGCCTCTCAAGCGGCTCATTTGCACTCCATCTTAATGAGTGTGCAAACGGGCTGTTCAATTCAGTCCTTCAATCGCTCTCCTTTTTTTTTTTTTTTTTTGTAACAAACCATTTAACGTTAAAACATAAGAGCAAGAAAGATACAGAACAAACACATAAAGTTAAGCAGCTTTAGGCAGATTAACCCAATCCAGAAGACTACAAACTCCTCAATTAAAGCAAAAAAGAAAAGTATCTATGAATGTAGCCCGAGAAAACCTTTGCCGCGGCGCAATCTGATGAATGAAACAATCACTCTCCTATTTGAAAAGGGTGTGATTGAGCCTTTTCTGCCTAGTTACTGCTACTTAGATGTAATGCATCATCTTGTAATTAGTATTATAGAAGAACTTCGATCTTTCGAATGATATATAAGATATTGTACCTTTCAAAACTTTTCTGGCATCATTTTTCAAAACCAATCAATGATTGGTCATTATTTCTACCTTTTCTTAATTCCATGTAAGTTTCAGCTGGCCGACATCATCTTCCAAAAAGTATTTTGGAGTGTTTTATATTTTCAGTTATTTGTTATTAACGCTTTTACTTTCTTTCTTACTAAAAAGTAAAAAACAATCAACAAACAAAATTCTGAATTATATATTCTCATGATAGTCCAAAACATGCATGATTTATGGTCTCCAAGCGTGTCATGTGGATCAAGCTGCATGTAGAAACTTGTGTCACGTTTTACATTATCGATTCTCTTCACTGATCAGTCATCTGAATGGGTCAGGAATTATTTGTGCCGTGGAAAAGAGGGAAGAGCCGAACATTTGAACACCATATCTGACAAGTCCGGCAGGTCTAGATACCATGACAGATTCACTGGCCACAAAAGATAAAAATGATTTGAGATTTCTCTTCTCTTCTCTTATTCGTTTTTGAATGTACTTGCATTAATCTAATATATTTCTCCCTTCATAAATATTAATAACCATCTGGCTGGGCCAGTGTATGATGAATTGAAATGTGACTGTTGAGTTAAATGTTATTCAATCATTTGGAACAAAAGAAAATCCCTTAATATTTAATGATCTCGATCTTGATGTTTTGCCTGGTTTCCATCGGCACATATCACCAATTATAAAAACAAAGGTCACATGCATATAAGAATATAGGCCAGGGTACTATTTGTAATATTTGAAAAAGCATTATAACTACGACAACATTAATCTCTGCTACCTTAACCACAAGGCATGCATGTCCCATGATTGTACTGCCTACTTCTTTTTGAGCCTTTGCTGCCCTACATGCAGTGAAATCTGCTTAAACAACCCAATTGGAGAATTACAGTATTCATTATTATTTTTTATATTATTTTTTGGTATTTTTAGCTCTTTTGACCGTTAAACCGACACCAAAATTGATATGAGCAAACGAACCCGTGCTCACAATATATAGCTCATTACACCGCTACCACCGGTTCGACCAGCAGCTTTTCCCCAATTTTGAAGCCTTTGTTAGATCTTCCTCTTCACAATGATCATATGATAGCATTTTTGTGGCCTCCTTTTTTGTAAAGGTAGTGTGTTTCATGTTTTAATTGTTCTTGTACTAGTGTTTCAGTAGTGGTTTATTTGTTATACCATCGATCTCATCAAAACAAAAAACAAAAAATAAAAAAGCACAAGACATGTCCTGTTAAAGGTAGGGTTAGTATTGAAGTGAAAATTGCAACAAAGCTCACCGTATTGGAAGGTGTGCCTTGATCACTTTTTATTTTTTATCTCGAATTTACCATATAATAACTAAAAAAAAAAAAAGACTTAAACGGTAAAAACCATTAAACAATAAAAGCTGTTTGTACTCTTTTAAGCTCGAGTGAGTCATCCTTGATGCCGTCTTTTTAAGAAGAGTTAGACAAAAGAATTTATCACCTTAAAGAAAAATAAAAAAGATCTGAATTTATAAAGTTGAAGATTGAACTTTTCTTATTGTTTCTCAACGATGGAGTAGTTTTTCCCAGGTAGCTAGAAAAAAAGCTTGTAACGTCCCATTCCACATAGCAGGGAGTACTGGGGAAAAAAAAATAGAGAAAGAAAGAAAGGGAGAGAGAGAGAGAGAGAGAAGAGGTGATTTTTGTCGGTCACGGCGGTAGCAGGTGGGCGGTAGACTGCAGCTCATAATTGCTTCGTTCTGCCTATACCATGAAGCTTTACAACCACATAAATTTCAATATATCCACATACATTTCAATATATTCACAAGATTCATCTGTATCTCAATTTGACAAATGAGGACGGAGATATGTCTGTGCGCATGCAGAACTTTCTGTTGACAGATTCGTTCAACCAATATTATTTTGTTGATGCTCAGGAAAACAACATATATATCTATACTATTATGTTCGTGATTATCTGTCTATATATATACATATATATATGTTCATATTTAAAAAATAAAATAAAATAAAATTGAGAGAGATAAAGGGAGCGACGGAAGACAGAAGGCAATTTTTTTTTTTTTTTTATAAGATTTAATTATTACTATGACCAAATACATGTCCAACATTAATCATACTGTTTTGGCACAATTTTGTGTTTTTAATAAAGTATTTTTATTTAGTAGACTTGTTCACAACTATCGGCACCATACAATAGGATGGCATAGCGTTGAAAACCAGCTTTTGTTTTTTCAATTTTTTAATTTTTATAAGTACTAATCTAATAGATAATTTTTATTGCACGTTATCCAGTTATAACATTGCTGTTATGGTTATCTTTATGCAAATATTAGTAATAATATTTCCTGTATTTAAATTCAGTATGAGAGTTGCTTGCTGCTTTGTTCTATATATATGATTGCTAAGCGTGACAAAATCAAGTTATGCTACATTAAAAATCTCCCAAACTACGTACTTACGTACTCATGAGTCTCTCAATACATTTTTTTTTTCCCAATAGATGAGTAAAAGAACAATAACAGTAGAAAATACAAAAGAGGAAAGATACATAAACTAAATTAAAGATCAACAAAATAACATTATTTATGTAGCAATCGATTCCATAGCTTCAAAGAGGATTCTATATAAGGATGGAAGCAGGATGCAAGAATTTTGTCTGTGGTGATGGTTGTAGTGACCTATGGTGAAATTTTTTGAGTACTGTAGACGGCACCCGAAACGTTCTAAGCTTCAAACCAAATGCAGAATGAGCTATGAAGGTTAAAAAATATACATGTAAGATAGATGACAACAAAGTCAGTGTAATTTGAGGTTCAAACATGGATCTGGAGTTTTCTATATATGCAACAAAGGCTCCATCAGAAGAGAGCTAGACGACCAGAGGTAAAGATCAATCTGCAGGCCTACCCAGAGAAACAAAGAAGAGCGGTAGCATGTCTAACCCATGCATTGTTACGAAGGACATCGATGGAATGAGAGGTAACATAAATGGTGGACGAGGGGACAAAGTTTTTCTCTAAACTGAATTAGAAGGACTTTTTCCAACCCAATCTATAAAAATGTCGTACATCCCTTTTATATGTGAGGAAACAATAAAGCATATGCATTTTAAATAGTAAGGATAATATATATAATACATGAAATGATCTCGTTTTTTTGTTTAAAATTTTAAACATATATAAAAATGTATAAAAATATAGAAACGATGTCATATTATCATAGAAACGACATCATTTTAGTTTTTCTTTTTAAAAAGAAAACAAAATTGAAATTTTAAAAATTTGTTCTTTTAAAAATTGGTTAGCGGTTCTTTTAAAAAGTGATTAACCATTTAAGTGGTTATGGTTAACGATTTTAGCTAATAACTGCTAATTGTAATCGCCTTTTCACTCCTAGATTAAGTAGTTTGAAGGAAATCTTTGTGTTGGAGGAGAGCCAAAAAAATTGTTGAAATTAAAAAGACAAAAATAGAGATGGGGAACCAAAGGTAGGCATGAAAAAGTTCATAAGGAAAGATTTTTGGAGGGAATTTATTTTTATTTTTTTAAGTGCTCTGAGAGTTCCTGTACTTTTTCCTCTCAATGCACTTAATTATCCAACTCACATTTTTTTTTTCCCTCCTTTTTCCAGGCTTTTTTACAACTAAATTTAAAGAGTGAAGACTCCAATATATCCATTCATTTTTGGTCCAGATATGGGTCTGGTTTGAAAGAGGCCGTTTTGATCATAAGTTTTCCTTATCAATACGGCTTTCTTTTTAAGTTTGAGGCAGCTGAATAAACCAAAAAGATAAGGCACTACATATATAGGCAGAGGCCTAGCTAGAGTGCCTATGTAATGGCACTGAGCATCCATGAAACTTCACCGCATGCAGCTTCAACCACCAGAAAACAATAATTAAGCTCGTGCTTTGAGGGATTACTTGAGATCGTAAATGAGAAAATTGTTTTTGTATTTTGTGTGGTATTTTGTGTTTTAGTCTTAGATTATATGTAAATGTTTTTATTTTGAAATAAATATAAGACAAAAAAACAAAAGAATTTAATAAAGGAAGACAATTTATTTGGCTTGATATAAGCAAATGGAAACAGAAAACGACCACCTCGAATCAAATTAATTAGTGCTCTTCCAGTTACTGGTCACATACAACGATACAAAACCATATTGTTCTTGTCAGCATGGGTTGGGCCCCAAGAAGCTCATTAAACCCTAGTTCTTTTTTTTTTTTTCCTGGGTGATTTTTGGTGAAAACCATGCCACATACAAGTTCTAGTACCTGAGGAAATAAATTAATAAAAAAAAAAAAAAAAAAACACACTTAATTATATTAATTATATGACATGACTTTAGCTACATGCTGCCTACATACAAGGACATGCAGGAGAAGCTTTACTGGAGCAAAGCGAAAGGAGGATGGCATTTCTGTGATCCCTCCTTAACTCTAAGGGTATATTGGGGAAGCCAGGATTTGCTCAACATAAGGCAGCTTCATCCTCAATTATTCTAAGCATGTGGTGAGCTGCTGCTGCAATGTCATCTACTGAAGTGAGTTGGCAACCTTCTTCAACCTGCATTTAGAATGTTCAAATTTTAGCCAAAAACTCTTTGATTTTTCAATAATTATGGGCAGACTGTTCCTTCCAAACACCGATAATAGTACAAAATGTTAGAAAAAGACTCTCTCTCTCTCTCTGCCCATGGTCCCATTGTGACAATAATTATAAAAGACCATCATCAATTAAAAAGGGGTGAAGTATCCCACAGATCATTTTATTCTCGAAATATGAACAAAAATGCTGATCATAAATTAAGTTAAACAAAAGAATTTACTATGCGTCTTATTTGCTAAATTAACTCTCTAATGTAATTCAATTTCTTATGAAATATGTACATTCATAAATCAATGCCTTTTCAGTTTAGGGTAGTGGAAACATGCACACAATTTTTTAGAACAAAAAAGCAAGTTCAAGAATTCTTTTATGAATACTACAAAACTATTACTATAAGTACTGACTCCTTGAGATTGTGTTAATTAAGAAGCATAAAAATTGATTTTAGTACATAAAAAATTGTGCTAAGCAAAAATAGGTTTTTATGGTAAAAAACTTTTAAAAGCACAATTTTGTTTTTAAAAAGCCTGAAAATTAATGATGTTTTTTCGGACTTTTTTTATAGATAGAAATTCTATTTTTCAATGCTATCTCAATTAAATTTTAAGTCTTTTACAAACTGATATGATAATCTATCACATGTAGGTGTTAGAGCGACCTCCGGACTTCAAACACAGTCTATATGATACTTATTAAGTCAACCATGCACCAACAATTTAATTAAATAGATGGCTTGTTCATTTAAAAAAAATTAGTAAAAGTTGTAGTATTAATCAAGCATTTTCCTTTTCATTAGGGTTGTAAAGAGAGACAACCACCCATCAAGTTACCTGGGTCACGGGTTATGTCGGGGCCTAAAACACTGGGTCAGTCCTTAAGAATAGACAAGTTCCAATGTTTGTGGCTCCAGGTTGTTGAACCTTAAGGACAAAAGTAAACCACATTGGCTCAGAAAAGAACAATATTAAATACCTACCTTGGCACTGATAGAGTAGAGAACCAACGGGTCCATTGTGGTCACATTGAGGTGAAGGATGGAGAGATGGAGCGTCTGAAAACCGACAACCATCTTCGAGAGTTGTCTAGGGCTTCGTCGCGACAGAATACGAAGGTTTGCATGGGTTTCAATCAAAGTTACCTCGATATCAGCTATGGCAGCCTTAGTCTTTGATGTATACTTGTTGGGGATCTGAGACCAGGTGTACTGTGGATACACAAAAAACTGTGCAAATGGTGGTGCCATGAATTTGGAGGAGGTTGTGGTGTTTTCCTCAGCTGCAGGCCTAGGTGATGTTAACGTTACTCCTGGCTGTAGTAGTTGGAGTTTCTGGGCTTCAAGGGATTGCAGGAGATGCTCAAGCTCCTTCACAAATTCTATTGCTCCACCAACTATGGAGGCCTGGTCACCCTACACAAAAACAAATTGTAAAAAACATTAATATAATTGATGATGAAGAAAATAGAGAAACCAATAATTATTACCTCAATCTCTCTTGCCTCTTGGTATATAATATTCCTTCCTTTTTCACGTGACAAACAAAGAAAGGAAAAACTCTAAAGAATAATAAAATGCAGTGGTGGAAACATGGTGCAGAAGATGACCATTTTCAGCTTTACTTTTACGTGACTGCTGCCTGCATCACCCAACTTTACGCTCAACTTTTCCTAATGAACAGATTCTTGACTCAAATTCATTCAGTCAAACTTTTCAGAACTTTACCAGATTTCTCATATTTTCTTCCAAGCATGAATAGACTACAATTTGTCAAGTAGTGCAGCAAGAGGACTATGCATAAAATTATTATGGCATAACCATAAAATTATAAGCCAAATTTCCCTGCATGTGATGATGCTATAAACGCTGAAGATGATGTTAAGCAGAATTCTCCATGGAAGTTCAGTCTGTTTAATTTTTCAACACGAAGGAGATATTGAGAGAGAGAGAGAGAGAGAGAGAATTAAGCATGAAAGACACACCCTTTGGGCATAGGATTCAGGCATGAGGGAGCGCAAGACTTGGAGGTGTTCATTCATCTGTTTCCGGCGGTTTCTTTCTACAGCAATATGTGTCATCCTTTGAGTCTCAGCTTCTTCCTTGTTCTTGCACACCCTTGGCTTTCTTCTCCTCTTCTTCCTCACAGCTTGAACCGCCAAATTCTGCCTCCGGTCGACAACCTCTGACCTGCCGGAGCTGCGTTTTGGGGTCGGCAATGTAGACTTCTCCAAAACACCACCTTGGTTCTGAGGTGTCATTGCAATATTCTCTAATAAGAAAGCACTGTTCTCCGACGAGTCATGGCTGCTATATGGGATTGCAGAGATCGTGTCGTAGATTATGAAGTTGAAAAGATCATTGGAAGAAAGAGCTTCTAAAGCCATTTTTATCCAACTGTTTTCTTAAATTCTTTTCTTCCTAGCCTCTTCAAACGGACTTGAGTTGATTAGACTCAACACTACTGTTAACTAGTTCTTCCAATTCAAACACAACAATCATTTTATAGCAGATCCCTCCCCTTGAACTATTTAGGGAGAGAGAGAGAGAGAGAGAAAGAGAGAGACGGTAAAAATGTATTAGGAGGGTATATGTAGAGGAGTGAAGGATATAGTGCACGTGAGAGGGCAGAAAAGAAGTTGTGCTTTTCTGCTTCAAAAACAGGAGGAAAAAGAAAGAGGTTCCTCTCTCATGCTTTTTTCGGGCTTCCTTCCCGATTTCATCGATGAAGACTGGCACCGTTTCTGCAAATGGAGAGGGGTGGGGGACCCAAAATCTATATAGAATTATGCATAAAAACAACAGAACAAGCTGTGCAAAAGCTACCGCTCACATTCAAATCTGTGTCGGGGTTTGCAGGAAATGACTGGCTCACGCACCGTAGATTCGTCAAATTACTTAATTTTTTACACACGAAATTAAGTTTTACTTGTCATGGTTTATCTATCTAGATTTTGAAGTTGGTGGGAGGGGGGCAATATTGGTATTTTTGTAATCAACGGCCTTCCACAGAATCGATGTGGGATAGTATGGTGAATGGTACAAGAATCTGTGGGAGCCAGTCTACCTAATAATTGCCTATAATCCTTTGGCTTAAAAGGCGTATTACCATAAAAGTTAGTGATTTGTTTACCACTTACATAGCTATGATAATCAAAAGCAGTTAACTAAAGTCTTTGTCAATACGGTGGGTGAAATCAATTATCTAAAAGTTACGAAATCTCTCTTATACTATTTTTGTGTTCCTAAAAATAATAAGGTGTTTTTTAAAATCACTATTTGATTAAAATTTAATAATGATTGATTATAAATTTAATGGTGATTTTTAAAAGACATCATCTTTGGAGGAATACAACAGTGATACAAAATGAACTTGTAACATTACTCAAAAGTTGTAAGGAGAAATATTTTGCTAATGTTTTTTTTAGGTGTATTTACCATTTTAATTATTATGTGATGGAAAGGAAAAAGCATTTGAATTGCTTGTTAATATTTGTATTTTTTTGCTAAAATGCTAAAACCAAACTTAAAAACTAAAAAGCATTAGCAAACGGGTTAGTCCTTTTCTACCATATATAATCAGTAACGTAAAGCTATGGGAATCTCTAACTTCAATATTATTTAATTAGCACATAATTGCGATTGTAAATAATTGCGTGGAACTCAAGCGTCGATCTGAAGCTTGAAGGGGCTATTCGATGGATTACTATTTTTTCAATACACACTTTCAACAATCTTTCTCATTTTTGTGCTTTTTTAAATATTATTTTTCAGATTTCCATTATTATTTTCTTTCCAATACCCAAAAATCCAATATACCTCAATATCAACAACGTACCAACCAATAAAATGTAATTAAAACAAAGCAATAACATGTTACCCAATAGTGAAAAAAGCAGTCAAATTATTCAAGTTTCCTGGAAACAAAATGAAATGAGAAAATAATAATAATAATAAGAACAACGGAAGCCTAAGATCATCTATGACTACCGAAAAGAGATGAACAGACCACAACAAAGAAACTCTTTTGAGTACCCAATGAAAACCTCTAGGAAACGGTGATAAGAAATTAAAAATGGTGGGAAAGGATTAAAAAATTAGGTCGAAGATAGTACTTGTCCAGAAATGGGCATACACTGCTACAAAATATATTTTACAGAAAAAAGAAAAAAATTATTAGCAAAAGAACAATTAGGTGGCAGCCTCAATACAGAAAGGATAAGCTATTTATTTTGCATAAGCTACAATCCCAATGTCTGCATTATTATTAATAAAGAGAAGAAAAAAATCCCACCATTATACGCATTCAGATGCTATAGATTAGCTTGCTTTTCTCATCACACATTAGGTCTATCATTTAGTTTCTAGGCTCATCTTTTTGTTCTACATTATGTTTAATAGTACCAGGGCTATGAACATAGAGGAGAGCACATAAATTATGAAAGAGAGATTACAAACTCTGTTGACTGTAGCGTGCCTATCTGGTGACGAGGACATGGAGGGTGGTCCACCTTGGACCATATTCCAAGCCATCAGACTATGCACGGTAATCCATGTGACCATCAGCTTCACTTCTCGAAAATAGTACATTTTCAACAGCAATTAGCCCACGTTCAGATCTCAAACTGCATTTCCAACCTTATTTTTCTCTGATCACATTGGCTAATTGTTTCATCTCCCTCTGTGCCGTTTCACTGAACATGTGAGCATATGTACGCCAGAAATTATACGAAAGAAGAGAGACATCCAAGTATGAGTTGTAAATTGTTTTTGTTCTACTTTGTATAAATGGGCAAATATGATCATTGACCTATAAATAATGAGTGATTCCATAAGGAAACGTGGAAATAACAAGCAACTTCATGTGCAAGATAATGGGTGTTCCTGATATCTTGTGTAATGTGTGCCATTGGGACCATGAGTTCCATCATCAGTCTCTGCATTCCTAGGGCTTTATAATGTATCATCTTGGAAATGGCAAGCCAGGTGCCTCCAACTCTCAGGGATAAGTTTCAACAATTTTGCCAGCTACATGGATTTGCACTGAGAATTTGGTCATTTCAATGATAGCTTTTACCAAAAAGAAAAAATAGCTACAGACCATGGCTAATTACTCTACCAGAATTTTAGCCTAATGCCACAAAAATCTGCAATCCCAACAACAGTCGATAAAATAGAAGCATATACAACAAGGATAGAAAGGGCTGAGAGTGATGATGCAGACAGGGTATCCACAGACAAGTTTACCAGCCCCGTGAGCAGATTTGCCTGCAAATGAAAATGAGAAAATAGATTGTTACTTCGAGCTTGAGAGGGAAAAGACGTTTAAATAGGGTATCTTATTTACCAGAAGAAATGCACCCAGTAAGTTCCGGTTAAATGCTTCTTCCAGTATTGAAGTTATACTTCCAGGAATGTAATCAGAAAGCATTAGGACTGACAGCACCTGCCAAAGAGGAGATATTTTGATTGGGAACAATTAGGTACTTAAAATTGAAATTGAACAAAAGAATGCACAATAGACATCTATTACTTTTCCATATCAAGATTATAACACTCGAAAAATACTAAACTTTTCCCCCCTCCATTAAATTGAATGGGAAAAGTCTCAAATGCACAGCAAGTGCACCTGACCCATTTTTAATGATAAAAATTTGCCCATGTCATGTTCAAAAAAAATAAAAATAAAAAAATTGATAACCAATAAGAGTGGCAACTTTGTCATTTTATATGGGGTTAGATGCACATACCCAATTTAACACCTGAAGTTAACAGAAGGGACAAAGTAACACTAAAACCTTGATTTGAGGGGCAAAGTGCTGAGATTTGTAGTTTGATGAGGGCTTTGCAAAAGGAGTGACAGTTTGGGATAACGGTGTGGTTCCTAATTCAATACTTTGTGAAAACAATCATGACTAAACAATATATTTAAACAGTTAAGAGAATTTTTATACCAAAACAAACAGAAAATAAGTGACGTATTTTTCTTGAAAATATTTCCTATTAAAATTATTCCCGTTGAGAGAATTTTTTATATCAAAACAGACAAAGCATACGAATGAATATACGTTTTGTTGTACTCATAATGAAGATAAGACTCATTAAAAAGAATGAGTGTTTTTAGTAGATATACATTTCATTGAATTATATGGAAGGCATGGCTGATTTCTCTCCCTCTGCCTCTGTCTCGCTCCCCACACAACTACTCATGCAACTTAAGAGAACCAAAATTTAGCCTCTTCAAGAAGAAGAAAAAAAAAAGAAAAAAGAAAAATCCTAAACCGAACCCCCTGTCCTTTTATGAACTATAAGACTCAGCCTTTTAGCCACCAATTAAACCCTGCATCAAATTTTTATTTCTGCTATAGTCTTAAAAAGTATATGCAACTAGGATTCTGCAAAACTACATCCTTTTTTCCCTTTAGGCCTCAAGCTTGGTCAAACCTAATCAACAAACAAACATGAACCTTTCTTCCATCATCCTAACATCATAAGTGTCCAAACTTTAGCCTACGACTGTCGTCTTAAAGGTCCAAGGAAAACTCATATTCCTCCAAACCTTGGACATATTTTCATATGAAATTAGCAACCCTCTCGCCTATTGGATTCACATGTTGAAACTTACCTACAAACACTTTTGGACTAAAATCAGCGTATCCCCTAACTTTTTGGTCACTACAACTAGCTCTCTTCACTTGGAAGTATTCAATTTTGGTGGTTATTCTTCACACTCCTATGAACTACAAATATTACAGCCAAATTGTAACACATAAGGCCTACATTGAGAAATGAATAATCCACATAGAGTGAGTAGATTATAAAAACACTCACGGGTGTTTAGTCTCACATTAGTTCCTTACTAGGTAAGACTGAACTTTATAAATGATTCTAGGCAACTCCAAATTGACTAGTCATTTTGGAATGATAACGCAGATGCAATTAGTTCTTTCCTTATGTCATTACAAACAATATCAAAGCAACCTAGTGATAATGCAAATGTGATAATATTTTTCCTAGGTCGTTACACAGATGCCTTCCAACTTCCCTATCCATTCTTCAACATGTAACTAAACAGACAAGAAAATAGTATAAATAAAAATTTAACACAAATAGGCTGACTTTACCATGAAAAACTTTGGAATGGGACATACAATTTATTCATTAGAGTGAATTAAAGAAACATCGCTATTATTCCAAGAAAATTAAATTCAATGAATAGGAAACAGACACATCATCCATTTAATATATGTTCACTATACTTATCAAAAAAAATATATATGTCACTACATTAATATATCTCCTAAAATAGTTGATCTTGAGCTGTGTTAACAGACATCCACAATATGTGATTACTTCAACGCTAGGAGAGTGAAAATGTCATCAAACTCTATATTTACAAATCAAAGGGGCATGTGATTACCTGTAGGTTTAAGGCCAATACCATAGAAACATAAGTCAAATTGCACTGCACAATGTGTTCGTATTAGTTTTCTTCCACACACTAATGCATATTGTTACATTAAAGGCACGTTTGGTATGCGGAATGGTTATTCCATGAGGCAAATGAATAATTATTACTAGAAATGAAAGGTGGAATGGAATTGCTATTTCTATTTTGTAGTTCGGTGACAACACATGCTCTCACTGGAATTGTACAAAAATTACTCAAGTATCCAAGATATATATATCATCAGGATCCCCAATAATAGCTAGGGAATTGCCCACCAAGTTTTTGTCAATCTGGACCGTCTAATTTCACCCAACCATCTAAAACTCGCCACATGTCCCACTCAATATAAAATATTTTTTAATTTTATTATTTAATTTTTTTAAAAAAATAAATGTAAAATAAAATAATTAAAAAATATGGGGTGATAGGTCACCCCAGCTCAACCATGAGGGCCACCCCCAATGGCCAGTTGGGGTGGCTTTTCCTGCTGGTCCCTAAGGTGGCCAAGCTCCCATGGTATTTGGGGTGGCTCTACCTATAATTTTAATTATTTTATTTTACATTTATTTTTTTAAAATTAAATAATATTTTATCATTTTATATTGAATGGGACACGTGGCGAGTTTTAGACGGTTCGACGAAATTAGGCAGTCTAGATTGACAAAAAACTTGGTGGGCAATTCCCCAGCTATTGCTAGGGATCCTAATCCATATAATAATAATAATTAAAAAAAAAATTGGAACAAATTATTTTACTATGGCAGAACAACAGGAATGGTCCCACCCCGATGAGCCAAGACCACCCCTATGGTTCTGCCAATGAACAGAAACATATAGAATGTTTTGTGATTTTCATTTTTAAGAAATAAACAAATTAGGTTTGCAAAAAAAAAAAAAAAAATAGAAAACCTATTCTATTCCTTAAGAAATAACTAGTCCTCTCATTTTTTCGAAAAATATGTATTCATCTTTATAAGAGAATAGTTATTTTTAGGAATTGTGTACAACAAACAAAAGAATAGCTATCTTATAGGAATAGCCATTCCATTGGGTCTATTCCGCGTACTAAACGTGCCCTAACACTTATATAAATAAGAAAATAAAGAGAGCTGATATTATACCATTCTACGAGAAACTCTTTCAACGTATCTGTCAAGAAGCAGAGTTATTATCCTAAAACACGAATTTAGAGAAAGAGTTAGAAAGTCACTTTTAAAGTGTTGTTGATAAGGATGGTAGAAATTACAAGCATTATTTAGACCATACCAGAACAGAAGAGCAAGAACCCAGACTCTTATCCTGGCCCATCTATTACTTCTCAACATAGTTGACGAATGTTTTCCATTTCCAAAAAATAGATAGTTACCCAACTGGACACCAAGAAGGTACATACCCCAATATCCTGGGGATAAAAACAATCAATATTCGGGAAAAAAAAAACATATTACATGCAGTAAGAATAAGTAAGAGCTACTAACAAAAAGATTAACTCAAGGAGACCCTTAAGTTCTTATTGGATGCATGTTCGTCCACCTTCATGCATTGTGCTAATCAACAAATTTACCCCCCAACTATTCTAACTGATGACTGATTAAAATTTATTGATTAATGTGTTTACACCACTCTTTATCTTTTCTTCTTTCTGATTTAATTTTCAAATACTCTAAATAAAATATTTAACAGCTTTCCAGAACTCAACAAAAACAACAAAAATCAGAGAATTTTTGTAAAAGTTCAATATTTTGAACCAGCATAATCGCCTGAAAATATAACTTAAACCATGCCAAGAAAATTAAATTGCAATGTTAAAAACAGTGAGCATTCACTCCACCACTATGAAAATAATGTCCAATCATCCAACCATTATATAAGCATTTCAACTTGATCCTCACCAAAAATGCTAAAGATTCCCTCCTTGTTTTGGCTGATGATGCCAATTCCCCTTTCATTGGAAAGCAGATACAAATTTAACCCATTCATCAAGCAAATTTGGTACCCTGAATAATAAAAAATCTGACAGGGTTAAAAAATGATCTTTCCAAAGACATACATATAAACATATTCAATAGAAAGTATACCTACTAGAACTAATGAACCAAGAATTCCAGAATATTGTGTGGGAACATTAATTGTGGATGTAAGGATGGATATGGCTGCAAGTGTGAAAAAGAAATTCCAGTGCACACCATATTCAGCCACATGAACCTACAAGGAAAAATAAGCAGACAGACCTCGTCTATAAGCACATTAAAAAATTAGAAAATTTAAACTATAAGACTCTTATTATGCTCAAATACAGCAAGAAATGGCCAATTTATAGCAAGCACTACAAACGAACCATGAATTGTAGTCACGAGAGAAATTTTCATGTAAAGGATCATACACTTCAGTCTCATCATACCACCAAAATGTAAATTTTTTGGGAGTATCTAAATGAAAAAATCAATATGAAAATCAGCTTAATGTAGTAGGTTTCCACAAATCTTAATAAGAAATAGCTAAAGTTCTATGATCTACGATGATATGTACATGACCAAAATGAGAGTAAAATTTGAGAATTTGTTACGTTCTAACAATAATATTAGTGAAATTTTTTATTATATATAGAAAGCTACTTGTAATTGCCTCCCTGCATTTAACCTCCAATTACTACATGCATGGACACATGTAGAAACTTCCATCCCTAAATAAATCAGCATGAAATGAGGTTAGCAAAACCCACCTGGACATATTTGTTCCATTAGAATTGCAGAGGCTAGGTCAGATTTTGCCAACTACATTTACGAAAGCCATCCATTTACAGAGAAGTAAGATGGTCTATCTCAATAACACGCAATTTTGCAAATGTGTGTTAAAAACAACCTCTATAATGCATCACAAATATGCAACTACATTAGAGGCAATATGAATAAAAAAATTCTACCTGATAGTCCACACCCGCTGTAGAAACAAGACGTGCAAATCCTAGAATGATTAGTGGACTAGTAGATTGAAGTGCAGTCCTCCAGTTCCTAAAAGAGCATGAAAAAAAAATTAATATAATTATTACTTCAAAACCGCTTTTTTTTTTTTTTTTTTTTTTTAATCTTTCCATAGTGATCATATTCTGTCGTAAATTATACTTAATCTGCCAGTTCAGGTTGTTCTATTGTGTGAAATTGTGAGTGCATGTAACTAGCAATGATAAACTGTCCATTGTGTTTTTCTTTGCCTGTGGAGCTATAATTTAAACTTATGCCAATAGCCATTTGGAGTTATATAGTATTAAAAAACTAGACACCTCACAACAAACATATACAAATATGCTACAAGATCAGAGAAAGCCCTTCCAGCTATACCATATGGGAACTAAGTCCATATCAGAAGAAAAAGACTAATTAGCTGACTAAACCAAGCAAGTAAGCCTGAAATATAAGAAAGAAGGAACAGTGGTCAGTTTCAGGCCCAAGATGGTTGCAGAGAGATGACTAAGACTAAGAGTAGTTAAACTGCTAAATAAAGACAAATTACTAAGATGTCTTGCTAGATAGTTTTTATATGGATAGTCCTTCAATAAAGATATTGGATTCCTGAACACGAGTTTCAACAACGAAGATCAGCCTATATCAATTAAAAGGACCAGGTCAGCTCTTAACTCCATGCAGCTTGGAAACAAATGATGAACAGAGAAGTGATTTCTAGCCGAAAGGAAAATGACACAATCTGCTTTGTTGCAGTCAATTTTACACATATATATTCTTCCATGCTTACATATCAGAATTGAAGTCAGCATCATTGAAATTTCTATGCCCTCCATTCTCCCCACCCCCACTCCACCGAAAAGAAAAGCATCAAGATTACAACCAGTATGGTTAATTTGGCCTTGGGAAAAATTGGTTCAAGCTTAAGCCAAGCTCGATCCAGCCATACTTCAGCTACCCTGTTCTGAGATGGTTAATTTGGGTTGCACACACTCGAGCCTGCTCGCAATTCAGTTTATAAACCCATCACTCTTAACATACAAATAATAATAAAAGAAAATAAAAAACTGAAGAACACTTAACAGGGTGGATTCAGAGAGTAAAAGATTAGGCAGCTTATTATCCACTTCACGGCTGCACTTAATATTATTTAGCACAAGCACAAACACAAAGTGACTCAACTTTCCTTTATAAAATTAGAAGAAAAAGAAAATGAATTTGTGGAAGTTAGATCGGCATCCTTCTTAGAGGCATCTTCAACAATTTGCAATCACAAGGAAAAACCAAAAGCACAGGCATACGTGCACAAACAAATGTGGGAGAGAGAGAGAGAGAGAGAGCTATCTTTTTTTCTTTTATAAGAAATCAACACATATTATTAAAAGCGTAATGCGCCCCTAAGTACACAGAAAGTATAAAAAGAGGCATATAGTTAGAAAGAGCAAAAAGAACAAGGAAGAGAGAGCTATCTTATACTTAAAACAAAGAAAAAATAAACTGGAAATTGTTTTATGGAAGATCAACTCCACATTCCCTTACTTCCCCATCTATTCGAAAGTTAGTGACTGCACTGGCAATAATTAGGGGTGTGCAGATCAGCCGCTTGCCGCCCACCGGCCGCATATCGTCCGTCACCGCACCGACACCAAGCCGCCACCAACAACCGGTGGCCGGCAAACGGCAAGAAATCTCCCTACCGAAATCAGGTCGGTCAGTAGGCAAAATGAATTTTTTGAAATCAAGTTTCGAACCGAACCAAACCGCTATTATTTTTTAACATATATATATAATCAAAATAACACCGTTTTGTCTCGAACAAACAGACTCTAGATTCTACATCTCTTAAAAAAAAAAAAAAAAAAAACTAACTTAACTAGAAAGGCTAAAACGGCGAAACCCACTTCCTTTTGCTATTGCCATTGCTGTTTAGAAAATGCAGTAAGAAAGTCCAAATTTTCTCTTAGTCTGTCACAGTTGCCGACGTTCTCTCAAGCTCCAAAACTCACGTTCTCTCTTAGTCTCTCTTGCCCAAGTGACTAAAGTGAGTTTAAAATAGGAACCAAATTTTATTTTCTTGGTCTTTATTTTTTTGGTTGGAGTGCACTACACACTTTCCTTTTCAGAAAGTAAATGTCTTACCTTTTTTTTTCTTCTGAGAAAGTCAGAGCTACCATAGCATAGCCTGTGTGTTAGTTTGTGTGTGATAGCGTGCGTGTACAAAAGGCTCTGTTTTTAAATTATTTAGTTTGTATACAAGTTTTCTAGTTAATATGCAAGTAAAAAGCTTTTTTTTTTTCTTCTAAGTGTTGGTTGATACATAACTTCGTTTGCTTTTCCTATTTGCGAATTACGAGGCTATTTTTAAGACATCTTTGCCATATCTTCTCCTGCTATTTTCAAGCCATATCTTTGCCATATCTTCTCCTTGTCTTATGCACAGCACCTGTCTCTTGCAGTCGTTCTACAAGATAAAGCTCTCTCCCTTCATCTCGTTTGCTTTGAACTCTCTCCTTCATCTGTGTTTGGTTTTTTCAAGCAAGAACTAGCCAATTTTTTCCTTTTTATTCTGCGATCTGCTAGCCCATCACCACCACCAGTCATAACCTCTCCACCGCACAAAGCAGCAACTTGGAAGCTTATTTTGTCGTCAATCAAAGAACAGGCTAACCGGAGCTCTCTCTCTCTCTCTAACCGGTTACCGACCGTTACTGTCACCGAGGTAACGGTCGAGATAGACAAAGTCGAGATGGAGTCGGGGAAATTACCGACTTCACCGACGACGTTGGGATGGTAGGCGAAAAACCTCCTACCGTCACCGATTCCCCCGATACCCACCCCTAGCAATAATAATAAATACATAACCCCAAAAATAAAATCTGGCAATCATAAGATCTCCTCATTCCACAACAATTAGACATGGTACCATTATCTTTAACAAACACCGATAAATTACCAGTTGTCCCAAAAGTTTAAACTAATAAGAAATTGTAAATTTAATCATTTAACTAATATATTAATACTCCTCACATGTGAGTTCAAACTTCTACTTAACAAATGAGAACTAACACGTGAAATATTTAACTAAAATAGAGCATAAATTGTGGAGTAAGAGTTCGAATTCATGACCTCTACTCTAATACTATGTTAAATTACAAATTATCCCAAAAGCTTAAAGTGATAAAAATTATGAATTTAATCGTTTAATTAATACATTAACAAGCACTTTCCCTCCCCCTTAAGGTGCTTACCACTGGTTACTTTTTTTGTTTTTGTCCAATAATAGTTAAGAAACCCCAGGCAGCACAAACCTTAACTATTATGAGCCTAATAGGCAAATCATTTGCTTGATCTCAAACTATCTGGCCACCAAGCATATAATACAAAATAATTACACTTAGTATGGTCTAATAAGCAAGCATAAATTTGTTAACAAAAAAAATAAAAAAATAAAAAACCTTGCGAGGAGCATATCAATTTGCTGACCCTACCAACATATGGCACAAATCCTTCATATATTTATACCAAACTAGTGCCAAAATTTCAAAGGAAGCAAAGCATAATAGGACTTACATAGTAGAGACATTTCGTGCTTGTTGCGAAACTAACGAATTTACTAGTACAAAACTGCCAACACCAAGATCCATCTGACATAAAATTAAATTTGAATTTATTAGTTCATAAACACATTCAGATTACTACAAGCTAAAACAGAATAGAACAAATTTACATATCAAATAAAAAATAAAAAATAAAAATCACTAGAGTATTTTGTGAGAGAGAGAGAGAGAGAGGGAGAGAGAGAGAGAGAGAATCTATAACCTAATATTTGTAAGCAGTAATGAGAGAACTAGTGATATAATAATCAAAACCATGCACTCCAAAATCAGAATATACACTCTAAAAATAAAAATTGGGATATAACTACAAGATCAAAGCTCATATTAAGTATTTCATTTCTCTTTCATTATTATCTATTAGTTTCAGTGTTTGATGTCAAAAATAAATATGAAATATATATATATATATATATATATATATATTAACGCATGAGAAAATTGTCTGACAAGCAAATTGAAAAGTCAAGGCAATATACGAAGACATAGCAACAACAAAGTGTAAAGAACTTCAGATGCAGCAGGAGTTTAGTCTGAATCCAAAAAGTAACATCAGAATGCTCACTGCAGAGAAAACATTTTTTTTTTTATGTTGAGGAACCTCTCCAAGGCAGGGCTCTTCAGATCCACCCTTGTAGAGTAAACCCCGGTCCCGTGCACAGCAACCTCGAAAGTTTCCCTACACAGAACTAGTTAAATCGCTGACTTTTCACCAGGGGGTGTGGTCCCAAGAGATTGCTTACACCCATGAGGTGTTGAACCTTAGACCTTGAAGGGAGCAAACCTTAAGACCAAGACCTCCACCACTTGGGCCAACCCCTTGGGGTTACTGCAAAGAAAACATCAAATGAAATTTTGAAGTTTTGGGGGTAAATTATTTTGAAACCATCTGTGGTTTGCCAACCTATGGTTTAAAAAGTAGAACTTTTCTCCATGTGGTTCCTTTTATAAGTTTTCTTGGCTAATTTGGATGGAAATGCAGGCGAAACACAATTTTCATTAACAAAACAAAAGAGCTAATGAAATTATGTGGGTGAATTACAGCATACACCTTTGGTTTGATCTAAATTCAGTTTGTCAACCTGTAATCCAAAAAAGACACCTTGCACTTTGAAGTTCAGTCTGTTAAGTCCAACTTAAACAGAGAAGGATACCGGAGTGAACCAGAATGGGGGGGGGGGGTAGAATGTTAATTTTCAAACCACAAGTTGGTAAACCAGTCTGGACCAGACCACAACTGAATATAGATAGTGTAACTTACCCTTTTTTTCCCTTTAAAGTGTATGCTTTCTTATAAAGCCATGTTATGAAAACCCATGATCACCATGATCACCAGCATGTCATGTTCAAATACACTCAATTCAAAGGGTTGTACTCTATGATATAAGAGATCATTTAGGCCAACTAATTATCTCAACTTTCTTTCACTTTCTTACAAGTAATTTTCTTTAAATTTAATGAACGCAATAGAGAATTAATTTAATTATAGATCCAATCATTGCAATCAATATTTGTTCTTTCTTTCTTTTGGTTTTTTGAGTGCTCAACTCATTATTTAGGACAAATTTTTTTCTTTACTAATAATTTTGAGAGAGACACCAGCAACGTGGAAGATGGTTTATGAAGTTATGTTTCATTGATTGATAGCTTCTCCAAGACTAAAATGTTGCATATGCCACTGAATCAAACATTCTTATTAGATGTACTTTTTAAAAGTTTTCCACCAGAAATAACACCTTAACAAGTCAAGAAGAACAAAGAAGTTCAACTCCAAAAATGACAGTAATCAAATGAGTTTCACAAATAATAACTGATAACAGCAAGGAATACATATTGCATTCAGCTTGGAAGATCTTACCAAACTAGTACCATAAGTCTCAGTCTTAGCATACTTTCTAGGAAATATTCTAAAGTCAACAGCCAAGATACACAAGCACGTTCCAATCATCTGCAGCAAATGGTTTCAATCACATGAATTACATGTTAATATGGAAATATTTAACATAGTTGAGCTATATAATATGATTAGCAAACTATATAACTGCGTACCACAGAAACCCTGTATGATGAAATTATTGTCTTAAGAGAATGCATCCCTCCTTCCAAGGAAGGAGAAGAAGAACCAGATCTGTATTGAAGAACAAACAAGTTTTCCTTTGAGCATACAATATTGAAGGGAATGACTTCTTCCATGAAAAAATGAATAAAGTAAGGGAGGTATGTGTTAAAAGTTTTACCTTTTGGCTGCAATGCTAAAAAACAGTAACATCGTCAACAAAATTGTGCATATACATGTCCAATCAGCTAGAACCTGTCAAGTTATCATTACAAAAACACCAAATCAAAAGTTGCATATATGCAACAGAATATACTCTCAGAGATTATCGGACATCAATAACACAAACCCTGACGAAACTATAGTAGAAATAACAGCAAAGTCCTCAAATGCACATTCATTAGCCTGGCGCAATAGTTTTCACGAGCACAAGAGAAGACTTACGGTGAGAAAAAAGACGACGGGTACAACAATGACCAGAAAATCAACGGCCATTGTAGCCATGTAAGCCCTCCAATCCTTAGAATGAACAATTTCATTATCACTTTTCTTCAACGACGCGTCTATGGCAAACAACATCCAAGGAAACAAATCAAAATCAAAACAACAAACACATTATCTGCATCAAGTATTACATCGATTCCACACTCCAAACTCAGCGAATCAATTATCCTAAGAAATACATGGAGTGATTGATCTTCAGGTAAAACAATATCAAATAGAATAATTGCATAAAAGAAACTTACAGAGAAATGGATTGGAGGAAAACGAGTGGCGCAGAAGAATCAGAATCTGAAAGCGCAAAAAGAGAAATGTGACTGGAGAGTACATCAGAATGTGAAATAGAACAAGAGGCAGACTTACAGTGACATTTGTTAACAGCGCGGAGATTTCGAGTATGGAAGATCCACTCAAATTGCTCACGAATCTGAAAAGTTTGAAAAATATAAATGAGAAAATTGAGAACTCAGATAAATTGAAAGAGAAATCACACAGAGAGAGAGAGAGAGAGAGAGAGAGAGAGTAACTCTTCTTTAAGGCGCTTGTTGGGATTGAAGGACTTTGGGAGTGAGTCCATGGATGAAGAAGAATGAATCAACGTTCAAATTTGAGAGCTGGGAATGGGATTCAGCTAATCAGATATAGATTTTCTCTCCAAAAAATAAATAAATAAAAAAAGATATAGATTAAGTGACTTGTACAGGAATGCAAAGTTTAGTATCAAATATCAATGTTCACACCTTCTTCATTAAGAGAAAAATGTTCGAGAGATCGGAATTTTTATATCACTTTTTAGTTCTTATCATTTAAATTCTATAGATTTACCAACTACCTTTTTTTATAAAAATATAAAATTAAAATTAATATATATATATATATATATATATATATATATATATAGGATGAGAGTCATAAAACCCTTAATAGCATGTTTAAAATTATATTTGAAAAAAAAAGTTTTTAAGTCAAAAAGAATTTCTGGCAAAAGCTTAATTTTTAAAATTTTGCCAAAAATATTTTTTTACCATTTTTAGGTTTTTTCTCTTAAAAGCACTTTTAACTTTTTTACCAAATTAATATATATATATATATATATATATATTTCTTCAAATAGACTTTTTGAGTGTTAAGATCATTTTAGATCCCTCAAACATAATTCCAAATAAACCCTAAATCATCGCCTCCTAAAGCTCAGGAGAGGTTCTACCAAATAAGGTAGCCCTTGGTCAATTTGTAAGGGTTTTTTTTTTTTCCTATCTTTTGTATTTGCATTTATATTTTCATTAAATGTAACATATGTCACCTTTTTTATTGGATATAAGGTGACAATATTGTTAGAAAATTAATGGAAGGTGGATAAAATATATATATATATTTTTTTATTGTTTATTTTTTAGCATGTTCCCATAAAAGAATAGGAAATAATAAGGATTCGAACTAATAATTTTTACTTCAAAAGGTATAGTTTACAGTCGTTGAACTACCCTTTCAAGACAAAATAATTGATTTGGTAACAATTGTAATTTAGAGAGTAATTCCATACAATTTAAATCTTAATGAGTGATTTAATAAAAAAAAGTCATACCTCATAAACCTTTTAAACATTTTTCCCTTTCACTAATTGAATAATTAATTATTTAAAAAAAAACTCCTATAACACATACCTACGATTCTTTTCTATAGAAAAATTAAAAGAAATTTATTTGACAAGTAATAAATTATAGCCATTACATCAAAGTAATCTAGAAGCTAATAATATGTTTTTGAAAGTAAATTTATGAATGAATACAGATTTCCTTTAAACTGGATTGAAAGAAATTTTCTTCAACTTACTTTAATAAGTGATAATTACTGTCATTTAACATGTTTGTTTCTCAAAAATTAATATTTGAGTTCTTAAATTAGTAAAATGATAATAAATAACTGTTAAAAATATTAAAGAAAACGTGCAAGAGATGACACTTGACACTTATTAAAATATGTTGAATTATGTAGCCATTACATCAAAGTAATCTAGAAGCTAATAATATGTTTTTGAATGTAAAATCATGAGAAAAACTAAGGAGGTCAAGTTGATGAATGGACACAAATTTTCTTCAAATTGGTTTGTAGGAAATTTCTTTCAACCTACTTTAATAAGTGACAAGTGTCATTTAACATATTTATTTCTCAAAAATCAATATTTGGGTTCCTAAATTAGTAAAATGATAATAAATACTTGTTAAAAATATTACAAAAAATGTGTGAGAGATGACAATTACACTTATTAAATTTCCGCCAAAGGAAATTTCTGTCCAATTTTTAGGCCGGGTTGCTAGAAGGGCCTGAGTTTTAGAGTTTTAAATATGTATATCTTAGATTCTTAATTCTTTTTGCATTAAAAATGTATTTTGACTCGACTGTTTTCTACCGATCAGATGGGTTCCTTAATACTTATTGGGATTTTTCACTCCTCAATTTTGTTTTTCCACCCCTGATGTTGCTGAGAACGAGCTAGATAAAAAATCAAATTATCATATGTGAGCATTATTACCTGCATTACCAAATTTTATTCAGCAAAATAACTAAAAGTGCACATTTCTCTATTTTAACTATTCACTTTTTTAGAGCATTTCTAACCGCCTCACTATTTTAGCAATTTATTTTTACTATTCTATTTAAATATTCCGTTTTAAATATTTGTTTATTATTTCTTTAACTATATATTAAAAAAAGAGAGAAACATAAAAAGAAAAATGGGGAGAGAAAAACCATTTTTCCATTCTATTGGTGAGTGAATAGTACTCACTAACTGTTCACTCACTATTTTTTTTTTCCTATCAAAATTGTGAGACCGAAAAAGAGGGAACAAAATACTCTCCGGTTCAAGTATCTAGTTAGTTATACTTGAAGAATATTTTTGTCTTTTTCACTTTTGAGAGAACAAAAGTTTCTTATATTATAACTAATTGGATATTCTCTAGTTCAAATGAGAGGATTCTAATTTGAAAAAGAGACCTTTTAAGCATTTTCACCAAATTATCTTACTAAAATAACCAAAAAAATAAATTTTTTCTGGTGAAGTTGTAAATAGTGCCTAATAAGTGCTTATTTGGCACAAAGTTTTTAACTAGATTCATTAATGTTGTCGGGATAAGTTTCAATATATATATATATATATATATTTGACATATCCAAACAAGGAAAAGAAAATAGAAATTTCAACTAGTGACTTTTACTTCATAAAACATGCTCAAAAACCTATTGAGTTACCCATGATCGAAAACAAAGCATACATATATATATATATATATACATGGTAACAAGCTTTAAACCAGTTCGTTTGATCAAAACGATCTATCGATCCCATTACTTAATTCATTGCGATTATTAATGATTTTGTACGACAGACTGTCAATTGTGTGCAGAATTTTTTTTTTTTTAAAAAAAGGAAAAATAGAGCTTGGAAGAAATCTTCCTCTATTTCTTAATGAGCTGACAATTCCCAACGATAATGTCAACTAAATATTCTGTTTTGCAAATCCATATTTTTGTACGGAGAAATAGAAAAATATATATAAATTAATGGACGAAGAAAAACAAATACGAAAAAAAAAAAACTTTATTGATCGTTATTCCGCCGCCGGAGGACCAATATACACGTACACCTCGGCAAATCCTCCATTATTCGCTTGCCGCTGTATGGTGTGAGAAATCCCCAAATACCGTACAACTTTTAACGCCATTGTGGCCTCTCAAAAGCCGTACTTCTACGTGCTCCGGCAATCTCAGTGTATACCTATCATCCCCTTCTCTTTTCCTGACCAAAGAATGACCGGTAGAGTGGGACCTTGAAAATCTATCCACCTTGTTAGCTTCATTGTTTTCTCGCGTCGTCTTAGAAGAAGCACGTTCATGGCTTTCTCCTGCGGATTCCGAGCTCCCATGATCATTCTCGTATTCTTTTATATCAATGCGCACAGAACCCTCTAACGCCTCATTACTCCCCTGAACAGCGTTCATGGCGGCATTATGATTATGAGGAGACTTTTTCAACGAGCTGTCCGGCGGCATATCAAGGTTCCGACGACAAACCGGGCAAGTTTTGTGAGATTCGAGCCAGAGGTCGATGCATTCTTGATGAAATACATGGTAGCAAACGGTCAAAAGGCGAAGCAAACTGTCGTTCTCGAACTCCACCAAGCAGATTGCGCACTCCAGACCGTATTTTTCTTTGCGGAAATCCTTGACGCTTGAATATAAGAAAGTGGGGAAGGATTGAATTAGAGAATGATCAAGGCCGCCATTGATGGCAGATGCATCTTGGGCACCAATGTTATTGCCGGAAGGTGTTCGACGGATGTGCCACGAATTAGAAACGTTTTCAAGGAAACACCTACAGAAATATACAGAGAAGAAGCCTAGAAAAAAGAAAACAAGGAGGATTATTGTTAGAATTACTGTTACAGAAGGGGAGGCGGTGCCGTAATTTGGTGATGGTGGGGGATTGACATTCATCGGCATTATTGCTTAACTGGGTGGGCCGCCGGGGAATGGTTTTTCCGGCCTTGGCTCTTTGCATGGATGAGATAATGAATTATAATTGACCAGAAGAAGAAGAATAAAAGAAATTGAATTTTCTTTGATGGGCTGTTCAACTTGTTTTGAGGGAGAAGAAAGAGAGAATCAAGGAGGCGTGTCAATGTGTTTGTGAGCATAAAATATGGTGCCTTAAATTGGGATGTTGATGTGGATTACGTTGGTTTAGCCATTGAACGAGTCATTGTGATTTGTGAGGAGGCCAAGGAGTGTCCACAGAAGATTAACAAATTGCTCTCCTTTAATTAGTTTTTGTTGTTTCAAAATATTTCAAATCATATACCAATATTTTCCTCTTTATCCCAATTGACCAATGTTATATGATGTACATGTTGACTCCTATACAATACAGCTGATCATGTCGTGACTAATTTTTACTATCACATAGTAATCGAACCATCTACTAAATAAAATTATTATTATTATTATTATTTTTCTAAAATCCTTACAAAATACTCCTTAATTGAAATGTCATCTTCTCCCTAAAATCAAATTTTCTATTTTTCTTTTCAAAAGGTTAATCGGTGGAGACGAATCAAATTTTCTACTATAGTAGTATATACCTTCTGAGAGCCATACATGAGGAGCCTAGATAGTGGGAACTATCAACACTTTCTCAAGTCGAATTGAGCCATACTTTGACCAAACCTCATTAGTGCATTAATGAGAACTAAGGTAATTTATACTAATAATGTATACAAATTTTCATTAGGATATTTAAACTCATGCCCTAATGTGTACCTAACAACTTTAAAAATTTGATTGAGTCATTCAACTACCACCCTAAATGATATCATATTAAAATGAGCCGCAACATTACTAAAAAAAAAAAAAAAACAGCAACATTAATGAGGCCAGGCCTTATTATTTTTGGCAGAGCCTCTCTCAATGTGACCCATTCAATCAAACTTTAAGGAAAAATTCAAGGCTCATACACTGAAAAAAATAAAAATAAAATTACATGGGCTCAGATTCTTTTCTTCTTCTATTTTTAGGGTTTCTAATTTCTATTCATTATAGCTACTTTGTTAATGAAATGTATTCTTGCATGTGTTCTGCATGTATTCAGGTTTTATTTTTTACTCAAAACAAATATATTAACAAAAAAAAAATTCAAAACACAACAGTTTTCAAGAGATGAATCTTTAAAATATTAGCTGCTTATTTACGAGTCCCCTATTGCATTGGCGAGAGTGAAGCAAGATTCCTGTCAAAAAAAAAAAAAAAAAAAAAGAGTGAAGCAAGATTAAATCAGCTACTTTCAAACCAAAGAAGCTGATAAAATATGCTCTGTTTTCCACTACAAAAGAAATACGCTGGTTGTCTTTAGGTACACTAGAAGAAAAGTAAGGTTGAATGGCAGAGGTGAAGACAAATCAATTCTAATTTAAGACATTTACAAATAATTTAAAATACAAACCATTCATGAAATTCTAAAAATGCTTTTACTTCTGTGTCTTCACAGATGAACCTCTGTTTGGGGTCTTTTGCCATTCTCATACCATGCCGTAGGCAGCAAGTTTCTTCCCCATAAAGATTTTTTTCCCAAATCTTAGCTACTTTTCCATCAGCCATTTTCGTCAACTGCTTTATACATTGCGTTGCAGCTGTTTCATCAACATTGCATTTGTTTCTGAGTTATTTTCCCAAATCTTAATTACTCTGCCATCATCCATCATCGTCAGCTTCTTTATATATATTGTCGTTGCAGGCCTGCAGCTGTTTCATCTGCATTGCATTTGTTTCTTGAAGTTCTCTTTAAAGCTCTCTCTCTTTCACTTGTGTGCTCTTTGGAACTCTCATTTCCTGTCCTTCCTTTCTCTGTATCTGTGAGTTCTCGAGTTCTCAACTTTGGTTTATATTTACTGAATGCTATGTATACTGAAATTTTTATCTGTTTCCGTTAGAGAGAGTCTTAAAGGGTGTTTTTTTTTGTTTTTGGGTTTTCTGAGTTGACATAGAGCTGACCTAAACGTACAAGCAGCTTCTAGTGTTTTATATTTGAGGTTGTTCGTCAATTATTTATTTATTTATTTATTTTTTATCACTGATGGTGCAGAGAGAAGCCAAAAAAATAACATGCTTTGTTTTTCTTTTTAGTCACTGATTGGATTCACTGATGCTATAAAGCAAAAAGCTTTCTAAAAAATGTTGTCATGGAATTGTGTTTGATTTTTTTTTGGGGGGGATTCATTGGTTTGTTTTTGATCACTGATAGTGCAGAGAAGCCATGGAACCAATCACTACTGAAACAGGCAGTTCCCAGCAATTATCTGTTGATCCTCTTCCATTTGCCAGAAGGTAGTTCCTAAATTTTCTTTCTTATTTTTTGGTTGATGAGAAAACTCACGAAAAGATCAGGGCAGAGAAATTGAATTTTTTTTTTTTCCTTTATTTTCCCCTCACTCTAATATTGGGTCATTTACCATCTTCTCAAATTGAATTTTCTTTTCTTGGTAGTTTATCATCTCCAAGATAAGGGATTATTAAGAGTTTGTCAAGTTAATAATATTGTTATGATGGTCTTCATGTAGTGTGTATTTTGTGTACGTGTAAGTAAATATAAGGTGTGTTGTTGCAGTTATCAGCTTGAAGCACTGGAGATGGCAATGAAGCAGAACACTATAGTGTTTTTGGAGACTGGCTCCGGCAAGACTCTTATTGCCATCATGCTTCTACGCAGCTAAGCCTATCTTCTCCACAAGCCTTCACCTTTCATTGCAGTCTTCTTAGTTCCCTGTGTTGTCTTGGTCTCTCAAGTATGGCAGCTGCTGCCTCCCTCTCTTTCTCTTCATGCATTGGTCGTTGAATATTTGGAAAATTTAAACTTCATGTGTCTCATGCAGATCTATGACATTTGAAATTATCAAATTTAGAAATTCAGAAATTGAATTTCATTTTTTACAATAGAACATGTATAGGAAAAGTTCTGGAATTACATGCTGCTGCATATGAAAATCAAAATAATGTTGTTCCTGTTTTGGTAATTTTGTTCTTCTCTTTACTATTAGCAAGCTGAAGCTATGAAAATGCATACCGACTTCAATGTGGGCATGCACTGCGGAAAATGTAAGTTGACTTGTGGGATGCTGCTACTTGGAAGGAAGAAATAGGAAAACATGAGGTAAGCACCCTTTGCTTTTGTTTTTGACAATTCTATGTGGAAAGATATTTAAACAACGTTGTGAAACAGATCTCAAACAATAAATGTCATCTTTATATGCCGTTTTCACACATGATAATTCCTGTCCTGCTTACCAACTTCTATGAGGAAAAAAAAAAAAAAATCAATCAGCAGTAACTTACAGTTATTTATTTCTTTATTTTTTGTTTTCAGGTGCTTGTGATGACATGCTCGATTGCTTGAGGCATAGTTTTATCAAACTAAGCATGATAAAGGTTTTAATAATTGATGAATGCCACCATGCCCGTGGTAAACACCCATATGCTCGCATTATGACGGTAAGTTATCTAATTAATCTTCTTTCTTTCTATATTAGTAGTCCATCCCTAGCATCTTAATGATCATTGATCATCATTGTGCTCAAGTGCTTATCCGCTGAAAAACCCTCTGTGGATATTAAAATTGTATACTCTTCGTGTATGAGGGTTTTTCAATATAGCATTATTCATCAAAAACATTTTTTATATAAAAATGTGCAATCATATTGTATATATGTGCATTGGAGGCTGGATATATTCTTTCATATTTTGATTGACTATGATGGGTAAATTCAGGATGAACGTAAATTTTATTGTCTATAGTTTATCTAGAACATTGAGTTGATCTTCATGCATTATTTAATATTATAAAAGATTTGTTTATTGCCTCTAGAGCACATGCTTTTGTTATATTTGAAGTATCTGGAATGCATTTGCAGGAGTTCTATCACCGTCAGCTAAGTTCTGCTAGCTCTGATCTTCCTAGAATAGTTGGGATGACTGCTTCCCCCATAAAGACAAAGAGTAAGCAACCTCTGACAATGGTTTATATTAATTTTTATTAATCTTTAATTTCTTCTTATTTTGTTTGGTGGTGAATATCAATCCTTGATTTTAACTTTTAAGCTCTTTCCTCCTTCCTGTATAGGTGGAAACACAGAAAACTCTTTTTGGAAAAAGATTTGTGAACTTGAGACTCTGACGAATTCAAAGGTTGTTTCTGTTCTTTTGTTTATAAATTTGTCCTGTTTGTTTACCAGATGATCATATTAATCTCATGGATGGACAAGTGATTGACTGCTGTTTTCTTTCCCTGTTGGTTCAAGGTGTATACTTGTGCTAGTGAATCTGTGCTTGCTCAGTCTATACCATTTTCGACTCTGAAGTTTAAATCATATAAGCACAAGGAAATCCCTCGTACCTTATATAAACAATTGGATGATGATTTGCAGAGTTTACAAGAAAAGGTAAGCACATATTTTATATATATTGCAATATTAAATTGTAATCTGTACCTATTGAAAATGTATGTAAAATGGAGTAAATATAATTCTCGAGTTTCTGTTCTGATTTAGTGTTTGAGGTTCTAGTAGATAGACAATTCTTTGCTTGAAACCTCTGCATTTTAAAATTAAATTTTAACTTCCATTCCTTAAATATAATGTCAGTTATATATACTTGTTATGCAGATCTTTTGCGATCAGCTTGTTCTGACATATACTGACAGTTTTTTGGTTCTTGTCAGCATATAGTATCACTAAAAATGCTTGGTCTCGGAGAATCTGCAGTAGATGCTGCAAGCAAAAAGATAAAAAAAAAAAAAAAAATTCAAATTTAAAATTCTGTTTGGATGAGCTTGGTGTTTGGCTGGGTCTAAAGGTATTGATCAGTATATGTCTTCTATGTTTTTAGCTTTGCTCTATTTTCAATTCCAATTGTATGGCTGATATCACTGCTTGTTCATTTGTGTAACAGGCTGCACAGTCCTTTTCATGCAATGAGAATGAAATATGCAACGAAAAGGACCCAATTCCATGGGGAAAACTGGATGTGCTTAGTCAGTCAATTGTTAAAAATTTTAGTTTGGATGCATTCCACGCATTTACCACTTATGTTCCATCAGGCTCTTATATTCTGAACAAATGCTGTACATTGAATTGACTTATCCATTTGTTGATTACATTCTTTCTTTTTTTCCATAACACATTTAGGTCCAGAGTGGTCTATTGGCAATAATGTTGAAGCCAATATGGATGTAGGGCTGGTAACTTCGAAAGTTGTCTGTCTTATTGAATCTCTTCTTGAATACAGGTTGGCATGTTGTGCATCATCATCATTGTCTTTATGACACATTTCCAGCTAGGCTCTCCAATTTACACTTCAAGTACCTAAAAGCTTGTGAGTTCTGTTCCTGCATTCACAGGAAACATTGATCTCTCTAACACAATGATAATTTGAAGGAGGCATGAATTTGGGAGTCCTATTCTTTTATTTGTTTGATTTTCTGTTAAACTTGTCTAAGATAATTGGGGTATTCATTTCCAATGTTTTCTTTGTTTCAGTCGTACATAGTTGCATGTTGATGAGTTACCATGCCTTATGTGTATACAGGGATTTAAAGGACATTAGATGTATAGTCTTTGTCGAAAGGGTCGTTACAGCCGTTGTCTTACATTATCTATTGAACGAGTTACTTCCGAAATACAACAGCTGGAAGTCTAAATACATTGCAGGCAATAGCTCTAGCTTACAATCCAAGACAAGGAAAAAGCATAACGAAATTGTGGAAGAATTTCGTAAAGGCATGGTATGTTCTTTTCACCCCACTTAGTTTCACATGCAAGAATGTGTTGTGTCACTGATTTCATTGTTTGATTGTGGGTGTGAAATGTTTTTATAGGTGAACATCATTGTTGCAACATCAATTCTTGAAGAGGGCCTAGATGTTCAAAACTGCAACTTGGTGATTAGATTTGACCCATCTTCCACCTTAAGTAGTTTCATATGGTCCAGAGGCCGTGCTAGAATGCAACAATCAGATTATATATTAATGATCAACAGGTACTGTTCTTTTTAATATCATTTTCCCTCCCCCTAATCTTCAGATTTGCTGTTTCTTCTAGTGAACCAAGTGTTGATCTGGCTAATTACTTTAGAACATATTTTGTCTTTTGATAATCTTCAGTGAGGATCTTGATACTCGAACTCGACTAGAGAAATATCTTGCTGGTATAGATATTATGAGAAAGGCATCCTTACAACATGCTTCGCTTCCTTGCTTACCTCTTCAAAGTGATGTAAATGATGGGGAAGTTTATTTTGTCGAAAGCACTGGAGCGACTGTGACACATTCTTCCAGTGTTGCTTTGATTTACTTCTATTGCTCACGGCTCCCTTCGGATTGGTTAGTTTATTACTTGTTACAAATCTTTATTTTCCGTGCTGCTATCTATGATGCTAATAATTTATTGACTTGATTTTGTTTCTTCTAGCTATTTTAAACCAGCTCCGAGGTGGGATGAGAATGCTCGCACTCTACATCTTCCTAAGAGCTGTCCTTTACAGAAAGTTGTTGTAGAAGGAAATATTAACTCTAGAATTGTGAAGCAGACTGCTTGCCCTGAAGCATGTAAGAAACTTCATGAGATTGGTGCTTTGACAGATAATCTTGTTCCAGATATTGGTGTGGAAGAAGGCAATGCACAAGAATGTGGTAATTTTATTCTATTCTAGCCTTTCATTCCTCCCTGCATTGACTAAAGCCTGTGGCCTTTTCTTCCCCAGGCCTTTATTTTTGAACCATTTTGCTCATCTGACTGTTTCATGTACAGGGAATGAACCTTATATTGAGGAACAACCCAATTACTTCCCACCTGAACTGGTCGGTTGTCTTCCAAAGAATACTCAAATAATGTATCATTGCTACTTAATTGAGTTGGAGCAGAACTTTGATTATGATGTTCCAGTCCATGACATCGTGCTTGTCATGAGAAGTGAGCTAGATTCTGATCTTGGAAGCATGCATTTTAACTTGGATGTTGACAGGAGTAGCTTGGCAGTGAACTTTAAATATGTAGGAGTGAATCATCTTAGCCTAGATTTGTTAACTTCTCTTCATTTTTTCTTTGCTTACTTTGCTCATTTTAACTTTTGTATTAGATAGACTTACAAAGAAATATATTTCTGTTTGTGTAACTTTGTTTGCAGGTCCTTTTGTGTAAAAGGTTTCAGATAACTCTTTTAAGAGTTCTCATAAATCATAATTTGAATAATTTAAACTGGCTTTTGGACGGAGATTCTTCGGGAGATAATATTGAGATTGATTATCTTTTGCTTCCAGCCACTGGCAAAGATCGGACGATCATTGATTGGGAATGTATTGCTTATGTACTCTTTTCATGTGAAAAATTTTCTGAATATCACTGGAATTGTCCTTTGCCCAATGGCTATACTCAAAGTGTACAGACTAAAGATGGCTGTGTATGCATTTGCAAGCTTCTGAATTCTTTGGTGTATACCCCTCACAATGGTCATGTGTACTGCATATCTGGAAATTTGGGATTGAATGGAAACTCACTTCTAGAGCTCAGGGATGGCAAAAGCATAACATACAAGAAGTACTATGAAGAGCAGTGTGTTTCTTAATTGCTGAATAAAAAAACCATGTTGCTCTTTGATGCAGCGCAACTTAGTGGGCTGCAGCGAAAAACAACAATAAGTAGCGGATATGTAATTCTATATCTTGAGTCTATCAACTTCTCAAAATCTAGAGTTTATCTATGATTTTAAAGGAAAAAGGGAAGAAAACTCAACTCTGAGATTCTTATTCAATAAAAACTAATAAACAACATAAACTGAATTATTTGGAGGTTATGAACATGTATTTATAGCCACAAATTCTAAACCTATTAAAAATATTACATAATACCCCCCATAACCCTAAACATAATAAAATAACGAAATAGAGCTTTTAAAACCCTAATATGACTAAAACAAGGAAACTAAAGTCGGTGCAATAAGTAAAATGTAGAAAAAGTAACATAGGACCCTGCGTGCGCTCGAGTGCAGCACGAGTGCGATCGAGTGCATATGGGCTCTTGATCAGGTGCGATCGATCCCCAATCATCGATCGCTTACACAGAAAGTTTTGAGTCTGGGGCTTGAGATATGCGATTGATCACAAGTCATTCTGCGATCGAGCGCAGTTCCAGAGAAACTCCGAACTCTGTCTGATCTGCATCACTCTTTCATCTAGTTTGAATGTATTACAATTGTAATTAATCTGAATCATTCCAATACAGGCATGGCATCAAGCAGTGTTTTGATCAAGAATCATTGCTGAACAGCCTAAACCAAGAGAAGTATTTTTCATGAGCAAAATTACCTTCAGAGATGCAGAAAACAGGAAGAGAAAGGTTGAAATTCTTACTTCTTATATGTTACATTCTCAAAGCATTTCAAAAATCATTGGTCGTGCATGTTCCATGTAATTCTAAAAGTCCATCTTGTGTCCCACATAAAATGAGGTGACTTTTAAATTCACCATTTGATTAAAATTTAATAATTATCAATCGCAAGTCTAATGATGATTTTAAGAGCCACATCGCCTTTAGTGGGAAAAAAGATGGACACAAGAAGGACTTGTGGCACTACAAAAAGGGGTAATTCTAAAAGTTCATCTTGTGTCCCTCTAAAATGAAGTGACTTTCAAGATCACCATTTGATTAAAATTCAATAATGATCAGTCGCAAGTCCAATGGTGATTTTAAGAATCACATCACCCTTAGAGGGACACAAGAGGGTCTTGTAGCAATACTCCTTTTTAAGGAGTAATTATAAAAGTCCATATTGTGTCCATCTTATGTCCCACTAAAAATGAGGTAACTTTTAAGATCACCATTTGATTAAAATTTAATAACGATTAATCGCAAGTCCAATGGTGATTTTAAGAGTCACATCACCCTTAGAGGGACACAAGAGGGACTTGTAGCATTACTCCTTAAAAAGCATTACTCTTTTTTTTTTTTTTCCCGACACTTGGAATAAAATCATAGTCAGTCTCGATACGAGACCTGGTCTCTACCAGGCTCGGCATCCGAGACCCAACACTACTTGAACTATATACAGGTATATGTGAAATAGCCAGAAAAAAGCCATGAATAAAATTCACTATTTTATTGATAAATGAAGTAGCTTTAAAAAAAAAAAGGGTACATCAGCTAAGCAAAAATGGCTAAGACCCTATATAAACAATCTACTTGTCCCCCTGAAGAGCCTCAGGGGGTCTGGTAAACCGGGAGCAGCCTCGGCAGTTTGGGGAGCCTCTTTAACTTCGCCACCCGCGGTGATTTCAGGCCCAGCACCAGCCTCGACAGCCTCAGACACCTCCCTAGCTGCTCCACTTTCAGCAGCCTCGGTCGCGAGGGCGGGAGGTTGGTAGTTGAACTCATTGATCCCAGCCGCGTCTGGCATCTCTTCCGCTCCAAAAGAAAGAAGACGCCGGATAGCTTTACTGGTGCAGGGGATGTCCTCAATGTTCATCGAGTTAAGGTCGATTCTCTGGGCTAGGTCTTTCCACCAGGCCCTGAAAGTCTCGAACCCAAGGTACAGTCCGTCGGCCCAGGCAGCATCTCGAATCCTTGAAGCAAAGGAAAGCTGATGAAGATAGTCAGCCGCTTTCTCCTCAGCCTTCCTCAGCCCGTGCGTCAGTTTCCTGTGTTCATCGCGAAAATGCTTGTACCTCTCCTCGGTGATGAGTTTGTCTTCTGAGACCTTCTCGACCGTTTCCTGACTCTCCTTCAGCTGCTCGAGTGTCTCGTTATGCTTCTCCTCGAGCAGCCCCAGTTCCTCCTTGACGATCGAGTGGTCCTCTTAAAGCTTCGCATGCACCATTTGCAAAGCATTGTGGCTTTCCTGAAGAGCTGCAAGCTAGGCTCGTGTGCCCTGGATTTCCTCAGTCATCGAGGCAAGCTCTGCTACGGCTCGGTCCCTACGCTTTGAGGCATTCGAGGCCTCAACCTCCATCATGGCCGAATGATCTGCAAGAACTCGAAGATCATCTTCGTGCTTGGTGACCACCGCCTTGAGTCGAACGTTCTCCTCCTTGGCCTCTGCCAGCTCCTTCCTCAATCCCTCTTCTCCACTATCTTCGGCCGAAACCTTCCTAAAGTAGCAGTAAAGATAGCTGTTGTGAAATTATCTACCTAAATTAATAAGCAAATAATCGCAGTTTTACTTGCAAGTGCACAAGGTCAAAAATGTAGTAAAGAGTGTAAGTGCAAGATCGATCCCACAGGGATTGGTAAATTATGCTTAAAATTAAATTCGCAATATAAAGTAAAAGAGATAAAAATTAATTTTGATTAAGCAATAAGGAAGAGGTAGGGCTTTGATTTCCACCGCTAATCATGCTTATACAATAAATCAATATGCCAATGCTTTAATTACATGATCAATATTTAATGGTTGCCAACCTAAGGGCATGGTGTATACTCCTTAAGCTATTGGTTTCCCTAAGCAATTAGGCATGGTGTATACTCTAATTCTTTTCTTTCCTAAAGGATTTAGCATGGTGTATACTAAGTTGTTCTTTAAGAAAGTATATGAACTGTGAAACCGACAACCACATGAGACCTAGGGCATGGTGTATACTCCGGTTTCCCATGTTGATTAACCCAAGAACCGGCGTGGATTGCTTTTGTTACTAATGTTAAACCCAGGACTCGGTCATCCAAATTGATCTAACTAACAAATCCATACCACATGCATATGTTGATCGGGAACACATGAGGAATTCATGAAAACAGGTATTAATCAAGTTAAATACTATCATGCAATTATCGCAAAGGTGCCAATATTGAATTAAAATACAAACATGATCAGGGCTTCAATCTAGCCCTACTAAAAGGTTTAGTTACACATGAAATTGATGCTAATCATCTTCATAAAATAAATAAAGGAAAAGAATAAACCCGGAAAATTGCTCCTTGAAAGTCGTCAATTCTTCTCCCAAAAATCGTCTCTCGAATTGTGTCTCTAATTGTGAGGCTTAGAGGTCTATTTATAGGCTTTAAGAGAGTCCTAGAAACACTAGTAAACCTAAGAGATTCGGAATTTCATCTCCTAGACAAATTAGGAGACAATCCTATTACAAATCGGAGAAGGATTCGTCCAGAATTGGGCTCCTATCTTGCGGGGCGATTTTAGCATTGCGGCGGTCCAAATTAGGAAAATGGTATTTCACAATGATTTGTATAATTTTGAGTTATCTTTCCAATTCCGTTGGAATCACCTCAATCCGATATTTGAGCTGAAAGTTATGGCCAAAATACCGAGACATGTTCAGGATCCAAATTTAATCCGATTTTGACTTCAATTTGATAAATTCCGATTTAATCCTTTCCACATCTTCTAGATCTTCCCAATTTGCCCTTTAAGCTTGGAACATTTCTAGAAACGCTTCATTTTCTTCCATGACCTACAAAAAACACAGAAAACACAAAAAGGAAATAAAATAGACAAAATAACATAAACTAAAGGCGTAACAAATATAAATTAAGGGGCTTAAATATGAATATTTAAGCACTTATCAATAGCCGACCTGAGAAAGGACTGCAAAAGAAGGGCACACATTAGGCAAAGGCAAACATCGAGGAAAAGAAAAACCAAATGACGGATCGCTTACCAAAAAATGTAGAGCCAGCATCTCTTTAGCCATTCCTCGAGCCGAGAGATCACGATCCTTCAGTTGGAGTTTCTGGTGGTCCACCAGATCAAACACCGCCTTGACAGGATTTCCCTTCAAGTCACCCCCAAACTTCACTAACCTCCCTCTGAAGGTCCAGTTAGCCCCTTCAGGCTACACCTCGACCGTGCTCTCGGACGCCTCGGAGGCTTCAAACGCTTTGGACACCCGAGGCCTTTTCGATGTAGAGGCCTCCTAAACATGCGTCGGACTCCGGGACCTTTTTGGTGTCGGAGCCTGAGACGAAGCCCCCGCTTCCTGTATGGTGGACAAGGGTCCCTGAGGAACATGTCCAGCGGTTTCCACGAAATGGCCCAAATTCTCGTCCGCCATTCTGACGAAATCTTCAGAGGCCATCTCGAGATCCTCTAAGATGTGCTGAATGTTGGAGCCTAGTTGACGGTTCAGCACGGATGGAATGGGCCCCTCAGGCGCCATTAAGGGCTCATCGACTAATCCCGCCACATTCACAGGGACTGTCGGAATCGGCTCGTTAGCCAGGAAGGCGGCAACCTCCTCCACTCGTGGCATAGACGGGGGAGGCGCTTGTTTCCTGCGGGTTGCCAGGAAGCCCGCTACCTTCGCGACGTTGGCAGCTGGGGCAACGTTCTCTACGACGGGCACGGCTGGCTCCACCTTCAGCGGTGTAGGCTCCGACACTCTTTTAAGCTTCTTTCTTTTTATCAAGGAAGCCTCGATCACCTTGACGTCCGACTCCTCAACCGGGACTGTGTCTGGGGCGGTCTCCTTAGGGGCTCCCTCGTGAGGCTCCTTCACATCCTGCATGTCGTGGGAGCTTGATGCAGGTGGCGGGAGGCGCCTCGACTGGTTTCTTGGTTTCTGACTCCTCGTCGGCCAGCTTCAAAGCCCTTACCACCTTCGGGTGGGCCTCAGTCTTTGTCCCCTCGGTCAAGGGACTCTTTCTAATAGGCGGAGCGATTGGGAAGACTGGTGGGGAAGGACGCCTCGGTTCCCTAATCTTGAAGTCCCCACCAGTTTGAATGGGATAAGTGGTTTTCTTAGGCTTCTCTGGCTTCACCATTTTGCCCTTGCCCTTGTCTACTTTCGTAGACCTATCGTCGGTCGCCGAGGCCTTGCCCTTTCGAGGGGTAGCCCCTTTGTATTCGCAGCCGGAGGACTGGGATCGAGGGGAACCCTGACGAGTTCCCTAGTTAGCTCAAACACCACATGACCGGCGGGGGCAAAAATCAGCTCCATCAGTCTCGGAACCGAGCCCAGCACCTCGAAGGTTAGGCTCGACTCGTGCTTCCGAGCCCACTTTTGCACCTCACCGACCAGCGCAAGCTCTTTGGGGGTAAGATGGTTCTCGACCACCCCTCTCAGAAAGCATGTTCACCTCCCGAGGAACCCTAGCGTCCGTGGCCTTCCCTGTAGGGGCGAACTCCCATTGCCTAGAGGCAAAGAAAAATTTTGTTTTCCAGCCATGATTGCTGGAATATCTCGGCTCCAAAATCACCAGACGACCCCGCCTCGTCTGGATATTGTGGACCCCAGAGCCCCTAGGGTTCCTATGAACCCTGTGCAGGTGCAAAAATTCCCTGGCGGTCAACTGATGCTCTTTCCCCAGAGTGAGAGGCCACAGCACCATGCAGCCATAGAGGTATCTCCACGCATTGGGAGCTATCTGGTGGGGGGACAAGTCCAAATAGGCGAGCAACTCTCGGACCATGGGAAGAAAGGGGAGACGGAAGCCTGCCCTGAACATCGTTTCGTAAACGCAGACCTCGTGGTGGTCTGAATGTACGATGGCTCCGGCCCCCCTTTCAGCGAACTGTATCTTGACAAAAGGAGGAATGAAACACTCCATTCGAATTCTGTGTTCGTCGGCTTTTGACAATCTGCTCTCCCACGTGGCGGGGTGGGCATCGCCGAGGCCATCAGAATCTTCACCGCCGCCTCTAGGCATCTTCAGAAAATCTAGAAAAGGATTCATGAAAGAAAAGAAGAGCGGGAGCAGGAAACTGCGAAATAAGGATTCAAGGGATGAAGATGGGCGGCGAATGGGCCAGAGTACGGCATTTATAGGGAAACAGAGAAGACGAAGCGTCGACGCACTTTAAAAGAAGACGGTGAAGAGACGTACCTCGAATAACTGCGGGAACGTTTCGACTTCTCGACAGCTGGCCCTTCATGATGATCAACAGTTATTAGCAGCACGAACAACAAATCCGAGGCCGACATGTGGCTCTATCTCGAGAAACAGAATTGGCGCATTAAATGCCCTCAACCGCCTCGGACAACCCAAGCGTCTCGTACGATTTTGGCAGGAAATTTAAAAAACTTTCCCGCCCAAAGTACAAAAAAAAATAATTTAGCGCCACCTTCCTCGAGTTCGTCAAGGCTCATCTTCTCGACTTCGTCGAGGCCTATCCTCTCGAGTGCGTCGAGGCTCATCTTCTCGACTTCGTCGAGGCTTATCCTCTCGAGTGCGTCGAGGCTCATCTTCTTGAGTTCGTCGAGTCTTACCTCCTCGAGCATATCTCAAAATTGAGACAAGTCTTGGAAGGTCGATCCATTCTTTTGAACACTAGAATTCCCATAGTCCTACAGACAAGGGAATTGGGGGGTAACTATTGGGTCATGGATCAACTTCACATACTCAACCCCCAGTGACTCGCTAGGCCCAAGTCAGAGTCGGCCTAGTTTGCTCTTCTGTAGTCCGAGGCCTTCTCAGGCCTCGACCATCTATGACCGTATATTTGGGCTCGTAACGTCCGAGGCCTAGGCCCGAGGCCTTTTCGGATACGAAGCCCCCTCTATTACTTCAACAGTATTGCGAGATGGTCATGTTAACAGGTTAAATACCTAGAAACTCGGAATCAGAATTCAAAATTCAAAAACCAACAACCAAATCCTATCTTGATCCCCTAAGATCAAGGACGGATAACTACTCAAAATCCCTCGATAACAAATTGCCACGCAGCAAATCAGGGAAGAGTCAGTAATTGGTTGAAGGGCTACCACTCCGTGCCTATATAATGCAGAGTCGACGACACACTCAGGTAACGCAATTCTCGCCTTCTTTACGCATTATTGCTTTTTCTTTCTCTACATACACCAGACGCTGACTTAGGCATCAGAGTGGCCCCACCGGCTCACCCCCGGTCTCCCTTCAATCCTCTTGTTTTCTTCATTGCAGATATCCTCAGCCCGAAGTAGTAGAGCCAGGAGCCCATTAGCGTGCCGCGTCATCAATCGAAAACTGTGCATCAACACTCATAAAATACTAAAACATGTTTCTATAATTAATTCCTCTTGAGAACGATTAATTGAAAGAACTTTTGTTTTAATACTTTGAATAAACATTTTATCAATAAGTCTAAAATTCAGTTACAATATTCTTGCTCCCATTAAATAAATAGAATAATAAAGATTTTTCAACAAATCTATGCTTGTGTGAAATAGAAAATCAAAGAGAAATTCGAGAGACAATAATTATGGAGTGTAGGTTTTTGAGCTAGAATGGAATAATTAACGTAGAGCTCTCTCAAAATTTTGAATGGAGGAAGAGGTGGCCGCCCAATAAGTGGGATTTTTAAAACAAAGAATTAGGGTTAGGTCAAAATAAGATGCGAATCTCAATTTGGCTAAAAAGTAAATTTTTGAAAGATTTGATTTTAAGGAGACGACGCTTATTTGCCCACGCTTATATTAAAAACCAACCCTTGTTTTGAAACACACTTTTTTTTTGGTGCATCGTACAAGTGTTGGAAAAACATGTGCTGGGATTGGTCATTTTTTTAGTAGTATGTCTCAATTTGACCGAAATTTTGAATTCTCAAGAATATTAAGTGCCTCGTTGTATTGTCCTCAAGGGGTAGTTCAATCGTTGTGGACCATGCTTAATGAAACGGAAGTCACTAGTTCGAATTTCCACTTTCCTTCCCTTGTGTGAGCATGTTAAAAAAAAAAAAATAATAATAATTAAAAAAAAAGGGGGGAAGGTGCCCCACTGTTTTTGGCTTAATTTGGCTTACGCATCACACCAACAATTAAAAAATAAAAAATAAAAATAAAAACCACATCATATTTTTGAAAAATAAAATTTTTGGTATGGAGGTTTTTAAAGTTATGATCCATTAGTCTTTTAACATAGGGGCTGTATTGGAAACGCCTTTAGAGGAAAGTTGCTAATTGAGGTTTTGGCTTAATTTGGCTTACGCATCACACCAACAATTAAAAAATAAAAAAAATAAAAAAATAAAAACCACATCATATTTTTGAAAAATAAAATTTTTGGTATGAAGGTTTTTAAAGTTATGATCCATTAGTCTTTTAACATAGGTCCAACTAGATGATTTTGCACACCCTAAGCCCAATATGTTGGATTTATTCAAGGTTGTATTGGCCTCATTCAGGATCGTCCAACTTAAAAAGAGGTAGGGGATGTTAATTATAATAAAAAATAACTTACAAAAAAAAAATTATAATAAAAAATGGATCTCTGACTTTCAATTGTGAGAATACTGCACAGATTCTCACTTTCATACTTACAAAATTTTAAGTACATATTTTTTTAGCGTGACACTAAAAATTAATTATTATTAAATTTTAAATAAATCACTATTAAATTTTAAACTTTATAATAATTTTGTGTCGTGAGCATATTCAAGAATGTGACAACCAGCAAGGAGTAAAAGTGTACCTAACATTTCTCTTCTAGCTGTAAGTAACAACCATATATACCCCCTAGTCCATCATTTTTTATTTGGGATATTTTCTTCATTTTTTACGCAAAAAGGAGAGTACAAAATTGCTTGACAATTAGTAAGGAGTAAAATTTTATACTCGTGGAAATAGCAGGAAAAGCGTACAAACTGTTGATATTATGTTTGCTAGAGAAAAATACCACTAAATTGTCCAACCATACCTGAGTGCCTTGTGATGCAAGACTATTATTATTATTTTTGAAAAATATAGAACTTCTATTGATGAAATTTCACGAGTATAAAACTCTTACATCACCGAGTATACAGCTTTAAAAAATTATAGTAAAAAACTATAAATGTTACAAAATTATAAAAATGATTTTAAGCTTCCGCTAAAAGTATCTCCACCAGTAAGAAGTATTCAACATATTCAAAAAGTACAATTCTCTATTTTAGCTACCCATTTTTTAATGCCAACTTTAACAGATTCTTTATTCCATTAGCTATTTGCTTTAAAATATTATTTCTCATTTTTTTTAATTATATTATTGCCAATACTTAATTAAAGAGAAAAACAATCACATACATAGAAATCATTAATAAAAACAAAAATAAACACATATGAGGAACATTCATCTCACAAGCAGGTACTAATCTTAAAATTAATAACAAAAATAAATATATACAATATAACTAATAATTCTTAAGATCAGCCATGTAATTCCCACATGTGTTCCACCATGTTGGATTGCAATTGAATGAATTTGATGGTATCTAATGCTTAAATGCTTTTGAATGAACTCAGCAAATCCAAGGGTATGCTTGTGAGAAACTTGTTCGGGAAGGGAAAGAGAAGAAATAAATGCAGAGGAAGAAGAAAAGGGTTAGAGGAAAAATGAGAAGTTCGAATACCCAAAACATAGAAAAAAAATATTATATTATATTGAAAATAATATTAAATCAAATAATATTATATTCAATCTAGTGTACTACGGTGAATAGCTACATATAATAGTTAATATGAAGCAAAAAAAAAAAAAAAAAGGCAAAAATAGCTAAATATAGCTAATATCTCTATTTTAGCTACATTGCTGGAGATGTTCTAACCTATGTACAATTACATTTATAGAACAGATTTGCTTCGTGCAGACTAGATTTAAGACATGGGTAGCCAAAATACAAAAACAAAAATAAAAACAATTAAAAACTAAAAATCCGGCTATGAGAGTTAAGCCCCATACTGATCTATTTCATCCTCAACTTGAAGGCCAGGACAACAAATCCATCTTCAACCCGAAGGCCAAGACAACAAATCCATCCTCAACCCAAAGGCCAGGATAAACAAAAAAATTGCACATACATCACTACACTCATTTTTTTTTTTTTTTTTTGAACTGCATCAGAGAAATGTAGTCGAGAATGTTTTGGTGAAATTATTTGGAAGAATTTCAAGAATTAAGTAACAATTAATAACCCCATCAAATGATAATAAGAGCAATTGAAACTTATATGGGGAAGTGAAGTCAACTAAATTTCCTGGGGACTCTGTGTAGGTTATCTCATGACTATGTATTTTTACTATAAATGCCATGGGTTGTCACTGAAACTATTAAAAAACATGAGATCAGATTCTACAAATAATGATTATTATGCACGATCTGCAGTTGAGTTTGAACTACACAAACACATCCTCCATGCCTCACAAGAACTCCATAGCTAGGCATGTAGTCGAAACTGTTATCAATTTTGAAAAGTTAATTATCAGTAAGTTTAAACTCTAGGTATCATGTATTTTCCATATTGGACAAGTTGTGTCTATTCTCATATTCGACATGGTGGTTCATCCTCATATCATATGTTACAAATTTAAAATAGAACTCGTTCTTGAAAATTAGCTTATAAAAAGAGAGTTAAAAAACTTACACACATCACACATGTGATTAAGATTGTACATAATTGATGTGGGATAGTTAGATTGTAATAGACATATATACTAGTAAATGGTGGGTGACATCTTCTTACAAGAAGTCAAATTGGATAGCTCATTATGCAATATTTAGAGTAATGTTAGAGTTTTCCTTGTATCCTCCTAAATGTAATTTAGCTTTTAAATTTATTAATAGATCAAAATTTACTAATGATCATCTTAAATTTAATGATAATTTTAAAAGTCAAATCACATTTGGAATAACACAAGAAAAACTTTTATAATATTTCTAGCATTAATCTAATATTTATTCAAACTTTGGCCCTTGGATGTCAGCTTTGTCCTAGAAGTCATATTAGATTGCTCATTACTTTTGTGGGAAAAAGAAAAAGAAAAAGAAAAAGAAAAAGAAAAAAGTAAAGGAAAAAAAGAAAAAGAAAAATGTATGGTCTGCCAACAGGAGTATGGCTTCAATTACAATAGAGGTTGAAGCAAATGAGATCTCTTTCAAGGGTTCAGCTATAGCTTCTGATAAAAAGCAGCAAAAAAGATAGTTTCTAAAATAGTATTGAAGTCTCTGAAGGAACAGATTCTATGAAATGAACACCGGAAAAAGTGTAATTAATACATGTACTTTATATGTACACACAAACATATATGTACCTTTGTAATGACTTTCCCATAAAACACTAAAACATGTTTCTATAATTCCTCTTGAGAACGATTGAAACAACTTTTGTTTTAATACTTTGAGTAAACATGTTATCAATAAGTCTAAAATTCAGTTACAATATTCTTTTTGAATATATAGAACAAATACGAACGAAGAAAGGCTTATTATTATTCTACCAGAAATTTCTAAGCAAAAAATAAAAGATTCATGCTCCCATTAAATAAATTGAATAATCAAGATTTCAACAAATCTATGGTCGTATGAAATAGAAAAATCAAAGAGAAATTCGAGAGACAATACTTAAGGAGTGGAGATTTCTGAGCTGAAATTGAAGAATTAACGAAGAGCTCTCTCAAAATTTTGAGGAAGAGGTGGCCACCCAATAAGTGGGATTTTTAAATTGGAGAATAAAGGATAGGTCAAAATAAGACTCACATATCAATTTGGCTAAAAAACAAATTTTTAAAAGATTTGATTTTAGCCGACGCTTATACTAAAATACCAACACTTGTTTTGTAAGCAACACTTCTTTTAGGTGCATTGTACACGTGCTGGAAAAACATGTGCCGGGATAGGTCAGTTTTTTAGTAGTCTGTCTCAATTTGGCCAAAATTTCGAATTTTCAAGAACATTAAGTGCCCTACCGTATTGGAGACGCTTTTAGAGCAAAGTTGCTAATTAAGGTTTAGGCTTACACATCACAAACAATAATTCCAAAAAAAAAAAAAAAAACCACATCAAATTTTTGAAAAATAAAATTTTTGGTATATAGATTTTTAAAGTTATGATCCATTAATCTTTTAACATAGGTCTGACTAGATGATTTTGCACACCCTAAACCCAATACATTGGATTTACTCAAGGTTGTATTGGGCTCACTCAAGGTCGTCCAACCTAAATATAAGATAGGAGATTTTTTTTTTTGTTTTTGACATGTCCATACAAGGGAAGGGGGGAGGAGAGATTCAAATTAGTAACATTCGCTTCATTAGGCGTAGTTACATCTAATTGAGCTACCCCTTGGAGACAAATAAGAGATGTTAATTATAATAAAAAACACCTCACAAAAAATATATATATAATAAAAAATAGATCTCCGATGTTCGATTATGAGAGTGCTACACAGATTCTCACTTTCATATTTATAAAATTTTAACTGCATATTTTTTAACATGTCACTAAAAATCATCATTAAATTTTAGATAAATCACTATTAAATTTTGAATTTCTTAGTAACTTTTAGTGTCGCTTGCATATTTGAGAATGTGGCAGGGAGTAAAAGTGTACCTAACAAATCTCTTCTAACTGTAAGTAACAACCATACATATATACCCCCTAGTCCATTTTTTTATAAATTTTTTATTGGGGATATTTTCTTCATTTTTTACACAAAAAGGAGAGTACAAAATCGCTTGACAATTAGTAAGGAGTAAATTAATGTAATTTTTCCTAAAATTTTATACTCGTGGAAATAGCGCAAACTGTTGATATTATGTTTGCTAGAGTAAAATACCACTAAATTCTCCAACCATACCTGAGTGCCTTGTGATGCAAGACTATTATTAAGGCTGAAACTTGCACATATATACATCTCTACGCTCAAAAAAATGTAGTCGGGAATGTTTTGGTGAAATTATTTGGATGAATTTCAAGAATGAAGTAACAATTAATAACCCCATCAAATGATAATAAGAGCAATTGAAACTAATATGGGGAAGTCAACTAAATTTCTTGGGGACTGTGTTAGATTATCTGGTGACCATGTCAAAAAAGAAAATATAATATGAAAGAATCCATCAAGTCAGGCAACAATGGTATAGCTTTCAATTACAATAGAGGTTGAAGCAAATGGGATCTCTTTCAAGGGTTCAGCTACCACTGCCAATAAAAGGACAGCAAAAAAGATAGCCTCTAAAATAGTATTGAAGTCTCTGGATGAACAGATTCTATAAAATGAACGGCAAGAAAGTTTAAACTCTAGGTATCAGTATTTTACATATTGGATAAGTTGTACATGTTTCCATACTCGATATGGTGGTTCACTCCTAATATCACATGCATGTTACAAATTTAAGATAGAATTCATTTTTACAAATTGACTTATAAAAAGAGTGTTCAAAAACTTACACGCGTGATTAAGATTGTACATAATTGATGTGGGATAGTTAGATTGTAATAGACATATACTAGTAAAAGAAAAAGAAAAAAGAAAAAGCAAAAAAAGACATATGCTCGAAGTCAAATTAGAATATTAGGATGCTCATTACTTTTGTGGGAACAAGAAAAAGAAAAAAGAAAAAGCAAAAAAAGAAAAGAAAAGAAAAATGTATGGTCTTCCCTGGAGGACACTGCCAGCTGGTTGGTCTTCCGAGGGAGATTTTAAATTAGATGGCTCCGGTTATCCTCATCCCACAACTATCATAGTGTTAAGAATGGATCAGTACAATTTGAGGGAGGTTGCCGAGGAAGGAAACATTGACGCCTTGTACTCGTTGATTGAATTCGACCCGGAAATTTTGAACAAGATCGATGAGATTTCATTTGTTCAAACGCCTTTACACGTGGCTGCAGCTGTTGGACAGACCCAATTTGCCATGGAGATGATGATGTTAAAGCCATCATTTGCTAGGAAGCTTAACCCAAATGGCTTTACCCCTGTGCTCCTTGCTATCGATAGTAAGCAAATCGAATTGGTGCGTGTGATGCTTGTTGTTCATAAGGACCTTGTTTGTGCACAAGGAAGGGGTGGTATGAATCCATTACATTATGCAGCTCAAACAGGAAACCTCAATCTATTGGTTGCAATTCTAAGAGCCTGCCCCAAGTCTATTCTTGAAGAAGTGACAAGTCGACGTGAGACTGCTTTGCATGTTGCACTGAAAAATGACAAGTTAGATGCTTTTCAACTCTTGCTTGGATGGCTTCGGCGGGCCTGGTTTAAAAATGCAGATTTCTTGGAGATGAGGATACTGAATTCGTGGGATGTGGATGGTAACACTCTGTTGCACATTGCAGCATCTAAAAATCAACTCCAGGCAAGTTCTTTCCCTACTATATTTTCTATTGAAAAAGTAAAATAGAGTTCGTATAAATGAGTGTTGTTAAGTAATTTATCATATTCCTCAATACATGCGAGATGTGAATAATAAGAAGAAAAAAAAAAAAAATCAATTAAACATAACATTAAGATTTAAATGGTTCGATTTAACAAACTTATATCTACTGGTAAAAACGACCACAAGAAAATTTATTATCAAAAAATGAAGTACAAAATAATAGAGTAAAAACCCTTCAAAATATAAAGCTCATATACACAAAAATCTCACTATCGCACAAAAGAAATTATTTCAAAATATATATATATAAAAGAAAAAAAATACAAACTCTTTCTTGATCTCTCTATTTTTCTTTCTCACTGTAGCACCATTTTCTTCTTCTATCTTTGGCTCCTCCAAAAACACCAAGAAAACTTGAAACCAGCCGACTCTCCTTTTTCCCTTGTGCGGCTTGCTCCTGTCACATCTTCCTTACTTTTTCCTCTCTTCGTGCGGTACAGCACTATGGCTTTAATTATATAATGGCCCAAAGGCGGTGAACCAATCTCCTCATACAGGTTGCTGAAGGAGGATTCTTTTCCTACTCCAATTGTAGGATAGAGCATTTAAAATTTAAAATGGGCTCTTTATATTTAGTTTTTTCCTAAAATCCTAACAAGCTCATGAAAACACCTATTTAGAGCATCCTCAACAAGCCCCCTAAAATTCATTTTTAGTAAAAAATTGGTTAAATTCTACAAAAAATAAGCTCCATCAAGCTCTCTATTATCTTCTCAATTTTTGGCGGGCTTGTCAGACCTCTCCCCGCATTTGGAGGACAAAATCATTTCACTACTCAATTTTTTATTTTTTTATATTTTCCCTCACACTTTCTCTCTCTCTCACCTTTATGGGTTAATTTGTAACTTTGGTAGGGTGCTTTTGAGAATAAAAAATGAATGAAAATAAAATAAAATTATACTTAAATGGAATAGAGTAAAATTTAGAGGGCTTATTATTTGGTACTTTCTCTCTCCCTTGCATGAGTTTTTTAGCCAAATTTTAACTAAAGAATAGAGAGTTCATTGAGAATGCTCTTAATGAGCTCAATTCTTTACTTTATATTTAACTATTTTCAAACATGCTCCATACATTTCAAGAGCCAAAAAGTTAAAGTTATATAATTTTTTAAGCTTATTTTTTACTCTTCTCTCTGACTAAAGTTAGAAGTTTTTCTTATGTTACTCCAAGAATGATGTAGCTTCTAAATTCATCATTAAACTTGTAATTGATTATTATTGAATTTTGATCAAATTGTCATTTTCAAAGTTGTCTCATTCTTATAGTAACACAAGAGTAGTGGCGGAACTATCACAAATGCACCAGGTTTTCCCCAAAATTTTTTAAAAATGCCTTTAATTTTTTTTAAAAATTATTTTTTTACCCTCCAAATTTTTTAATTTTGTGGTGGAGGCAAGGCACCATGTTTTCCCCAAAAAAATTTACCCCCAAATTTTTTAAAATTTTTAATTTTACCCCATTGTGAGTGCATTTACGGAAGACCAAAACCACAAAAGAAAGGGTTGAAATGCATACACCACGTCAACAATTAGGTCTATCTTGAAACATGGAAAATGCAAAGAAGTAGCAGTAAGATTCAATCTCAAGAACATGCTAACAATTATCTTCAACTCATTTTATTAAGCATTTGGTCGAGACATTCTATGTTCTTTTTTTCTTTAATATTTTGTAGCGTTTGCTTTTATTTTTGTCCCTTCTTATTTTCTTAAGTAAAGTTCACATACCCCTCAAATTACTACTCAATTGTGACAATGTCCCCTCCCCCAAACTTTCAATTGTAACAATGTCCCTCACAAACAACAAAACATTGTCAATATCTCCCTAAGGCTAAAAATGCCCTTATAGATTTCTCAATAAAACAAAAATACCCCTACAAATTAAAAACAAAAAAAAAAAAAATTCATTTAAAAAAAATGCTTCTTTTTAAATGAATTTTTTAAAAAAAAATTAAATTAATATTTTTTTTAAAATGGAAATTTTTATTTAATTTTTTTTATTTTGTTTTAGAACACGAAAATTTTTATTTTCTTAAATGAAAATTGTTAATTTTTATTTAAAAAATTTATAAAACAAAACAAAATTTTCAATTTTTATAACCAAAAAAAAAATCGAATTTTTTTTTATTTTTAAGTTTTTTTCTGGAATTTTTAGTATTTATTTTTACTAAGGGTAGTTTCTTCTTTGGGGAACATTGACAATTTTTTAGTGTAGACTATTTTACAGTGATGGGATCGATCAATAATCCTGCACCTGATCTAAGTTGTACAGGTAGTAAGGTGGTTATTGAATCGTAGAAGACTGCTCGATGTAAACGCCAAGAATTCAGAGGGTTTTACTGCTGTGGAAATCGCGGTGGACAACCAAGAGATGAGGAATATGCTATGGCGCCATGCCGAAGAAAAACGTGCTTCATCTCTTCCTAAGCTTTTTTTTTTTAAGTCATCTCCTCTTAAGGTTGATTCTTGGGCAGATTACTTCATATCTCCTGTCACAATTAATGAGAGGTTTTTCATACGTTTCTTTCGCGAGAAAATGCTAATGTCAATTGATATGCGCAATATGCTGTTGGTGGTTTCGGTACTGCTTGTAACAATTGCCTACCAAGCAGTACTCAGCCCCCCTGGAGGATTTTGGCAAGATAACTCCATTCCTGGACCCAATAATCAGTTCAATATCACAGCCGCCACCAGTGCTACCAATGAAGTCAATCAAGTCCCACATTGGGCGGGGACAGTAACCTTCTCCATACAGTATTTCTATCTTTTAGCGGCTGTTAATATTATAAACTTTTATATACCACTATTCTTAATTGTCCTATACCTCCCTCCTGCTTTTCCTACTCCCCTGCTCACCATATCCGCTGGACTCCTCGGTCTCTCCTATGGCACCTCTATGATAATCACAGCTCCTAATCCAAGTAATTGGCTTCCTTATTTTTTGGTTCTCTCTTTCATTCTACTGTTTAACATTGCCTTATATGTATTGTTTGCTTGGAAGACTGGAAGAGCTTACACGGCTTTCTTGGATCCTGAAAAAATGTTTTGAGCCATGTATCCTTAAGTTCATGCAATGTAGCTTTATGTTAGAAAATATATTTCCTACATTGAAACTATATATATATTAAATTGATATTGTATGTTATTTATCTTTTATAAGAGTGATTGTAATCAGGTTTAATGGTAATCAAATCAATAAAATTTGTTTGTCATACATATCTATTTCAATTCTAAGCATTTGTATTGTAATATCTATCAAGCAATAAGAACATAATGTAGCTCTTTGGGTTTTATCTATACATAGGTCATAGACCGCATAAAATTATTGTCTCTTTTATTATTTTGTTTATTTATTTCAGCTGTTTATTTATAATTTCCTATTTCATTATGAATTTTTTCGGTTTAAGCTTGATCAATACCATCCTACCTTCCAAGGAACTAAATTTCTAAAACGAACATGACTTATTCTGGTCAAGAAATGTCATGATACGGATAAAGCACAAAATTGCGTTAATTGAACTTTAATTTATATATAAACATAAGTAATTACTAGAAGAACATCTAACATTCTCCAAATTAATTAATACAAACTCATAAATAAAATTTTGGAAAAATTATATTCTCTCTATCGAGCTATCAACTATCAAGCAATTTATAATATCATTCTAAACTTTTAATCTTCGCAATGTCCTTGCAAACTACTATTGAGTTGCAAATATTGTCCCATTTTCTACAAAATATGACAAAATACCTCTGATAAAAGCAAGTGTGCTCATGGTCCATGGAGCCTTTAATTTATCACAGACAATAATGAAACAGCTAGTGTAAAACTTTTAGTAACATAACAATAAACTATGAGTGAATATATAATTATTTTCTGTAGAAACATCTCCTTATATATGGCTTATGCCATGAGTATATTATATTATATGTTTATGCCTCGTATATGCAAGGGTCGTGCAATCCTTCTGGGATCGGTAAACCATAACCATATAGGGTATTTTTATGTAATTATGAATACACTCGCAGAGGAGGGAGAGGGGACGTAGACCAATTCCCCGGTACCCTAACTCCCGAACCAACGTGTGCATGATCGACCAAATTTTTTTTTTTTTAAACAAACAGCTTCATAGAGCAACAAACCAACAACAAACAGCAAAACAGCCCTCACAATGAGGGAAGAAAGGGAGGTGGATCTTTTTCACTGCAGATTGGGATGGAGAAGGGGGGTAGAAAAAGGAGAAAAAGGGTGAAATAAAAAGTGGAAATGCAGTCAGAGATAACTCCAGCCACAGCCCGATAAGCCACATAGTGGGCACAAAAATTGGCATTTTTGTTAACTTTCCTAGCTTCCCAAAGGGAAGAGGAAGGGATGAGATAAATTACAAGGGAAATAAGACTATCTAAGTGCCAATCCAAAACAGTGGATGGATCCTTTAAGAAATAACAAGATCCAATCTCCTTCTAAGACAAAATGAACACTACAAAAAAACTTATATTTAATGTTAGTTTTTTTATGATAGTTTAGAGCTAAAAACTGTCATTACAAGAATAATGTCGGTTTAATAGTGTCGATTCCAAAGAGAACTGAATCATGGGTAGGAAAATGGGAAAAGGTGTCGGTTTAGGTGAAACCAACACCAATTAGTGTCAGTTTGTCGAAACCGACACCTTTTAAATGGTGTGGGTTTTTTAAAAAAAGACACCTTTTAAAAGGTGTCTTTTAAAAAAAAACATCACTAATTAAAATTTTTGGTTCAAATTTTTTTCCCAACTTCTTGCACAATGCAAGAAGCTGCCGGCTTCTTGCATTGTGCAAGGAGATTACCTGATCACAAAGTAAAATTGTCCTTCGACCAAATCCTGATTTGCTAAAATCATAACCTCTACATGTGCAAAGTTTTTTTTTTTTTTAAAAAAAAAATGTCAAGCTATGGCTAATTCAAACAGGATTGATATATAAAAATATATATATTATGATGAAGGTAACATAAAAATCAAGTGTATCCTAGCTCATTACAATATATATAGATCATGACAAAAGCTCATAAGCTTCAATAGATTTCAGACAGAAACAAAGAGTAATTATTACCTGCATAACACACATCCACTAATGTCAGCTTCTATGTTTTTGACAATACGGACCCAACACACACTCATAAGAATCATGGATTCAAAAAACCTCTGAAAATTGTGCATAAGCTTTACAGAATTATTGTGAAGTTGTGCAACTAGAAATTGGTCCCTATAGCAGAAGTTATGTACTCTATATAACATTGGCGTTATCCAATAAGGAACAAAGAACATGTGAAAGCTTTGAAGTTGTCTCTACTAGAATAATAAGCCTTCAAGAATCAAGCTGATTTCAACTATACACTATAATAAGAGGTTTTTTGTTCTGACATGCTATTCCTAAAACTTAGGGTAGTTGTCTCTACTAGAATCATGTAACATAGACACATTACTAGCAGGTTTTTCATTTACCTTGCCTTTCTTGCATAAAACGCCAAGTTTGTGAAATTATTTTTGTAACAAATTTCTCCATTATAACCAAATTTCAGCAAAGAGAAACAACAGCTAAGCTTAGAGAGTGGGATGATACCTTCGCAAAATATTTTGCAGGATTCTCTGCACAGCGTAAAATTGTCAAGGGAGCATATTCAAAATGATCCAATGTTTCACTCTTTATTGCCTGATATAAGTTCAGTTTGGCCAAGTGTCAGAACAGAAATTTCAAGAAGTGAATAAGCAGGTGCAATATTTAAATTCATTATTGATTTAATTCTGACTTTTAAAAGTCTCATCTTCAATTTACATAGTAATTGCTAAGGTTCATCCTACAGACAGAAGGTCATGCTATATTCAATATGTTAGGCAGTTTTGCATATCCATTGGCAATTTGCAGGGCTACTTTTTAGCCAATATTAAGTTGCAGTTCCATACAAGTACACATATAATGATAGAGCATACCAACACATAGAAGCCACATGGCTACAACATTATGAACGCCCTATTTGAAAAAAAGGGGGTGGATTAATTCTGGATTTTATCAGAATATAAATAATATAGACAAACAAAAGGATAGTTAAATGAGATTCCTGGATATTATTCATAAAATGCTGTTAGGTTAAAGTGAGAATTTTAAAAAAGTAAACAAAGATATTTGTCTCCAAAGCATAATAGTTAAGCCTTGATTAAAGGAAAATTCAGAAACATAGAGAAATGTTACCTTTTTATGACCTGTAGAGGTGTTTCTTTCAATATCATGTTCAAGGGGAACTCCAAATTTTGAATGATATATTTGTTTAAAACTTTGTATCTGAGGCAGGGTACGAGAACATAATACTTCAGTGGCAGCTGTAAATGCCTGCTGGATCATGCCCCAAATAACCAAATAAGCAAACCCCAAAAAAAAAAAAAAAAATCCAAATCTATCCTTCATCATTTGGTCATGCCATCATAAATTGTTAAGACTCTGCTCTAACTATTTCAGGAAATAAAACTACCAAATATAACATATTCTACTGATTTAAGATGATAATCTTGTAGCAACAAAAAATATTAACTTTTTCAGTTTAACTTCCGATGGCAGAATCTTTTCAAACCAACTTTTGGGTCCTATTTTTGCTCATGACAAACCAATGGTTTAGAACTAGTTACAAGTTTTAGAGAATGATTCTATTCATTTCTTATAAATATATCGGGCATTCAAATGTAAACCAGATGTTCAGTTGCATATTAATACAAAATAAGATGAAAGAAAAGATGGCTTTCTAGGTCACTTAAAGTCTTAAAGTTGTCATGGCACAAATTCTTCATTGCTTCTTATTAGAGTATGTTTTTCTAGTTATTTTTTCATTTGCTTGTACCTTCCAAGCTGGATTCGTATTATGTATATGTGATAAGTGCCAAAATATTCATATTTTACCCCTTAATTTACATTTGTTAATTTCTTAGTTTTTGTTATTTTATTTCATTTTATTTCCCTTTTGTGTTTTCTGTGTTTTTGTAGGTCATGGAAGAAAATGAAGCGTTTCTGGAAATGTTCCAAGTTTAAAGGGCAAATTGGGAAGACCTAGAAGATGTGGAAAGGATTAAATCGGAATTTATCAAATTGGAGCTAAAATCGGATTGGATTCAAATTTGGATTCTAAACAAGTCTCGGTATTTTAGCTATAACTTTCAGTTCAAATATTGGATTGAGGTGATTTCAACGGCATTGGAAAGCTAACTCAACAGGCTACAAATCATTGTGAAATATCATTTTCCTAATTCAGACCGTCGCAATGCTAAATTTACCCCACAAGATAGGAGCCCAATTTTGGACGAATCCTAATCCGATTTGTAATAGGATTGTCTCCTAAATTGACTAGGATACATAATTCCGAATTTCCTAGGTTTACTAGGGTTTCTAGGACTCTTTTAAGCCTATAAATAGACCTCTAAGCCTCACAATTTGAAATACAATTTCAAAGAGGAGAATTTGGAGGCTACTCCTAGGAGCGGTTTTCGGTTCTTTCTTTTCCTTTTTTCTTTTTAGTTTTATTTTAACTATGTGTAACTAATTAATTTTGTGGGGCTAGATTGAAGCCCTAATTATGTTTATTTAATATTTCAATATTGGCGCCTTTGTGATAATCATATTGTGATGCTTAACTTGATTAATGCCTGTTTTATTGAATTCCTCATATGTATGTGATTGGCCATTATATGCATGTGGTATGGATTAGTTAATTAAATCAATTTGAATGATCGAGTCCTGGGTTTAATAAGAGTAACAAAAGAAATCCATATCGGGTTCTTGAGTTAATCAACATGGGGAATCGAGAGTAGACACCCATACCCTAGGCCTCATGTCTTTGTCGGTTTTCACAGTTTTTATGCTTTCTTAAAGAACAACTTAGTAGACACCCATGCTAAATCCTTTAAGAAAGAAAAGAATTAGAGTAGACACTCATGCCTAATTCGTTGCTTAGGAAAACCAATAGCTTAAGGAGTAGACACCCATACCCTTAGGTTGGCAAACATTAAGTATTCATAATATGATTAAAACATTGGCATATTGATTTATTAGTTGAGCATAATTAGTGGTGGATATCAAAGCCCTAACTTTCATTTATCTTTATTCTATTTCTTTTTCATAATATCAATTTAGTGACAAAGTTGATATTTTAATTAATTCTAAATAAAATTAACAATACTCGTGGGAATAATCTCGTATTTGCCTGCTATACTATCATTTTGATCTTGTGCACTTGCGAGTAAAACGTAACAAATATTATCTATTAATTAGATAGTATTTGGCACAACAATATGCTCCAGCTTGAGGGGGAGTATTAGAAGAGATATTAGGGTTTTGAGTCATTAGGGTTTCAATGGTAGTTTGGTCTTTATGTCATTAGGGTTTAGCCTATATATTTAGTTGTTTGTATTAGGTCAAATAAGCTTGAATAATATAAAGAGACAGCAGCCTCCATCTCTGTTTCCCCTCCTACAAAAAATGGATTTTCCAGCGAGAACCGATCAAGCGATCGTTGCATCCAACCGGCCTTAGTGTTTTTCGGCGAGAATCGATCAAATGGTTGTTCAAGTTTCTGACGAGTTTTCGACCGGCGTTGAAGTTTTATTTAACTATTTTGTTATTTGTATTGTGTGCTCCAAGCTATTCCAGTTTGAGGGGGAGTATTAAAGTATGTTTTTCTAGTTGTTTTTCGTTTCTTGTACCTTCCAAGCTGGATTCGTATAATGTATATGCTCTAGCTTGAGGGGGAGTATTAGAAGAGATATTAGGGTTTTGAGTCATTAGGGTTTCAAGGGTAGTTTGGTCTTTATGTCATTAGGGTTTAGCCTATATATTTGGTTGTTTGTATTAGGTCAAATAAGCTTGAATAACATAAAGAGGCAGCAGCCTCCATCTCTTTCCCCCTCCTTCAAATCTTAACACTTCTATTGTTCATACATGCTAAAAATAATACTTTGAACTACTTATAAAATTCACGCATGCAGATATCTTTTTTCAGAAGCATCTCAATAAAAATCAAATCACAATTTGTAGAAGCTACTTTGGGTAATAAGTATCGGAGGCATAAACTTTTCAACAGGCAACCAGACTGCTTGTCAGTTATCTGTTTGGGAACAATATCCTCAAGGAAAAGGCCCTTATGACAAAATGCAAAACATTCTGAATTGTACAGAAATATCACCTTTTTCTTCCTAGCAGAAAATCTCCATTTCTTTCTTGATCATGCTATTCTTTTTTCTTTCAATTGCTTGGCTAACTCCCCCTACCCATGAACTCTCCCAGTCCTAGTAAAGGCAAGATTCAAATTCCAGGTCTCTATACAAAGCCAAGACTTTACCAGCTAAACCAGCCAGCACCTTCTTATGTTAATCTTTTAATTTTAAGCCTACCCATTTCATTGTCAATGGAACTAATTGCACCCCAAAAACAAATCAATGATGTTTTAGTCTAGTTTATTTGGTTCTCATACACATTTTCCATAAGCACCTACAAGGGATAGTGACTAAAATCATGTCACAACAAACTCAATCATACCAACATAGTCCCAGCAAATGGGTTTGTTACATCATATCTGGAAGCAACATTTCCAACGTTCCAAGCCAAATATAATAACTAGAAAGACATTACTTCCTTAAAAAAAAAAAAGCAACTAGAGCATATGCTTGCTTTTGTGATTGTGGCTTCCCAAAGACCAGTCTTATTTATGGCACTTGTTTGAGCCATGTGTTTATTTTCTTCCTTCACCTGAAAGAACCATTTTAATGTGCTGTATTTCAATTGCACTTGTGCACTTATGTTAGAACTTAGAACAAAGGGAGAAATAAAAAATACCCTCATTGTTAATCATGTTGGGATTTATTTGAGCACAACACAAGTTTCTTTTGTAACCCGAAATGCTTAAATGAATCCATATCATTACTTTAAAAACCCCATTATCAGAGTATAAACAATAGTTTCAGCCATCTTGACAAGATTTCACTTTTCATTACAACTTGCCTTAAAAGCAAGTTTTAACGCTTATTAAACATGCCTTGGAAGTAAAAGATAGGCTAGATAATGTGTGCCAACAAATATAGGACAATAAAGTCAGTTTAACGAAACAATATAGCAAGGATATACACAAACACACACAGAAACCCAAAGCTTGGTGCTTAAAGTTAAAGCAATTTAAAGAAGGGTTAAATACCTAATACCTCTTTAGGGTTTTATAATTTTATTTTTTCCTCCTTAGGGTTTGATTTTAATCACAGGAGGTCCTTGTGGTTTTGATAAAGGACCAAATTGGTCCTTCCGTCAGTTGACCGTTAGTTGACTTAACGAATTAACACGTGAACCAATTAAAAGTCGACATTTAGCACAAATGGCTATGTCATCATTGATGACGTGGCCACCTAATTAATTTTTTTATAACAAAAATTAAAAAAAAAAAACAAGAAAAAAGTCCTCCATTTGGGAGTGGCTGAGAGCCACCCTCTTTGGCCATGGGGAGGGTACCCCCATCTAGATATATTTGGCGCTGGTTCAAACTAGATATCGGCTGAGGAATTGGACCAGTCACACAATACTCCAGGCAAAACGCTCCTGGGTGTCCCGAGATCTGCAACCCCACAGCCTGAACGGAGCTTTTCGTTTGACATGGAGGCGTTGGAACTCGAGGAAGAAGACGACGAAGCGAAGGAGCAGAATGAAGATGGGTCCTCCTTGGACGGGAAGGACCAGCTCTTCTTTGACCAAAAGTGGCGTTTGGGGTTGAGATTAATGTTTTTTGGGTTGATTTGAGCGATCTTCATGGCGAAAATCAGAGGAAATAAAACAAAGGAATGGTTGAAAGGGAAAGCAGAGAGAGAGAGAGGAAGAAAAGATCTGAGCGGTTTGAGTGATCTTAACGGCCAAGGATTTTTTTTTTTAATTTAAAAATATAATTTTTAATTTTTAATTTTTTTTAAAAAAATTAATTAGATGCCAAATGTCAACTTTTAATTAGTCCATGTGTTAGTCCGTTAAGTCAACTAACAGTTAACTGACGGAAGGACCAATTTAGTCATTTATCAAAACCATATGGACCTCTAGTGATTAAAATCAAACCCTAAGAAGAAAAAAATAAAGTTATAAAACCCCAGGGAGATATTAAGTATTTAACCCTTTAAAGAATAGTAAAAGAAACAAAACAAAAAATGGTACACTAGTTTCAATTCTCTCAAACCCCTTTTGATTTGGAGTAAAATGACCCAGAAACATGAAATTTGACTCTCAGTAGGCCTGAGAACGTGCTGAAATAGCACTTTTTCAGCTTATAGATCCAAGAACAGAGTTGTGTGCTGCCTCTTTCACAAATCGTAAGTTTTAGAGAGGGTTTTCAAAAGAAGTTAATTTCCACTTACAATTTACCCCCACCAAAAAAAAAAGAGAGTGAATTTTCATAAATTAAGAACGAGTATATCCCATAGAGAAAATACAGGAAAAGAAAAAGTAAAAAACTGGTTTTTTACTTGAAATTTTTATATGTTCGAAGATTTCCATGGTTGGATCAACAGTACTAGTGAACCACGCACAAAAGAAATAACAAAACAGAAATTTCAAAGACAAAGAGACAGGAACATGCAACTCAAAGACAGAGAGACAGGAACATTCCTGGAGAGAGATCGAGCTGTGATCGAGCGAGGACGACGACTTTGCGGGAGATCGAAGAATGCCTGACGCGGGTAGTCTGAGAGAGAAAGGCGCGGGTCTCAGGGGAAAGCTGAGGGAAGGGTCTGAGCTAGAGATCGAGCAAGGCGCGGGTAGTTTGAGGGGGATTGAAATTATTTTGAAGAAGTGTCGGTTTTGACGAAACCAACACCTCTTTAAGTTGTGTCAGTTTCTGTTGAACCCACCCCTTCACTAAAACCGATACTATTTAATAATGTCAATTTTAGTGGAACTAACACCCATAAAATCAACACAATTAAGTGTTTATTAGTGTCTCTTCCCTAAATTGACACTATTGCGGCCATCACTATAATACAATTTTTTGTAGTGGAACTAGCTTTAATGAGGTAGCCAAAGAAGCAGCCAAGAGGGCTGCTTGAGCTTCACCAAATGAGGGTTCACATGGTGGGCAGTATTGGTACCAGCTCTTGATGATGGTTCCATTTTCATCTTTGCAAACAGTACCTTGAACTGAGAAGAGGTCTCTAATAACAATGTCAAAATTGACCTTAAAAGTGCCTGCTACAGAAGGAGACCAAAGTTCTTTCATCGGCTGAGTTTTAGAATGCCAAGTTGCAAAATGATCTAAAGATAACCTCTTGATGTTTGCTGCAAATTTAGAAGCTTCAGGGAGAACTCCTTTGTGAATAGCTTGATTCTGAAAACCACATCATATCACAAAGTATAGCAGCATATATATATTTGGAATAAGTGAGAATCAGCAATAGGAATGCCAAAGAAAAGATTAGGAGATAAGATGCTTGCAATCCAGTCAGACAAACTAAGAACAAACCATTTCACATAATCGAGAGGCCAATGAGAAGATCTCCAAGAAATTCTAGAGAAAAATCAACTGAAGAAAAGATGCTATAGAGAATCCTCTCCTGCATTGCATAAAGGACATGATAATTTAGCAGGGATATAGGGAAAACAACATTGATCCTAGACTTGGAGGGGATGATATCCCAGGCAATTTTCCAAAGAAATAATTTCAGCCTATCTGCTAGTTTGAGTTTCCACAGAGACTTCCATTGAGAAGGGGAAAGAGGTGAGGAGGCAGAGGAAGTTCTTGGTTTACTGATAAGGGCATGTGCTGACTTGGTTGTGAACAGACCCAAGGGGGAAGGAGTCCACAGAAAGTTTTCAAAGGAATGAAGAGGAATTCTGATTTTTTGGATTTCTTTGGCACTCAATGAGTCAAAAAGATAGTTCAGTAAAGGAGTATTCCAAGTGGGAATAGGGGAGGACAGGTCAAAGGAAAAAAGGTCAGTGACAAGAAGGTTAGGGTGGGGCAGAACTAGAAGAGGAGAAGGAGAAGAAATGAAGGAGAGGGGATAGTGGGAATCCAAAGGGAGTTCCAGATGGGGATAGAGGCTTGGCTATGGATTTTGAGACAGGCACCTTGAGAGATTATAGGAATGGACTTAGTGATACCTTTCCATAGCCAAGAGGAGTTAGAAAGGGGAGAGGAAAGGAAGGAGGTAGAAGAGAGATACTTACCTCTAAGTTGAGCAACCCACATGGAATCTATATTGTAGAGGAGCTTCCAACCTAACTTAGACAAGAGAGCTAGGTTGACCTCTCTCATTTTTCTAATGCTGAGACCTCCAAGATCTTTAGGGAGGCAAACAGAATTCCAAACTTTGAGAGAAAGCTTTTTGGAATTGTTAGGTGGGAAACCCCACCAAAAGTTTTTGAAGCATCTGTCCATAGTGAAGTACAAGCTCGAAGGAATAAAAAAGAGCTCATACCATAAGAAGGTATAGTAGCAACCACAAATTTCAAGAGGACCAATCTGCCTGCTTGAGAAAGACATTTGGCTCTCCAACCATCAATCCTGCTTAAAACCTTATCAAGAATAAATTGGAAGACACTTCTCTTGGAATTGCCCATTAGAATTGGGAGGCCAAGGTACAGAGATTTAGGAGGGTTGGAAGTGAAAGCAAAAATATAAGAGATGTAGGAGATGGTAGAGGGGTTGGTATTTGGGCTAAACCTAATAGAAGATTTTGAGGTGTTAATGGCTTAACCAGACCATCTGCAATACTTCTCAAGGCAGGTATTAATGCAGCAAGCTTCTGCAAAATTAGCTCTGCCAAATATGAGTAAGTCATCTGCAAATAGGAGATGGTGGAGAGCAGGATTATTCCTAGAAATCTTAAGGCCTTTGATGAGACCAGCTCTTTCCTCCTTGAACATGAGTCTAGAAAAGACCTCATAGCCTAGAATGAAAAGGAAAGGTGATAGAAGATCACCTTGCCTCAGGCCTCTTTCAAGAGAGATGATACCATATGGACTGCCATTCAACAAAATGGAGAAGGGGGCTGAAGAGATGCAAGGCCTAATCCAAGCAATCCAAATGGAGCTAAAACCAAGTTTTTCCATGATAGCCAAAAGGAATCCCTATTCCATTAAGTCAAAGGCCTTTTCCATATCCATTTTAAGAAACAAAAACCCCCCTTTTCCATTATTGGATCATATGCAGATACAAAATAAAGGGGGAGGGACCCACCTCTAAATAAAATATGAAATAATTTTATAATAAAATTTATTTCAACTCTATTAAAAAAGTATGCACATATTTTTCAAATGACAAAGTTTTCCTTCAAACTAGGTTGTAGGAATTTCCTTCAACGTATTTTACAAAAATGATATGTGTCCTCTACATGTGACATGCACATACTTTTTTTAATTACAATGACAAAGTTAGAATAAATTTTATTCAAAAAATATGTGTTTCTTGGCTTAATAATAGCATGTATATTATAGTAAAAGCAATGGTTAAGATTGAATCTCTCAAAATCTCTTTTTATTTTTTCTCTCCTATTAAAAGCTTTTAAAAGTAAGTCAACTTTGAGATACAATTTTAACCGTTACTTTTACTACAACATACATGTTGTTATTAAAATAACAGCATGTAAGCTAGCCAGATCCGTGTTTCTCACATGTTATTTAAAAAACATATATTTTTCATATGAAAAGTAATACATGTTATTTTTATAAAATAAGTTAAAAGGAAATTTTTTCAACTCAGTTTGGAGGAAAACATTTTCAAATGTTCAAGAGACACATTATTTTTATAAGTTAAGTTAAAGGAAGTTCCTTCAACCGAGTTAGGAGGAAAACTTCATCCCTTGAAAATTTTCTTTTATACGATCTAACATTCTTAAAATTAAATTGTTACTTCATTTCCCGATCATTGCTCAAGCATGGTATATCATGCCAATAATCTCAAATTTGGTAACGTGGCATGTATGCCACATTAGTAAATTTCTAACGTGGTATATTTGCCACGTTAGGATTTGTTTTTTAAAAAAAAATGATATATATACAAATTATTATAATATCTAGGATTACTATATATATATATATTAATTAAATAACGTACTAGCTATATATATATTTATTGGAACTTAATTATTTAAGTAACGCTAAATATAAATACGTATATACGTACAATAAGGTTAGGTTTAGTCCTGGTTCAATAATATGCAAATATCTAGGGTTCATTAATATGCATGTATATATCTAGGGGTTAATTAATAAGTGTTTAGGTGTAATTAATATGTTTATAAGCTTAATTATAATGTTTAATTAAGATGTTGCTAGGTTTAATTAATATGTAGCTAGGGTTAACATATATATATATATATATATATATATATATATATATATTTCAAACAAAAAAAAAAAAAACCAGATTCTAACATGGCACATACACCACGTTAGCCATTTACTAATGTGGCATATATACCACGTTAGAATTTGGTAACGTGCCATGTATGCCATGTGGTATTACTCACACATTAGGAAAATAATTTTATTTTTTTAATTTTTTTCAAAAAAATTTCACTTACTAACGTGTGATTAATGCCACGTTAGCAATTGCTAACGTGGCATTACTAACACGTTAGCAATTGCTAACGTGGCATTACTCACATGCTAACAATTGCTAACGTGACATTACTAACACGTTAGGAATTGCTAACATGGCATATTGCCACGTTACTAAATGCCATTACTAACGTGTGAGTTGTTAAAATGTTAGTAAATGGTGACGTGGCAAAAAAAGATGAACAGTAGACACGTTAGGAAAAGATGTGTTTTTTGTAGTGTGTTCTGGATTCATATGCTTCTCTATGAGCTCCAAATTCCTCTACCTTTCCCTCCTATTCTATGGTGTGATAACATGGGAGCTCTTGCCTTAGCTTCCAATCCTGTTTTTCATGTCCGAACCAAACACATTGAAGTAGATGTCCACTTCATTCGGGAAAAAGTTACCAACCGAGATATTCAACTTCAATGCATTCCCACACTTAATCAGCTAGCAGACCTCTTCACCAAAGGCCATACAACTCTTCGATTCTGCCTATTGCGAGACAAATTGAGGGTTGTTCCACCACCTGTTAGTTTGCGGGGGGTGTTAAGGACATAGCAGAAACCAGCTCACAAACTATCTCACAAGTCACCTCCCTACTTCAAGAAACTAGTTCAAGTCATCTATCTTCCATACCTCCTGCAGCTACTCATGATCAGGCCATCCAGACCTTCTGCAGCAGCTTTCCATCCTTCCTTGCAGCTGAACCTTATATTGCTTGTACATTGTAATATTGCTTGTAGTTAATTGGGTTTAATTTAGTTTAATAACATTCCTTGTAGTTTGGTTTTCTCTTGTACTGTATTACGTTGGACATTACTCTGTAAACCAGTGTGTAAAAAGGTCTCTACTCAATTATAAATATAAGAATTATCCTTCTGTTTTGGTCAAGAAAACAACCAAACAGAATTCTTCTAAACTCCTTGTTATTTACTTTGGCAAGATAACTATATTCCCGGAAACAATAACCAGCTCAATATCACAGCTGCCGCCAGCGCAAGTGATGTAGTCAGTCAACCCCAACACCGGGTGGGGACAGTTACCATGCCCAGACGACGCTTTTTCCCTCTACTCGTGGTTATAACTTATAAATACTTTACATTTTATGTACCACTGATCTTGATTGCCTTAGTCCTCCCTCCTGGGCTTCCTAGTTCCCTGCTCATCATGTCCCTGGGACTCTTCTTTCTATCCTATTGCATCTCTATATCAATCACAGCTCCGTTTCCCTTTTATTGGCTTTATTGTTTTTTGTTTTTCTCCTTCTTTCTACTGTCTAACAGTGCCTTCTTTTTCTTCCAAATTTGGAAGGAAGGAGGAGTACTTTGGGCTTTCCTTGATGAAAAAAATGCTTTGAGCTATATTTTGTTCCGGACGTTCATGCATGCCGGTTACCAACTGAGCTTTGAGCTATATATCCTTGAGTTCATGCTGCTCCACCACCTTCCACCACTTTTGCCAGTCTCTTGGACTCAGTTGTTGCTTCCGGACGTTCACACATGCATGCCTACCAACAGCCTCCTTGCGGCCTTCATCCGCCCCTCCATCCTTCAATGTTGTTGTCTCTATTGTATTTCTTTTTATTATTTTGTTGTTTTCTCATAGTTTGTTCTGGGATTTGTGTCTTCTTTTTGCTGTTTTTGTTTATGTGTTGTTCTTTTTTTTGTATATTTGAGCCTTTGCCATCTGTGGTTCTTGTCTGTTCTTTGGGTTTTTGGAAGGTTTGTGAAACTTTCTCAGTCTACTTTCTTTCTTCTTTTTTTTTTTTTTTGACATGCTCAGTCTACTTTCTTGTTCTTCGTACAAAGAAATTATTGGCCCGTGTCATTTATTTAATGCATAGCCTTTTAATTTTTGTTTACCTATTCTGTTTGGGTAGTCGAGGGTCTTTTTGTTTGGGTTGATGTTGTAATTTCTTGTTATTTTCTATGTACTTACCAAAAAAAAAAAAACCCTTGATCAATCACATCGCACCTTATCAAGGAGCTAAGTTTCCTAAACGTACGTTCTATTCAAGAAATGTCACGATATGGATAATGCATGAGATTGCGTTAATTGAACTTTAATTTATGTAGAAGCATAAGTAAAGTACAAACTCAAAAATAAAATTTTGGGGAAAATAGTAAATACCTTATCTCTATCGGACTATCAGCTATCATGCAATTTATAATATTCTTCTAAAGTACTTTTAATTTTTGTAATGTCCTCACAAACTATCATTGAGTTGCAATGTTGTCTCATTTTGTGCAAAATATGACAAAAATACTTTTGGTAAAAATTTTGAAAAAAATATGAAAATGGCCAAAAAAAATCAGAAAAAAACCAAAAATTTGGCACTAATTATTCTATATATCTCAACTTGAACTAATCAATCCAGCAACAGCTTCATTTCCTCTAGTTGCCCTGACCCTCTACTCCCTTCCCAACTCAACTTGTAGGGTGGAAAGGAATGTGGGGGTGATCGATCAGACGATTCTCAGTAAATAGATTATAGATAGGTGAGCCTTTAATTTATCACGACAATAATGAAACAGTCGCTGTAAAACTTTTAGATATATGGTTTGTGCCATTAGTAGTATATTATTGTCACAAGTATTAACATGTGGCAAGAAGGTACAAATTAACGTAGCGCTCTCAAAATTTTGAATGGAGGAAGAGGTGGCTGCCCAATAACTATAAGTGAGGTTTTTTCATCGGAGATTTAAGGTTAGGTCAAAATAATTAAGACTCAAATCTCAATTTGGCTAAAAAGCAATTTTTTAAAATATTTGATTAAGGAATGCTTATTTTCCGGCGCTTATATTAAAATACCAACACTTGTTTTGTTACCATTTTAGGCCCATTATAGACACGCCCTGGAAAAACATGTGCCAAGTCATTTTTTTATTCGAAAGGAACGTCTTTTTTTTGGTAGTATGTCTCAATTTGGCTGAAAATTCGAATTTTCAAGAACATTAATGGCACATTTAGTTTGCAGAATAAATTTCTAAACGAAATGGCTATTCCTATAAAATAGTCATTTTTTTGCTTGATAAGGGTCTATTCCTAAAAATAGTTATTCTCGAGGAAATTAATAATCCCTTACATACAAAATGAGAGGAATAACTATTCCTTAGGGTATGGACAAATGCTTTCCAAAATATATATACATATTTTATATATATATAAAATAAAAATAAAAAATAAAAAGTCTCTCAAACTTAAAGATTAAAATAAAATAACAAAACAAAAAAACAAAAAATGATGTGAGTGGCCAAGACCATCAAAATCCAGGGTAGCCGTGACCACCCCCAACATCCCCGAGGCCACCCCCGATTCTTACAGGTGGCCACCCCCCATAGGGCAACAAGGAGGTCCTCTGGGGGTGCCTGTTGTGGGTGGCTGGTCACCCACTTTGGTGGTCAGCCACCGCACATTCAACTAATTTTTTTTTTTTTTTTTTTAATTTGAGTTTTGGAAGAATTAGATATCAAATGGGTTTTTTTAATAATTTTTGTTCAATTCTAATTATGAAATACGTGTTGCTACCAAACTAAAAAATTGGAATGATTATTATGTTCCAACATCTTCTATTCCCAGCAATACCTATTCATTTTTCCTAATGAAATCACTACCAAAATGTTCACATTTAATGACATTTGAATAATGGCGTTTTTAGAAAAATGTCACTAAATTGCGACTTTTTAACTGTTCAAGCGTTACTATTCATAAAATATTGACATTTGATAGTGTCATTGTTCATGCGTCATTACTCGTGCGTGAATAGTAATACTATTCATGAGTCACTAATCGTGCACGATTATTGACTTGTGATCAATAGTGGTTACTATTCACATGTCACTAATCACGCACAATTAGTGACTTGTGAATAGTAAAACATATCAAAATTTGAAAATATTGGCGTTTAAAATTTGCGTTTAAAACAATCAATCACCCACACCCAAAAGCTTGAAAACAAAATTTACTTTCACCCACGCACATAAATCTTTTTTTAAAACAAAAGAAATAAGAAACACCTGTGGCTACCGAGTCCAAATTGGCAACCACACATGGGGAAGGGGTAGCTCGTGGGCGACACATGAGGCTAAGGGTGGCCTTGGGCCACCCTAGAGTAGATCGGGGATGGCCTAAAGGCCAACCCTAGCCTTAGGGGTGGCCCGCGAGCCACCCCCAACTCTTAACGCCTCTAATTTTTTTTAGAAAAAAATTTAAATTTTATTTCAAAACATTTAAATATTTATTATATATATTTAATATAAATATATTTTTTTATTATAAATATTATTTTGGTAAAAATTATTTTTTCTATAATTTTTTAAAGGGTAGGGACGTTTGAATAGTGCAAAATGGCATTGTTCAAACGTCATAAGCCCCTTTTTTAGTCTTTGCACTTTTTGCCATTTTGAAAAAGTCACTATTTGATCGTCACTAACCATTTAATGACCTTTTTTTTGGCCCAAAAAGTCATTATATGTGAGTCACAAAACCAAAGAATGTTTATAGTGAATACCCATTTCGCAAACCAAATGGGACGTAAGTGGCTGGCCGTATTGGGGATGCTTTTAGAGCAAAGTTGCTAATTAAGGTTTAGGCTTAATTTGGCTTACACATCACACAACGAAATAAATAAATAAATAAAACCACATCAAATTTTTGAAAAATAAAATTTTTGGTATATAGATTTTCAAAGTTATGATCCATTAATCTTTTAACATAGGTCTAACTAGATGATTTTGCACACCCTAAACCCAATACATTGGATTTACTCAAGGTTGTATTGGGCAAACTCAAGGTCATCCAACCTAAATCTAAGATAAGGGGATGTTATAATAAAAAGTAGATCTCCGACTTTCAATTGTGAGAATGTTACAGATATTTTCACTTTCATACTTACAAAATTTTAAGTGCATGTTTTTTAATGAGGCATTAAAAATTATCATTAAATTTGAAATGAATTATTATTAAATTTTGAATCTTAAGATAATTTTTAGTATCGCAATTGCATTTGAGAATGTGGGAGTAAAAGTGTACGTAACATTTCTCTTCTAATTGTAAGTAATTAACAACCATACCCCTAATCCATCATTTTTTATAAATTTTGTTAGTTCTTGTGTTGGCTTAATTCAGTTCTAAAATGCAGAGGTTACTGTACACAGGCTCAAACACTGATATAGAATGTTCAAAATCAAATCTCCACCATTCATAATGTAGATTCATGTGTCATGAATGTCCCTACAAAATTTCAGTTCAATCGGACTACAAATGCCCATCGATCGGAGCTTTTGATGAAGGCTAGACAACATTTCCAGAATGCTGTTTTCTTCCCACTACAGGCCATGTCTGAACATGGTGCTAGCATGTCTGGACATGATTTCCAGAAAGCATATTTTTGCTCCGCAAGGCCATGTCCGGACAGCCCATTAACTTGTCTAGACACCCTGTACCTATTATGCCCAAAAACGTGTTTTTAGTGGGCCTAGGTCTAGGGTTTGATGTACTGATATATATACATCATTATAGAAGAGAGAGGTACAAATTTTTACCCCCAGAGAGCTCGTTGAGGGTGTGCTAATAGAGATCATATGTGGTGAGCGTTAAATTAAATCTCTTAGAATTTAGTTATTTCTTTAATAAATTTAAGGTTGTGAAGTCAACCGAAGTTCCGATGAAGGGAGATCACATAGAAGAATTGTGCCAGATGTTCTCAAAAGGGCTACTGCGGTAGAAGTCAAGTGGGTCACTTGTCTTATACAAAATAGTGTCAATTACAAAGGTTTTGTAAGTGTGAACTTATTGTAATCCTTATTCTTTTGTTAATTTAGTTGATCTCCTGGGTTTGGCTGCCCCGAAGAGGTTTTACATTTAGAGAGTTTTCTAAATTGTTTCCTCTTCGTAACCAAAATATCTGTATTGTTTATTGTTTATTGTTTCATATATTTTTGGTTGTTTATTAATTGTTAGGTCAAATTTATTTTCGTATAACATTGTTTGAAACACCTATGCATTCAAAATAGGTGTTAATTTGAGTCAATTAGAAATTTCAATTGGTATTAGAGCGGGTTCACTCTGTCAAAGGATTGAATTCCTGAGTGTGATCCAATCTACTTTCTAGATGTCTCAAACACTTGATTGTTTCGAAACTGTTAATAATACTTTTTGTGAAACTATTAGGTCTTTTGATAAACATTATTATTCTGATAATGAAATTGATCTTCAGAAGATTTATAATATGTTGTTTGTGAAATTCTCAGAGTTGCAAGCTATTAATTCCAAGAATCTAAACAAACTCAGAGAAGCTGAACATGATAAAGATGAGCTAATTGGTGAATTGAGTGATTCTCTTGATTTGTGTAAAACATTGAAATGTGAAAATCATGTTCTTGCTAATAAAGTTGGGTCATTAGAGAATGAATTAAAGGAGTCCAAAACTCTATTGGAAAAATTCTATAATGATAATCTTGACAAATTTTTGCATACCCAAAAATCTACTTGTGATAAACTTGTGAGTGATTTTGACAAGATTATTGCTCCTTCCTTTAACCTTGCTTCTTCATCCAAGAAAGTTTTTGTTGAAACATAAAACTTGGAAGAGCCATTGGATAAAGGTAAGCTAGTTGGTGTTTATTCCTCAAGAAGAAGAGGAAAAGAAGTCTTAAAGAAAAAGAAGAAAATAGCCACTGCAACCTCAAGAGATAAGAAAGGTAAGAAAGGTAAGTACTCTCTTGCTGAGTACTTTTTACCTAGAAGCAACTCCAACATTGTTTACCTTGCAAGGAACCAACCTTCTCAAAGGTTCATTCTTACATGTCATCACTATGGTAAGATTGGGCATATTCGCCCTAATTGTTTTCAGTTGAATAATCATGAGTAAAAAATATATTATTTTCGTTCCAGGAATAGTCATGAGGAATTATTCAACATGTGAAGTGGTGTTATCACCCAGTTAAATGATTTGAACAAGAGTCGCACATTTGTCCCCAATATGAAGAAAGTTTGGATTAAGAATGTTGATATTGTTCACCCGTTGAGGGGGAGTGGTAGTGGACTCACCTAGATTAGGTGGGCACAATGCATGCCTAGGACAATTCTTGTTTACACTCTTATTTCAATGTCCTAGTGCGAAAGTTTGTTGGGTGTGTTTGTTTCTTAATTTGTTTTTGTTTCTTTTTATTTGTGTGCTAGTTTTGTTTCAGTTGTTATATTTTTGCTTTGTTTTTTTTTTTTTTTTTTGTCTCTCATTTTTTTTCAAAATACAAAAATATTTTTTGTTTGAAGTGCTTTGCACTGGTTCTTTGTGCTCATAATCATAGACTTTCAAAATCCTATGTGGAGTCAGGTCCTTTGAGAGTTGACCTACCCTTGCATAGGGTACTGTAAGAGCTTTTGATTGCATGACCATGGTGAGTGTTGTATAGCTTTTCATGTGGGATCTTTTCTTTTGGCTGATAATGCATGCTTTAGAGTCTATATAAACGTTGATTATTGTGGAAAAGGCTCAAGGTCACAATGTAGGTGATGTATGGTTCAAGGCTCGGTTAAAATTGACCAATTCGCTAGTTGAACCTAGATCCTAAAAATTCCTGCATTTTGTTTTAGTCATGCAATAATAATATATGGCATGTCTCTAAAAGAGTATATTTGAACAAAAAGTTCTATGTCATTAATGTTGAAAGAATCCCTATAGAAATAGTCAGTGACCAATTCATTGGGGGAAAATGCAGTCACCAAAGGATTTGTGGTAAAATTATGCTTGTTCAATAAAAGGTTGTATAGGATGAGGGATTCTAGGCCCTACTAATATAAGGTTTGCCTTTAACCATGCATCTTTACCGCCATCACTTGCATAGTGATCCTAGATCGATTCATATGACTTGACCTTGGATTTGACTCTCACACAGTACTACACATCTCAGCAATAGTTACTTTGTCCCATTGGCTAGATAATGTTCATTCTATTTGACACATGTTTTTGTGTAAGCTTATATATGTGTGCTCAATGCATGAGTGGTTCTGGTTTTAAATGTGATTTCGTATAGTACATGTTGTTTTGTCATAAATGATATGTGCATTATTTATCCAGTATTGCATTTAGGGGGAGAATGTGTGTTTAGTTGACTTTTGAGGGAGATAAACTTTTTCCATAAAAGTTTCTTGTTGGTATTGAGTCATACATTGAGGGGGAGTTTTTGCAGATGTTTCTTCATGATCTTGCATTATTTCATGCATGTTCTGTTATCTGTGATTATGAGTAATTTCTATATTCCTATTCCACATATGCTTTGATGTATTTGGTGAAGTGTTTCAGGAAACATGAAGACCTTTTGTCATTCTGTGACAAAAAGGGGGAGTAATTATGGGGAGATGATGGGATTGGCTCGGGACTTTGGTTTTGTCACTGAATTGCCGAAGGGGGAGTTTGTTAGTTCTTGTGTTGGCTTAATTCAATTCCAAAATGTAGAAGTTATTGTACACGGACTCAAACACTAATATAGAATGTTCAGAATCAAATCTGCACCGTTCATAATGTAGATTCATGTGTCATGAATGTCTTTGCAAAAATTTCAACTCAATCGGACTACAAACGCCCATCGATTAGAGCTTTTGATGAAGGCTGGACAGTATTTCCAGAATGCTATTTTCTCTACTGCAGGCCATGACTAGACATGGTGCTAGCATGTTCGGATATGATTTCTAGGAAGCATATTTTTGCTCCGCAAGGCCATGTCTGAACAACCCATTAACCTGTCCGAACACCCTATACCTATTATGCCCAAAAACGTGTTTTTAATGGGCCTAGGTCTAGGGTTTGATGTACTGATATATATACGTCATTATAGAAGAGAGAGGTACAGATTTATACCCCCAGAGAGTTTGTCGGAGGGTGTGCTAAGAGAGATCATATGTAGTGAGCGTTAAAGTGAATCTCTTAGAATTTAGTTATTTCTTTGATAAATCTAAGGTTGTGAAGTCGATCGGAGTTTCGGTGAAGGGAGATCACGTAGAAGAATTGTGCCAGATGTTCTAGAAAGGGCTACTGCGGTAGAAGTCAAGTGGGTCGCTTGTTTTATACAAGATAGTGTCAATTGCAAAGGTTTTGTAAGTGTGAACTTCTTGTAATCCTTATTCTTTTGCTGATTTAGTTGACCTCCTGGGTTTGACTGTCCGGGAGAGGTTTTACATTTAGAGAGTTCTCTAAATTGTTTCCTCTTGGTAACCAAAATATCTGTGTTGTTTATTGTTTATTGTTTATTGTTTCATATATTTTTGGTTGTTTATTAATTGTTAGGTCAAATTTATTTCCACATAACATTGTTTGAAACTGTTAAGAGTAAACCAGAAGGTCAACCTAGAAACTATGCAAATCTGACCTCTACAGCCTGTCAGGAAATTGTTCCCCAATAGTACATCATGCAGCAGCCTCATACTGCAAATCCAGCTCAACTGGAAACATGTTCCCCGGCAGTGCACTATACAGCAGTCTATACAAAATGCAGCAGCCCCACTTGGTTCCCTACTTCCACTCACAACAGCATACCATGTAGCAGCACTTCCACTCACAGCAGCACACCATACAGCAGCTTTTCATCCTCACTCATGGCTGCACACTCAACTTCTTGACAAGATTTTCTCCAACAAGACAATCCTCTTAGTACACCTTTATAATCATGTTTTGTATTTTCTTGTAAAGAGCACACTTGTAATTATTCTTGAACCAATTGGCTATAAATACATAATACCACTCTGTTGTTGTTGGTTAAGAAAACCAAAACAGCTTCTCTCAAATTTTCATGGTATCAGAGCAGTAAAGAGTTAACACTCATGGCTGACTCTAGCTCCTCAAACTCCTCTCCTAACAATCCACCGACAGAAATGATCTCACCCCTCTCACTTGCACCAAACTTCTCCCAACTCTTCAAACTGGAGGGGCCTAACTACCTAGGCTGAGTTGCTCAATTCCAGCCTATACTTAGAGCCAATGATCTTGAAGGAATGGTAGATGGCACTGACATCTGCCCCTCTCAATTCATTCCTAATAGTGATGGTAGTGAAGAAGTTCCTAATCCTGCCTACACTTTATGGCAGAAAAGAGACCAGCATCTTCTGAGCTGGATCATCTGCTCTCTGTTTCCACCCTTGGTTGCTTCAATGTATGGTTTGAAAACATCACACCAAGCCTAGAAATCTCTTGCTGAAAGATATGCTTCTCAGTCAAGATCACACATATCCAGCTCAAGCGGCAATTACAAAGCTTACAGCAAGGGAACAAAACCTGTTCTGAGTACCTCAACACAGCCAAGAAGTGGGCTGATCAACTCTCAGTAGTGGGAAAACCTGTTGAAGATGATGATCTTATTTCCTTTGTCATCAATGGTTTAAGTCCAGTGTACAACTCATTTGTTGCTGCATTTTCTTTTCATGTCCATGACCTTTGCCAACTTTCAAGCTGAATTACTAAGCCATGAAGTTCTTCTTCAGAGCCAAGAACACCACACTCTCACACCAGAAACAGGGAACTTTGCCCTATATACCAACAAACAAGGATCCTCAAACTTCAGCAACCAGAACTCCTCCAACTTCAGACAGACAAGGTTTCCTCCAAGATTCAATTCATACAGCCAACACTTTACTCCCAGAAACAACTCTGGCTTCTCACCAAGAAACAACAATGGCTACCCTTTTCCCAATCAGCCTGGTCACTTCAAAAATTTCAACCATGGCAACCCCAATCAGCAGGCCAACTCCAGCATGACCACCAACCACACTGGGAACACCAATCGAACTTCTAATCCACCATGTCAAATCTGTGGCAAGAACAATCACAGTGCTCTTGACTACTACCACAGAATGGACTACACCTACCAAGGTAGGCATCCACCTCCACAGTTGCCAGCAATGGTTGCTCAAGTTAATGCAGACTTTGAAACTCAAGACTGGCTGGCAGATTCAGGTGCCAATACTCACATCACTGCAGAGGTCTCCAACATCACCAATCCTCAACCCTTCAATGGAACAGATGCTGTTGGTGTAGGCAATGGGGCAGGTTTGAACATCAAAAGCTTTGGCTCATCCATTCTTCAATGTAAAACTCCTCATAAATCTCATTTTCTGGTCAAAGATATATTGCATTGTCCTGATGCTTCTGCCAATTTACTTTCTATTAACAAATTTTGTCTTGATAACAATTGTTGGTTTGCACTCACTGGTTCTAGCTTTACTGTGAAGGACAACATGACAGGGGAGGTACTGCTCCAAGGGCCTAGTGAGAATGGACTATACCCCATCCCTATGCATCCAAAATTCCTAAACAAGTGGAAGGGTCTTGCTGCTCATCTTGGAGTCAAAACCATCGATGTAGTTTGGCACCAAAGACTTGGACATCCTTCTGTTTCAGTGTTTCTGCAGCTTTTGAGAGACCTGAACCTTCCTTTGTCTAGCTCAGTAGATAAAACTAGGATATGTGAATCGTGTCAACTTGGTAAATCCAAGCAACTCCCTTTTTGTGAATCAACTAGAGTCTCTACTAGTCCCTTAGAACTTATCCATTCAGATGTTTGGACCTCTTCAATCTCATCTCTAAGTGGCTGCAAATATTATGTACTCTTTGTTGATGACTATAGCCGGTTTACCTGGCTATACCCTTTGATAAATAAAAGTGATGTTTATCAATGCTTTGTTAAGTTTACTTTTCTTGTTGAGAATCTCTTCTCTTCTAAAATAAAACAACTCCAAACTGATAATGGAGGTGAATACACTTCAGCCCTCTTCAAGCAATTCCTATCTCAACATGGAATTTTTCATAGAATGACTTGTCCTCATACATCTCAGCAAAATGGAATAGCTGAGAGAAAACATAGACATATCATGGAAATGGGTCTTACACTCTTAGCACAATCAGGTTTATCTCCAAAGCATTGGGTTGACTCCTTCATGACTGCAATTTTTCTAATCAATAGACTGCCCTCACCTGTCCTAAAAAATGAATCACCATTTTCTAAGCTTTTCAAGAAGTCCCCTGACTACACTATTCTAAAAACATTCGGGTGTTTGTGCTATCCTCTCCTAAGACCATATGCCAATCACAAGTTATCATTTAGAAGTAAACCATGCATATTCATTGGTTATGGTGGTAATCAACGTGGCTATAGATGCCTTGACCCCCAAACTCATAAGGTCTACCTCTCTAGACATGTTGTCTTCAATGAAACACAGTTCCCAGCCAAAGATATGTCTCTCTCACAAGGCTCCTGCAAGATCACTGCCTCCCCAGGTAACTCCTTAGTCATGATACCTTCTCATCTATCTAGTACACTGTGTGTGCCAACTGAACCCCATCAGGATCCACAACCTCCATCCTCACCTCCTTCTGACCAAATACATACCAGACTAAATGATCACTCATCCACTGAATCCCACTCAGTCTCACACCCTTCTATACCACCTTACCACCTAGAACAAGCTTCACAATCCTCCACTCCTTCCCCTCATCAACCTTCACCTTTTCCCCCAGCTCCTAGAATGATAACAAGATCCCAAACAGGTCATCTCAAACCAAAGGAGTTCCCTAGCTTCAAATTGTTTCACCACATCAAACACCCCTTAGTAATCTTTCAAGCCAATCTGCTACCCTCTGAACCATCAACCTACAAACAAGCTGCTACAAAACTAGAATGGAGGGATGCAATGTCACTTAAGTATAATGCTCTCCTCTCCAACCAAACCTGGACTCTCTGCCCTAGGCCTTCTCATCACAATATAGTGAGAAACAAATGGGTCTTCAAAATCAAACAAAAACTAGATGGCTCTGTGGATAGGTTCAAGGCACGTTTAGTTGCTAAAGGCTTTGATCAATTGAGTGGTATAGACTACTATGAGACCTTCAGTCCAGTTGTGAAACCTGCCACCATTAAATGCAGTTCTGCCTTGGCAGTCCAATTTGATTGGAATATCAAACAGCTTGATGTTTCAAATGCCTTTCTTCATGGCATACTAACTGAAGAGGTGTACATGGAGCAACCTCAAGGTTTTGTTCATCCTCAATACCCTGACTATGTCTGCAAATTGAACAAAGCCTTATATGGCTTAAAACAAGCACCTAGAGCATGGTTCACTCGTCTCTCTCAAACCTTACTGGACATAGGTTTTATAGGTTCTCAAGTTGATCCTTCTCTCTTCACCTATCATGTTGGATCTATACATGTCTATCTTCTGGTCTATGTGGATGACATTATTCTCACGAAATCACTCGAACTCTCACCACCATCATCAACAAGCTGCAGTGACTTTGCCATGAAAGATCTTGGCTCTTTCACCTACTTTCTGGAATTCAAGCCACTCAAACACAAAGAAGCCTTCATCTTCGATAATCCAAATACATTCTTGATCTTCTGATCGAACTCAGATGACACAATGCAAGCCCCATTCAGCTCCCGCAGGGCTCCAAAATGTCTAAGTTTGATGGAGAACCTCTCTCTAATCCTACTGAATACAGGCACATTGTAGGTGCTTTGCAATATGTCACCGTCACAAGACCAGACATTGCATATTCAGTGAACCAACTTTGTCAACACATGCATGCCCCAACCTCAGTTCACCTAACAGCAGCCAAAAGAGTCCTTCGATATCTCAAGGGGTCTATCAACCTTGGTCTGCAATATGGCAAGGGTTCTCTCACCATTACCAACTACTGTGATTCTGATTGGGCTGGTAACCCTAATGACAGGAGATCCACCACTAGATTTGGTATCTTCTTTGGCCCAAATTTAATCTCTTAGTCAGCCAAGAAACAACATGTGGTCTCTAGGTCAAGTACTGAGGCAGAGTACCGTTCTCTTTCCCTTGCAACAGCTGAAATGTTCTGGATTTGAATGTTACTCAAAGAACTCCACATCAGCCTCTCTTCTCCACCTACAATCTGGTGTGACAACTCAGGAGCTCTTGCATTGGCCTCTAACCTAGTATTCCATGCCCGCACCAAACACATTGAGGTAGATGTCCACTTTGTTCGTGAAAAGGTACTCAACCGTGACATTCAAATCCATCATCTATCCACACTTGAGCAAGTTGCAGATATCTTCACTAAGGGTCACACAACAGCACGGTTTTGCTTTCTCAGAAACAAACTCATGGTCCTTCCTCCCATGAGTTTGCAGGGGGTGTTAAGAGTAAACCAGAAGGTCAACCTAGAAACTAAATGCAACCTCTCTACACTGTCAGAAATTGTTCCCCAACAAGACATCATGCACAGCCTCATCGCAAATCCACTCAACTGAAACATGTTCCCCGGCAGTGCACCATACAGCAGTCTATACAAAATGCAGCAGCCCCACTTGGTTCCCTACTTCCACTCACAACAGCATACCATGTAGCAGCACTTCCACTCACAGCAGCACACCATGCAGTAGCTTTTCATCCTCACTCATGGTTGCACACTCAGCTTCTTGACAAGATTTTCTCCAACAAGGCAATCCTCTTAGTACACCTTTGTTATCATGTTTTGTATTTTCTTGTAAAGAGCACACTTGTAATTATTCTTGAACCAATTGGCTATAAATACATAATACCATTCTGCTGTTGTTGGTTAAGAAAACCAAAACAGCTTCTCTCAAATTTTCAGAAACACCTATACATTCAGAATAGGTGTTAATTTGAGTCAATTAGAATTTTCAAATTTTTTGGGATACTTTCATCATTTTTTTTTTTTTCGCAAAGAGGAGACATTACAAAATCGCATGACAATTAGTAAGGAGTAAATTAATGTGCATTTTCCTAAAATTTTATACTCGATCGTGGAAATCGCTGGAAAAGCACAAACTGTTGATATTATGTTTGCTATAGCAAAATACAACTAAATTCTCCAACCATACCTGAGTCAGTGCCTTGTGATGCAAGAGCAGCAAGACTAATTATGTGGAGCAGTTTTTTGGTCGATCCCCATTATATATGAGTCTTCACTATTATTAAGGCTGAAACTTGCACACACATCTCTACACTCAAATTAAATTATTATTATTATTTTGGGAACCGCATCTGAGAAAATGTAGTCGGGAATGTTTTTGTGAAATTATTTGGATGAATTTCAAGAACTTATCACATACATGATTAAGATTGTACATAATCAATTTGAGATAATTAGATTTTAACTGGGCATATACTAGTAAATGGTGGATGACATCTTGACGCAGGGTGCGTGGCGTAGTAGATTTGTAATAGCAAATAATAATAGAATCACAACTCTTTTTAAACCAAGAATTTATCAAAAAATCAAGGCAAAATTGATAGAAAATCAGTTATAGAGTGTTTCATATTAATAGATTAATCAAAATACATAAACTCTGCTTCTTATATATTAGGTTTGTTGTATTTATAATAATAAGCAAACTTGGAGCAAAAGTAAAACTTAGCCTATAATGAAAATTTTTAGAATAATAAATAAAATTGTTACAATTAAATAAAATCCAAATTTAAATAACGTAAATAATAAAATAAAATATATTTGATTGCTAGATTATTTGATTTGCTAAAATAAAATATTTATTAAAGTCCCCAATAGAGTAATCTAGTCTTTCCTTCTTAGATCCTTGCCTTTATTTCTATCTAGCTTTCCAATCTTTCATTTGCAATCCGTTTTGACCTTGTCAATACTGGAATTACCTTGTGACATGATTTTGTAAATATTTGAATTAACTTTCTAACACCACCAAGCTTGCTCAAATTCGATATCCAAAACTCGAAATATGACATTTTGAGTAAAACACGTCAAGTGTGAACTTGACCAACGAGTAAAATTGGCTTGCATCACATCTTCGTACAAGAAGTAAAATTAGACGGCTCATTAATTACTTTTGTGGAAAAAAAGAAAGAAAGATAGAGACAATATGCATGAGATTCTAGCGGTTGAATGATATGTTGCAACTTTCTTAATTTTAGAAGTTGGGGAAAAACACAAAAAAGAAAGACTAAGACTCAAGAGTGTCTCCCTCTAGAGGGACCCAAGTCCCCATTCCAAATTGTAGCATTATACATTTAAAACATATAGTGCAAGCAAATTGCGTTTACTTTAGACGGTGACAGCCACCAATTAGAAAAACCAATCACATGCTATGACCCTGCCAGCTGTATTGTCTTCCGAGGGATGTTATAAATTAGAAGGCTCCGGTACGTTATCCTCATATCCCACAACTATCATAGTGCTAAGAATGGATCAGTACAATCTGAAGGATGCTACCGAGCAAGGAAACATTGACGCCTTGTACTTGTTGATTGCAATGGAGCCGAAAGTTTTAGACAACATGGATGGGATTCCATTTATTGAAATGCCTTTACACGTAGCTGCAGCTGCAGGATAGACCGAGTTTGTGATGGAGATGATGATTTTAAAGCCATCATTTGCTAGAAAGCTTAACCCAAATGGCTTCACCCCCTTGCTCCTTGCAATGCATAATAACCATACCCAATTGGTGTGCGATCTGCTTGCTGTCCATAAGGACCTTGTTTGTGCACAAGGAAGGGGTGGTATGAATCCTTTACATTATGCAGCTCAAACAAGAAATCTCTGTCTGTTGGCTACATTTTTAAGATTCTGCCCCAAGTATATTAAAGACGTGACAAGTCGAAGTGAGACTGCTATGCACATTGCACTGAAAAACGACATGTTTGATGCATTTCAACTCCTGGTTGGATGGCTTCGACGGGCCTGGTTCGAAAAAGCAAGATATTATGGGATGAGATTACTGAATTGGAGAGATTTGAACGGTAACACTGTGTTACACATAGCAGCATCCAAAAATGAACTCCAGGCAAGCTCTTCCCATTATGTTTTCTATTGAAGAAGTAAAATAGAGGTTTATCTAGAAATATGCAAAGAAGTAGCAGTAAGAATTCAATCTCAATAACATGCTAAAAATTATCTTCAACTCATTTTATCAATCATTTGGTAGCGACATTTTACGTTAATTCTTGCTTTCATTAATTAATTTGTAACATTTGCTTCTATTTTTGTCCCTTTTAATTTTTAATTTTTTGGATGAGGAGGGGTTAAATAATGTAGACTATTTTACAGTAATGAGATCAATAAGTAATTATGCACGTACAGGTCGTGAGGTGGATATTAGATTTGGGTGCCCATGCAAACTTAAAAAATTTAGAGGATTTTACTCCTCTGGACATTGCGGTGGATAGGCAAACACAAGTGGACAACCAAGAGATGAGGAATATGCTATGCCGTGCCGGAGCAAAACGTGCTTCATCTCTTCCTAAGTTTTCTTGGGAAGATTACTTCAGATCTCCTATCCCAATTAATGAGAAGTTATTCACATGGTTCTTTCGTCAGAAAATGCTATTGTCAAACGAATTGCGAAATATGCTGCTGGTGGTTTCTGTACTGCTTATAACAGTCGCCTACCAAATAGTACTCAGTCCTCCAGGAGGATTTTGGCAAGATAATCAGTTCAATACCACAGCCGCCACCAACGCAAGTAGAGAAGTCAGTCAACCCCCACACCGCGCAGGGACAGTAATAATGGGCAGACCCTTTTTCCATCTCCTCGTGGTTATTAATAGTTTAAGCTTTTATATACCACTAGTCTTAATGGTCTTAGTCCTCCCTCCTAGTCTTCCTAGCTTCCTGCTGGTAGTACCCTTTGGACAATTGGACTCCTCTTTCTCTCCTATGGCACCTCTATAGCAATCACACCTCCGTTTCCAAGTTATTGGCTTACTTATTTTTTGTTTTTCTCTTTATTTCTTGTGTCTCACATTGCCTTCAATGCACTCGTCACTTGGAAGGATGAGGAAATTTTTTGGGCTTTTCACGATATTAAAATGTAAAAGGCTTTTCACTTGGAAGGTTGGGAGAATTTTCTGGGCTTTTCGAGGGGTAAGAACGTAAAGATATTTTCATATTAGATTTATATTTTTTATTAGGTTATTTACTATATACGTGTGCTTGTAATCAAATTCTAGTACTGTTTTGATTATCTTATTGGGATTGTCTCGACTACCACAATTTTCCTATAAATAAGAATAATGATAATTACTCTAATTATCATGTATCGTAAAGATCATAAAAAAAAATTAAAAAAAAAAAAAAGAAGAGCATAATGTAATAATCTTTATGGCAATTCTTAGTGTAGACTCGAGGTAAATGTCGAAAATTCTCTTATAACCTTTTTTATTTTTTATTGTTTCTGCTATTTCTCTATTTCTTGTTTATTTCTAAATCTTCCATTAAATGTTGAAAAAAAAAAATGCTTCATCCTAATCACCGTAGACTGCGAGTTGCATTCGTTCAGGGAAAGAAAAATTGATGTAAAAAAATTAGGCAAAGCTTTGATCGGTGTAAAAAAATTTATCACGACAATAATGAAACCGGTTGCTGTACGTAAAACTTTTAGATATAATGATTTTCTGTAAAAGCATCCCCTTATGGCTTGTGCCATTAGTATATTATATTTAAAACAGCACAATAATTCTTGTATTTGAAAACTTTCCTTTTTCATTGATTTTCCATCAATGTACAGCAGTATATATATATAAGAAATGTAGAGTATTGTTACACGAGAATCCCACAAATTGGGTCTATTGATTACAAAATATGGCTGTTATCATTTGAGATTTAATTGCTGATTTTGTCATGCCTTTTTCCAGTTGTAGCTTGATCTACGCATATTGCCTTTTTGAGAGTATTTTCAAATTGTGCAAATCTTCTCTAGCACACACTTGCCTTCACTACAAAAAATACGGCATTTACTAACGTGGCTACTGTTCACTTTTTTTGCCACGTTACCATTTCCTAACGTGTCTAAAGTTCAAACATTAGTAAATGTTTTTTTTTTTTTTTGGTTTGATATAGGGTTATCATAATTTTAAGGAGAAAAAAAAAGAAAAAAAAAATACAATTTCTAACGTGGGATAAAACCACACGTTGGAAAATTTTAGCCCATTCCTAACGTGCAATGCAGCCACACGTTAGGATTCCTTTTTTTTTTTTGGTTTGATATAGGGTTATCATAAATGAGATAGATTAGATATAGATTAGATATGTAATTTTTTTTAAATGAGATTAGATATTTAATTAGGTCATAATTAATTAGATTAGATATTTAAGGAGATGAGATTAGATATTTTTTTGAAATGAGATTACATATTTTTTGGAGGAGAAATAACAAAAAAAAAAAATGAAAATCATTTCCTAACGTGTCATTGGATAAAACGTTAGTAATTGTGTCTCATTTCCTAACGTGTCATTAGATGAAACGTTAGTAATTGTGGATTATTTAAAAAATAAAAAATTCGAAATTCCCATTTCCTAACGTGTCATTGGATGAAACGTTAGTAATTGTGTCCTATTTCCTAACGTGTCATTGGATGAAACGTTAGTAAATGTTTTTTTTTTTTTTTGGTTTGATATAGGGTTATCACAATTTTAAGGAGAAAAAAAAAGAAAAAAAAAATACAATTTCTAACGTGGGATAAAACCACACATTGGAAAATTTTAGCCCATTCCTAACGTGCAATGCAGCCACACGTTAGGATTCCTTTTTTTTTTTTTTTTTGGTTTGATATAGGGTTATCATAAATGAGATAGATTAGATATGTAATTTTTTTTAAATGAGATTAGATATTTAATTAGATCATATCTAATTAGATTAGATATTTAATAAGATGAGATTAGATATTTTTTTTGAAATGAGATTACATATTTTTTGGAGGAGAAATAACAAAAAAAATGAAAATCATTTCCTAACGTGTCTTTGGATAAAACGTTAGTAATTGTGTCCCATTTCCTAACGTGTCATTGGATGAAACGTTAGTAATTGTGGATTATTTAAAAAATAAAAAATTCGAAATTCCCATTTCCTAACGTGTCATTGGATGAAACGTTAGGAAATGTTTTTTTTTTTTTGGTTTGATATAGGGTTATCATAAATGAGATAGATTAGATATAGATTAGATATGTAATTTTTTTTAAATGAGATTAGATATTTAATTAGATCATATCTAATTAGATTAGATATTTAATGAGATGAGATTAGATATTTTTTTTGAAATGAGATTACATATTTTTTGGAGGAGAAATAACAAAAAAAAAAAATGAAAATCATTTCCTAACATGTCATTGGATAAAACGTTAGTAATTGTGTCCCATTTCCTAACGTGTCATTAGATGAAACGTTAGTAATTGTGGATTATTTAAAAATAAAAATTGAAATTCATTTCCTAACGTGTCATTGGATGAAACGTTAGTAATCAGAATCCCATTTCCTAACGTGTCATTGGATGAAACGTTAGTAAATGTTTTTTTTTTTTTTGGTTTGATATAGGTTATCATAATTTTAAGGGAGAAAAAAGAAAAAAATACAATTTCTAACGTGGGATAAAACCACACGTTGGAAAATTTAGCCCATTCCTAACGTCAATGCAGCCACACGTTAGGATTCCTTTTTTTTTTGGTTTGATATAGGGTTATCATAAATGAGATAGATTAGATATAGATTAGATATGTAATTTTTTTTAAATGAGATTAGATATTTAATTAGATCATATCTAATTAGATTAGATATTTAATGAGATGAGATTAGATATTTTTTTGAAATGAGATTACATATTTTTGGAGGAGAAATAACAAAAAAAAATGAAAATCATTTCCTAACGTGTCATTAGATGAAACGTTAGTAATTGTGTCCCATTTCCTAACGTGTCATTAGATGAAACGTTAGTAATTGTGGATTATTTAAAAAATAAAAAATTCGAAATTCCCATTTCCTAACGTGTCATTGGATGAAACGTTAGTATTGAAACATATTTCCTAACGTGTCATTGGATGAAACGTTAGTAAATGTTTTTTTTTTTTTTTGGTTTGATATAGGGTTATCATAATTTTAAGGAGAAAAAAAAAAGAAAAAAAAATACAATTTCTAACGTGGGATAAAACCACACGTTGGAAAATTTTAGCCCATTCCTAACGTGCAATGCAGCCACACGTTAGGATTCCTTTTTTTTTTTGGTTTGATATAGGGTTATCATAAATGAGATAGATTAGATATAGATTAGATATGTAATTTTTTTTAAATGAGATTAGATATTTAATTAGATCATATCTAATTAGATTAGATATTTAATGAGATGAGATTAGATATTTTTTTTGAAATGAGATTACATATTTTTTGGAGGAGAAATAACAAAAAAAAAAAATGAAAATCATTTCCTAACGTGTCATTAGATGAAACGTTAGTAATTGTGTCTCATTTCCTAACGTGTCATTGGATGAAACGTTAGTAATTGTGGATTATTTAAAAAATAAAAAATTCGAAATTCCCATTTCCTAACGTGTCATTGGATGAAACATTAGTAATTGTGTCATATTTCCTAACGTGTCATTGGATGAAACGTTAGTAAATGTTTTTTTTTTTTTTTTTTTTGGTTTGATATAGGGTTATCATAATTTTAAGGAGAAAAAAAAAAAGAAAAAAAAATACAATTTCTAACATGGGATAAAACCACACGTTGGAAAATTTTAGCCCACTCCTAACGTGCAATGCAGCCACACGTTAGGATTCCTTTTTTTTTTTTGGTTTGATATAGGGTTTTCATAAATGAGATAGATTAGATATGTAATTTTTTTTAAATGAGATTAGATATTTAATTAGGTCATATCTAATTAGATTAGATATTTAATGAGATGAGATTAGATATTTTTTTTGAAATGAGATTACATATTTTTTGGAGGAGAAATAACAAAAAAAAAAAAACATGAAAATCATTTCTTAACGTGTCATTGGATGAAACGTTAGTAATTGTGTCCATTTCCTAACGTGTCATTGGATGAAACGTTAGTAATTGTGGATTATTTAAAAAATAAAAAATTCGAAATTCTCATTTCCTAACGTGTCATTGGATGAAACGTTAGTAATTGTGTCCCATTTCCTAACGTGTCATTGGATGAAACGTTAGTAAATGTTTTTTTTTTTTTTTTTGGTTTGATATAGGGTTATCATAATTTTAAGGAGAAAAAAAAAAGAAAAAAAAATACAATTTCTAACGTGGGATAAAACCACACGTTGGAAAATTTTACCCATTCCTAACATGCAATGCAGCCACACGTTAGGATTCCTTTTTTTTTTTGGTTTGATATAGGGTTATCATAAATGAGATAGATTAGATATAGATTAGATATGTAATTTTTTTTAAATGAGATTAGATATTTAATTAGGTCATAATTAATTAGATTAGATATTTAATGAGATGAGATTATATTTTTTTTTTTTGAAATTTGAGATTACATATTTTTAGGAGGAGAAATAACAAAAAAAAAGAAAAGGAAAATCATTTCCTAACGTGTGGCTGCATGCCACGTTAGTATTTTCCTAACGTGGAAGGCTTCCACACGTTAGGAAATGTATTTTCAAAAATTGTTTTTTTATATGAGATATTATTTATATTGTTACTTAATTAGGCTATATTAATTAATTAGATTAGATATGTAATTTTTTTTAAATGAGATTAGATATTTAATTAGGTCGTAACTAATTAGATTAGATATTTAATGAGATGAGATTAGATTTTTTTTTTTTTTTTGAAATGAGATTACATATTTTTTGGAGGAGAAATAACAAAAAAAAATTGAAAATCATTTCCTAACGTGTCATTGGATGAAACGTTAGTAATTGTGTCCCATTTCCTAACGTGTCTTTGGATGAAACGTTAGTAATTAGGTCCCATTTTCTAACGTGTCATTGGATGAAACGTTAGTAATTGTGTCTCATTTCCTAATGTGTCATTAGATGAAACGTTAGTAATTGTGGATTATTTAAAAAATAAAAAATTCGAAATTATCATTTCCTAACGTGTCGTTGGATGAAACGTTAGTAATTGTGTCCAATTTCCTAACGTGTCATTACATGAAACGTTAGTAATTGTGGATTATTTAAAAAATAAAAAAATTCGAAATTCCCTTTTCCTAACGTGTCATTAGATGAAACGTTAGTAATGGGAGATTATTTAAAAAATTCAAAAAAAATTCAAAATTCCCATTTGCTAACGTGTCATTAGATGACACGTTAGTAATGGGGGATTATTTAAGACAAGACAAAAAAAAGAAAAAAATACAAGTTCTAACGTGTCATAATGGCCACACGTTAGGATTCCATTTTTTTTGGGGTTTAATATAGTGTTATCATAATTTTAAGACAAAAAAAAAAAGATAAAAAAAAAAAACAAGTTCTAACGTGTCATAATGGCCACACGTTAGGATTCCTTTTTTTTATTTTTTTAATACAGTGTTATCATAATTTTAAGAAGAAAAAAAAAACAGATTACAAATCCTAACGTGGGGCACTATGCCACACATTAGAAAATGCAGTTTTGAAAATGGCCAGTTGGCCTGCACCCCCGCCTACCCTTCCCCTTTTTTTCTTCTTCTTTCTTCCCCATTCTTTCCCTCTCCGCGATAGCTCTGTCTCCCTCTCCCCTGCACCTCACTCCTCCCCTGCAGCTCCGGTGACCCTGCTGCTCCGGCGTCCTCCTGTCTCCCGCCATTAGTAGATTCTTTAGATTAGGGACAGAATCTGTAGTTACCATTAGTAGATTCTGTAGCTTAGGGACAGAATCTGTTGTTACAATTTTTTTTTTCCTTAATAGCTGTTTGGATGTCAGTTAGAAATATTTTATTTTTCTCTTTCTACGCTGCTTTTGAAAAGTGTAAATATGTATATTTCTTTTACATTTATTTTCAGGTTGAAGCTTTGTCTTCTGGGTCCAGGGCATTGCCCTCATCAGTCACAGCCAAAGTGAACACTGGTTAGCGACTCTCTTAAATTAATTTTATTTCTTCTGGTTTGTTTTGTTCCATTTATGCGGCTTGCAGCTTCTCCAAATTATCTGCTATTTTTCCCAAAGCCCAGAGGTCCCTACTCTTCATGGACCGACTCTGCCTCTCTCTTGTATTCTGATTCAAAAAGATTTATTTGCAATCACTAACATAAAAACACAGATAAGGAATCAGTTCTTCTTTGACAGTGAAGAAAAAAGTTTGAATTTTTTTTCTACATCCCAGCACCTGCCTTAAGTGTTTCTACCCAGTAACTGATCTTATTGCCCATTGGGTCACATCGTTTTGGTTGTAATTTATGATGATGATGATTTCAAGTCAAGTGTTATTTGACTAACTGCATATCTCTCACTTTCTGTGCTCGAAGATGAACCATCAATGGGACTACCCAAGCTATCTGTCAAATTTTTTCTTCATGCCGGCGGAAATTTTTTCTTTTGCTTATGCCCTATGTTTTATTTTGTATCAGGTACTAATAGCTGCTTTCCGCAAAATCCTCAAAGCTACTTGGAATGCAAAAGAAAGGTTTCCTCTCTGTCTCTCCCTCTCTCTGTCTCTCTCTCTCTCTCTCATTAATTCTATAGTTATATCCTATATGACTTCAGAATTATTATGATTGCTTGTTCTGCTCATTTGCTGGAACTATGGAATCTGTAGGCTGTGGATGTTCCTGATGTCTTCCTTGTCAATGGCAGAAGAAGTCCTTGGTCAGATATCTGGTTACAATGTTGAGGTGATAACTTGTGCCCTTTTGAAATGCTGTATAGTTGGGCTGCTGCAGTGATGGTTTATTTTGAATTTGTACAATCTAAAAGTTTTGTTTTCCTCTCATGTTTTAATGTCTTAATAGTAATGTTTGTCAGAATTTGTGAATGTGTGGATTGTGTTCTGTTTTTGTTTGGGTTACCACATTTTTATTTATTTGATATTTTTTTGCAGGTGGAGAACATAGATCGCTTGGTGCATCATGCCATTGCTGCTGCCTCTGCTCTTCCGGATCTTCGAGGTAAGATTAATGTGTGTATAAAATTGATTGCTACAGTTAGGTTTGTAATAGATTTGTTGGTACATCACATGTGCTTTGACAATTTTCAAATACTACATTATTTTCTTTCAGATTGCTTAATCTATGCCATTGTACTTTTCTGTCATCGAATTCAGTTGAAAGTTTATTACTGACCAACATAGAAACATGCATTTTGGTAGATAAAGCGTGTCATGTAAATTTGATTTTATGCTGAATGAGAGAACACAGCTTTGAGGCTGCATTTTGATTTCAGTAAATACATATTTCGGCATTGTTCGAAAGTAATATTTTATATACATTTTGGGTTACCTTTTCTCTTCTTGCACAGTTTCTGAAGATTTTTTTTTCTTTCTTTGGTGCTTTATTTCAAGACCGATATGACGGGATGCCTAACCATGTTGAATCTAAGCTTTTGCCTTTTCAGTGTGATGGTGTTAGGTATGTAGTGGATTTGGATATTTGTCCTCATTGGACTACTGTTATTTAACATGCATTAATTATTTTCCCCAGGAACATGATGAAGTTTCTCTATTACTTCATTATCACTGAACTATGGTAATTTTGAAACTAATATGCGTTTTTATAAGTTTTTTTCAGGTTTATCTTGCAGCATGGAGGGCGTGTTCTCCTAGCAGATGAAATGGGACTGGGAAAGACTTTGCAGGAAATTGATTCTCACTCGAACCATTTCTAGTCTTCAATGTGATTTAAGCATGTATATTGAGTTCATGTGTCTTTTTCAGGCTATTGCTGTAAGTGCATGCATCCGTGATTCGTGGCCTGTCCTTATTCTTACAGCTTCCTTACGTCTGCATTGGGCTTCAGTAAGTGTTTTGTTAACTTCATATTTCAGATTTTGAAGATGGCTTCTGCCCAAAGTGCATTTGATCTTCTTCTTTCTTTTATTTTGTTTTTGTTTTTGTTTTTTTTTAATTTTGTTTTTCTTTTCCTTTTCAGATGATTCAACAATGGCTGGATATTCCTCCATCAGATATACTTGTATGTTGTCTGAAGTCCCTTTCTAAAATTTTTTGGTTACTTTTTCTTTTGTTGTCGAAGCTGGAATCTTAAGCACGTTAGTAATTGAAAAAAAAAAGCATTAAAGCCACAAGCAGCTGTGCACAAAAAAAAAATATATATACATTTACTAACGTGTGTATGGGTTACCACGTTAGTAAATGTAAAAAAATTAATACCAATTGCTAACGTGTGTCTATAGCTAACACGTTAGTAAATGAAAAACCATTACTAACGTGTCCATTCCTAGCACGTCACTAAATGAAAAACGATTACTAACGTGTCTATAAGTGCCACGTTAGTAAATGGAAAAACAAAAGCTAACGTGTCTATATGCTACCACGTTAGTAAATGGATGTTTTTTTTTTTTTTTTAACTTAAAAACAAGGGCTAACGTGTGTATAGTTGGCACGTTAGTAAATGTAAAAAATTTCCTAACGTGTCTATATACTACCACGTTAGTAAATGGAATTTATCATTTTATTTTTTATTTTCCCATTTGCTAACGTATGAACAGTAACACGTTAGTAAATGCTAACGTTCTACATGCATGACACGTTAGGAAATTTCCATTTCTAACTGCTAGTTTACCAACGTGTTAGAAACGTTAGAAACAGTATGTACGGCCCATTTACTAACGTGTCAGATACCTTAAAACGTTAGTAAATGAGCGTTAGTAAATGACATCTTTTTTGTGGTGCTTGTGGAGTTTTCACATGGGCTGGCACATTGAATGGTTGAGTAACAGTTGTAGGATTGATATTTTTGGGAGAGTGAATCTGTGATATTTTCAGTATTTGAAATAGGCTGAATATCCTCACTTGTCTGCTGAATATCCTCACTTGCCTTAATATGCCCCCTCAATTGAAGCGGAATTTCCATGATGCTGAGATTGTCACGTAAGGTCGAGTAGCGTGTAGATACCAAAGGTTTGGTAAAAATATTAGCCTTTTGATCTTTGGTAGAAATAAATCGAACCATTAGATTTTTAGATGCTACTTTATCACAGACAAAATGGAAGTCAATTTCGATATGCTTGGTGCGGGCATGAAACATTAGATTGGCAGTAAGGTATGTAGCGCCAAGGTTATCACACCATAATGTGGGTGGGGTCGCCATGAATATGCCAAGTTCCTTAAGAAGAGACTGTATCCATTGTAGTTCAGCAGTGGTGTTAGCAAGAGATCGGTACTCGGCTTCGGTGCTAGAGCGGGAGATTGTTGCTTGTTTTCTAGAGCTCCAAGAGATAAGATTATGCCCAAGAAAGATACAGTAGCCACCAGTGGAGCGACGGTCATCCGGGCAGCCCGCCCAATCAGCATCGGAGAAAGCATGTAATTGATGAGCAGAATTTCGTCGAATATGCAAGCCATGGAAGAGTGTGTGTTTCAGGTACCGCAAAATTCGCTTAACAGTGGTCCAATGAGGAATGGTTGGATGTTGGAGAAATTGACAGACTTTATTGATGGCAAATGAGACGTCTAGTCTTGTGAGAGAGAGGTACTGCAGTGAACCAACAATGTTGCGATAGAGAGATGGGTCATCAAAAGCTTCTCCATCAAATCTTGACAAAGTGGTAGAAAAGGACATGGGAGATGTCACAGTTTTGGTAGTGAGCATGTTGGTCTTCTGAAGGAGGTCCAATATATATTTTCTTTGTGACAAAAATAGGCCATGTGGGGCATGAATGACTTCCACCCCTAAGAAATAGTTGATACGGCCAAGGTCCTTGATGGGAAAGTCTCCTTGGAGCTTAGAGATAAGGCGGTCAATGAGTGCAGAATTTGGGCTTGCAACAAGAATATCATCCACATAAATGAGGATGAAAATTGTGGTAGCTCCATGACCAAAGATGAAGAGAGAAGTGTCAGCCCGTGAGCCCTGAAAACCAAGTTCAAGAAGACGTGAGCTAAGGTGAGAGAACCACGCCCGTGGAGCTTGTTTCAAGCCATAGAGTGACTTTTTGAGATGACACACATGATCTGGAAAGGATGGAAGAGTAAATCCTGGTGGTTGAATCATATATACATCTTCCTGCAAAAATCCATGTAAAAAAGCATTTGTTACATCTAATTGTTTTATACACCAATTGGAGGATACTGCAATAGATAGAACCATACGAATGGTGGTTGGTTTAACCACCGGACTAAAAGTGTCTCCATAATCAATCCCAGGTTGTTGGTGGAACCCTTTGGCAACCAATCATGCCCTGTATCGATCAAGAGTGCCGTCAGATTTGCGCTTGATTTTATATATCCATTTGCACCCAACAAGATTCATGTGTGGCTTGCGTGGGACAAGTGTCCAAGTTCCATTCTGCAGTAGGGCATTAAATTCAGAATTCATGGCTACTCTCCATGGTGCTAATTTGTTGGCAGCTGTGAAGGATGTAGGCTCCTCAAATTGTGCATCGATCATGGCAAGAAGGGCCTTCGGTTAAGAATAAGGAATAGTCCCATCTTTAAATGTACGAGGCTTGTGAACATGGCTCTTGGATCGTGTCTGCATGGCATGTGTTGGACGTGGAGGACATCCAGTTGTGGCATGAGGAGCATTAGTGGGCATAATTGCAATTGGAGGCTTCTGTGAGCATGTGGCAGTAATGGGCACATTAGGTGGTAATGTAGGAGGCACTTGGGCAAGCTGTAATGCACTGACGGGTTGGGCAGCATGAGTTTGTGAGTTGTGAGGAGATAAGGAGCTGGATGGTTCTAAAGGGACAAGTGGTGGGTCATGTGTTGGTGAAGGAGTGACATGTGGAGAAGGAAAGAGTTGTAGTGTGGAAGGTAAGTGGATGGGTTGGGTGGATTGGGTTGCTATAGACATGGAGTTAGTTTGGAAAAGGGAACATGGTTTCATCAAAGACCACATTACGGGATATATAGATACGACCCGAAGGAATGTGAAGACACCGGTAGCCTTTATGTTGAAAACTATAGCCTAAAAAGACACAGAGTTGGGAGCAAAAAGCAAGTTTGTGTTTGTTGTATGGACGTAAATGAGGCCAACATGCACAACCAAACACTTTCAAAAAATTATAATCAGGAGTGGTGTGAAATAAAATTTCAAATGGAGATTTGTTTTGAGTGACTGGGGAAAGGAGACGATTGATTAAAAAAGAGCCAGTTAGGAATGCTTCATCCCAAAATTTTAGAGGCATAGAAGCGGATGCAAGTAATGAGAGACCTGTTTCAACAAGATGTCGATGTTTTCTTTCGACGGATCCTTGCTGTTGGTGAGTGTGAGGACACGAGATCCTATGAGAGATCCCTTGTTGAGATAAAATTGTGTTTAATGGTCGAAATTCACCCCCCCCAATCTGATTGAATGGCCTTGATTTTTCGATCAAACATCTTTTCCACATGTGCTTGGAATTTTAAGAAAATAGAGGTAACAGCAGATTTGGTAGCAATTGGAAATAACCACACAAATTTACTGAAATCATCAATAAAGCATACATAATACCGATTTCCATTATTTGAATAAAAAGGGGAAGGTCCCCATACATCGGTAAAAATTAATTCCAATGGAAAATGCGAGACAGAAGGAGAAAGATGAAACGGAAGTTCGTGACTTTTACCCATATGACATGCAGGACAAATGCCAGAGACTTTATTTTTTAGAGTGGCAAGGTGATGAGTACGAACAACTTGGCTGACGATACGGAGAGACGAATGGCCGAGTCTGCAATGCCACCTATCTATGGAAGCACGTTCTCCCAATAAAGTTAAGCGAGGAGAGGGAGGACATGAGGGGAACGTGTAGAGTCCATCTTTACTCTGTCCGCGGAGAAGGGTATTGCCCCTGAGAGGATCCTTTACACAAAAAAATGAACGGTGAAATTCAAAGTAAACATTGTTATCACGAGTGAATTGTGAAACAGATAAAAAATTCTTTTTAATGTGAAGGACATGAAGCAGATGTTTCAACATAAACGTAGCATGAGGAAAAATTAATTTGGAGGAACCAGTATGGCGTATAGTCAAACCTTGCCCATTGCCTACATGTAATTTGTTTGTGCCATTGTAACCATCAGCTTGTAGGTTGAGGTTTACAAGATCTGCAGTTACATGGTTGGTAGCCCTAGTGTCGGGGTACCAATTGAGATCACTGCCGGATGGAGATGATGAAGCAAACAAAGGCACATATTAGATGAGTTTTCTTGTTGAAAAGAGTAATCAAACCTATGATAGCAAGTGAGAGTAGTGTGACCCGGTTTGTTGCACACTTGGCAGACTTGGCGTGGAGTGGAGTTGGTTGAGGACATTGGTGGTCCTCTGCCACGGCCAGAACGTCCACGAGAGCCATGGGACCGGTTGTGAAAGCTATGGGCAGTGTGATGAGTTGTCCCTCGGTAGGAACCATTGGAGGAGGACTGCCCACGGTAAGGTCCTTTATTTCTTTGAGAAAAAGGACGGGCAGCTGCCAGATTTGTAGATGGAAATACAGAGTCAGCAGCAGTGGTGTTGTGTTCTAAACGCATTTCATGCGTAAGAAGATGAGAATATAACTCTTCAGTGGACATTGGGTCCACATAAGTGGTGACAGACATCACAAAGGGATCATATTCAAATCCTAGGCCTGCAAGTAAAAAGGAAGTTAGCTCAAAATCATTGAGTGGTTGTCCTGCTGCCGACAATGTTTTAGCTAGTGTCTTGAATTTCTGAAAATATTCATAAATGGTGGAGCCCCCCTTTTTAAGTGTTGCTAGTTGGTAGTGGACCTGCATGATCCTAGCCTGAGATTGGGAGGAGTACATGCGCTCCAAAGCATTCCACACTTCACTTGAGGTGGAGTAGCCGATGACTTGAGAAATTAAATTCTCTAAAATGGTGGACACAATGGTGCTAAGAACCATTTGGTCTTGTTGAAGCCATGTGAGAAAGGCTGGATTTGCAACCTTATTTGTTGAACCCTTTGATGGGGTGGGATTGTCAATTGTTTGTGATGGGGAAAGGACAGTGCCTTCAACAAAGCCATATACATTTTGGGCTTTAAGATAGGTGGTCATTTGCCATTGCCAAGTGATATAGTTGTCACGAGTCAATTGGGCAGTGACACGGTGATTCAGATTGTTGAAGAGGGAAGCAGGAGAAAAAATTGTTGTGGGTGATTGAGGAGCAGTAGGAGAGGTAGTGTTGGAGGTGGTGGATGAAGTGGCCATAGCTAAGGATCAGAAAAAATTTGACGTGAGTCTTAGAGAAGCTCTGATACCATAAAACAGCACAATAATTCTTGTATTTGAAAACTCTCCCTTTTCATTGATTTTCCATCAATGTACAGCAGTATATATATACAAGAAATATAGAGTATTGTTACACAAGAATCCCACAAATTTGGTCTATTGATTACAAAATATGGCTGTTATCATTTGAGATTTAATTGCTGATTTTGTCATGCCTTTTTCCAGCTGTAGCTTGATCTACGCATATTGCCTTTTTGAGAGTATTTTCAAATTGTGCAAATCTTCTCTAGCACACACTTGCCTTGTGGAGTTTTCACATGGGCTGGCACATTGAATGGTTGAGTGACAGTTGTAGGATTGATATTTTTGGGAGAGTGAATCTGTGATATTTTCAGTATTTGAAATAGGCTGAATATCCTCACTTGTCTGCTGAATATCCTCACTTGCCTTAATAATATTTTATGCCTCATAGGCTCATATGCTCATATGCAGTAAACTATAACTACAGTGGCAAATTGGTATTTTTATGTAATTATTAATACACTTGCAGGGGAGGGAGAGGGGGGCAATTCCCCAGTACTCTAGCTCCTGAACCAACGCATGCATGGATCATATGCAGAGACGAAAGCAGGGGGGCCACCTCTAAAAAATATATTTAAAAAGATTTATTTACCTCAAGGGATTTGCCTTAAATGCTGTTTTTTCGGCATGTATGCTATTAAAAAATTGAATGGTAAGGATTTAGTTAAAATAATTGAAATGTTCAAATCTGTCATAATAAATATCAAGGCTTTCGCCCTTCTTGTGATCAAGGCTTTGCCCCTTCTTGCTGAGGAAGCTTTTGCCCTTCTTGTGATTAAGGCTTTAATCAAGAAATTTGAGGGCTTGCCCAAGAAATTCAAGGGGAGCGGAACTGTTCAAGGAGGCCGTTTTAAGTTTTTGCTGTATACTGTACCAAAAATGAAGAGGTTTTGTTATATAATTAAAGAGGTCATTTGTGAAAAAATCCTGCCACATGACATGACCATAGTCCAAGCAAATTTTGTTTAGACGGTGACAACCACCAACTGGAGAAACCAATCACATTGCTACGATTCTGCCAGACTAATGAGATTCTGCGGGTGCAACTTGGTTAGAAATTTGGGGAAAAACACAAAAAAGTTCAAATACCAACAGTGTCTGATCCTCTGGAGCAATGATGGAGGGAGGGGGGACCGGGGTGGGCCATGGTCCCCCCCAAATAAGGAAAAATAATAATTAGAAGTATAAAAAATTTTTAAAAAAAATGTAAAATTTGGTTATAATTTTAGTTATATGGCCCCTCCCAAAAAAATTTTGGCCTTATTTTTAGATTTTATGGCCATATCCAATAAAATTTTTTGGCCCTATTTTTAATTTTTTGGGCTATATCAATTAAGTCTTTATTTTATTTTACTTTCAAACGCTCATTTTTTCAATTCCTTAAGTAGTCTTTAGTTTAAAAAACAACAAAAGTAATTTTTTTTAATAAAAATATTCTAAGGAACATAAATTTTTTTTTGACTGGCCCCTTCCATAAAATTTTCTGGCTCCGTCCCTGTCTGTCTGGAGGACCCGTGTCTGATGTCCCCATTAGAAATTGTAGTGCAATCAAATCGTGTTTAAAAAATGGCGTTCACACGACCAAGTCCCCTTGAAGGTTTAAACAAAGGCGTTCACATGACATGACCATGGTCCAAGCAAATTGTGTTTAGACGGTGACAGCCACCAACTGGAGAAACCAATCGCATTGCTACAATTCTGCCAGCTGTATGGTCTTCCAAGGGATGTTAAATTATATCCTCGTCCCACAACTATCATAGTGCTAAGAATGGATCGGTACAATTTGAAGGATGCTGCCGAGCAGGGAAACATTGACGCCTTGTACTCGTTGATTGCAATGGACCCGAAAGTTTTAGACAAGATGGATGAGATTCCATTTGTTGAGACGCCTTTACACGTAGCTGCAGCTGCAGGACAGACCGAGTTTGCGATGGAGATGATGATGTTAAAGCCATCATTTGCTAGGAAGCTTAACCCAAATGGCTTCACCCCTGTGCTCCTTGCTATGCATAATAACCAAACCTATTTGGTGCGTGTGCTGCTTGCTGTTCATAAGGACCTTGTTTGTGCACAAGGAAGGGGTGGTATGAATCCATTACATTATGCTGCTCAAATAGGAAACCTCGATCTATTGGTTGAAATTCTAAGAGTTTGCTCCAAGTCTATTCTTGAAGATGTGACAAGTCGAGGTGAGACTGCTCTGCATGTTGCACTGAAAAATGACAAGTTAGATGCTTTTCAATTCCTGGTTGGATGGCTTCGGCGGGCCTGGTTTAAAAATTCAATATTTTTGGAGATGAGGATATTGAATTGGAGGGACGTGGATGGTAACACTGTGCTGCACATTGCAACATCCAAAAATCAACTCCAGGCAAGTTCTTTCCACTATGTTTTCTAGTGAAAAAGTAAAATAGAGTTCGCATATATAAATGAGTACTGTGAAGAAATTTATCCTATTTCTCAATACATGTGAGATGTGATTAACAAGAAAAAAGCAAAAATCAATTACACAACATTAGGATTTAAGTGGTTTGGCTTAACAAGCCTATATCTACTTGTGGAGACAAGCATGAGAAAATTCATTATCAAAAGATAAAGTACAAAATAGTAAGAGTAAAAAACCCTCAGAATCTAAAGATTCAATATACAAAAATCTCACTATCACAGGTTATTCCCAAAGAAAAATATGAAAGACAAAAGAACAAAATCTCTTTCTGTAAAAACAGATGGCGGCTAGTCTCTCAATTTTTATTTCTCACTGCACCATTTTCTTGTTCTTTGTCTCCTCCAAAAACACCAAGAAAACTTGAAGCCAACTCTCCTTTTTCCCTTTTGCGGCTTGCTCTTGTGCAGCATCTCACATCTTCCGTACTTTTTCCTCTCTTCTTGTGGCACATGAGCTCATTGAGAATGCTCTTAACAAGCTCAATTCTTTATTTTATATTTAACTATTACCAAGCATGCTCCTTACATTCCAAGAGCCAAAAAGTTAAAGTTATATAATTCTTTAAGCTTATTTTTTACTCTTTTCTCTCTAAGTAATGTTATAAGTCTTTCTTGTATCACTCCAAGAATGATGTGCATTCTAAATTCATCATTGAACTTGTGCTTGATATTACTGAATTATGATTAAATGGTTATTTTAAAAGCTGTCTCACTCTTGGAGAAACATAAGAGAGACACAAGAGTAGTGGCGGAACTACATGGTGCCTTGGGAGGTTGAAGACCACCCCCCAATACTCCATTGTTTTCCCCAATTTCTTAAAAAAATTATAGTTTTACCCTCCAATTTTTTTAATTTTGCCTCCCCCCAAACTCCAAATACTAGTTCTACTCCTGTATAAAAATGACTTCTTGAATTACACGTCTTTCCCTTATTGATTCAAAACTAATAAAAATAATATTTAATTAAAGTAGAGAAATGTATGCATAGTGAGTTTGATATTTGTTTAATTTTTTAAGTGGCTCTTCAAATTTGATTTTTTTTTTTCCAAATTTAACTTTTATTTGAAGAGTCCATTGTGAATGCATTTATGGAACTACAAGACAGACACAAGAGTGGTGGAGGCAAGGCACCATGTTTTCCCCAAAAAAATTTACCTGCAAATTTTTTAATTTTTTTAATTTTACCCCATTGTGAGTGCTTTTACGGAAGACCAAAGCCACAAAAGAATGGGTTGAAAGGCATACACCACGTCAACAATGAGGTCTATCTAGAAACATGCAAAATGCAAACAAGCTAGTAGCAGTAAGATTCAATCTCAATAACATGCTAACAATTATCTTCAACTCTTTTTATTAAGCATTTGGTTGAGACATTAATCTACGTTCTTTTTTTTCTTTAATATTCTGTAACGTTTGCTTTTTATTTTTGTCCTTTTTATTTTCTTTTTAGCATTTTGGTATTTTTTGGGGGGTTGGGAGGGGGTTGAATAGTGTAGACTATTTTAAAGTGATGGGATTGATAATTGTGCACCCGGCCTCTAAGTTGTACATGCAGGTGGTGAAGTGGTTATTGAATAGTAGAAGACTTTATGTAAACGCCAAGAATTCAGTGGATACTTCTACTGCTCTGGACATCGCGGTGGGTAGGCGAACACAAGTGGACAACCAAGAGATGAGGAAAATGCTATGCCGTGCCGGAGCAAAATGTGCTTCATCTCTTCCTAAGTTTTCTTGGGCAGATTACTTCAGATCTCCTGTCCCAATTAATGAGCGGTTATTCATATATTTCTTTCGTGGGAAAATGCTAATGTCAAACGACATGCGCAATATGCTGTTGGTGGTTTCTGTACTGCTTGTAACAATCGCCTATCAAGCTGTACTCAGCCCCCCTGGAGGATTTTGGCAAGATAACTTCATTCCTGGAACCAATAATCAGTTCAATATCACAGGCTTCACAGCCGCCACCAGCGCTACTAATGAAGTCAATCAAGTCCCACATCAGTTGGGGACAGTAACCATGGCTAGACACTTTTTCCATCTACTCGTGGTTATTAATACTTTAACCTTTTATATACCACTATTCTTAATTGTCATAGTCCTCCCTCCTGATCTTCCTAGTTTCCTGCTCATCATATCCTTTGGACTCCTCTTTCTCTCCTATGGCACCTCTATAGCAATCACAGCTCCGCTTCCAAGTTATTGGCTTCCTTATTTTTTATTTTTCTCATTCTTTCTACTGTCCAACATTGCCTTGTTTGTCTTCGTAGTTTGGAAGCATGAAACAGTTTACTACGCTTTCTTTGATCCTGAAGAACTGTATTGAGCCATGTATCCTTTCATGCAATGTAGTTTTATGTTAGAAAATATATTTCCTACATTGAAAAATATATATATATATATATATTTACATTGTAATCAAGTTCGATGGTAATTAAATCAATCAAATTTGTTTGTTATACTTATCTATTTCAATTATGAGCATTTGTATTGTAATATTAATCAAGCAATAAGAGCATAATGTAGTTCTTTGGGCTTTATCTGCGAACATAAGTCATAGACCGAGCTGCGTAAAATTATTGTGTCTCTTTTATTATTTTGTTTATTTATTTTCGTTGTTTATTTATAATTTCTTATTTCATTATGAATTTCTTCAATTTAAGCTTGATCAATACCATTGCACCTTGCCAAGGAGCTAAATTTCCTAAATGTATATGACTTATTATAGTCAAGAAATGTCACGATATGGATAAAGCACAAAATTGCGTTAATTGAACTTTAATTTATATATGAGCATAAGTAATTACTAGAAGAACATCTAGTATTCTCTAAATAAATTAATATAAACTCATAAAATAAAATTTTGGAAAAATTATATTATCTCTATCATGCTATCAACTATCAAGCAACTTATTTTATCATTCTAAACTTCTAATTTTCACAATGTCTTTCGCAAACTACTATTAAGTTGTAAATATTGTCCCATTTTATGCAAAATATGACAAAATACCTCCGATAAAAACAAGTGTGTGCTCATAGAGCCTTTGATTTATCACCGACAATAATGAAACAGCTATTGTAAAACTTTTAGTAATATAACAATAAACTATGAGTGAATATATAATTATTTTCTGTAAAAACATCTCCTTATATATGGCTTATGCCATTAGTATATTATATTATATGTTTATGCCTCAGATATATGCAAGGGTCGTGCAATCCTTCTGGGATTGGTATACTATAACTAAATAAGGGTATTTTTATGTAATTATGAATACACTTGTAGAGGAGGGAGAGGAGGCCACTTCGCCAGTACCCTAACTCCCGAGAGTAGTGCTGTTATACGGTTGTGGCAAAAATCATGAGTTTTTTGTCTTCCACTTAAATGCTGCCACGTCATCTATTGCACCATAAGAAATAAGAACAAAAACACCCGATCAACAACCCAGCAAAAGAGAAAGAGAGAACCTATGGAACACGTTTGGGTCACCGGAGAGAAAGAGAACCACGACCAGTGATGGGTCTCGACTAGGTCACGCGTGACCCACAACTGCGTCTGGTCGTGTCCCACGGCTAGGTCACCATCTATGGCGAGTTTTGAGGCATCTCCGGCGACCGTTCTACCAAAATCAACCTAAAAAATCGTTTCTAATGCCTCAATTTAATTTTGGATTAAAAACTAAAACCTATAGGGGAAAGTTAACTCTTGTTGGGGTTTTATCATCCTAAAATTCTCATTGGTGTCACTGACCGGCTAAGCGAGGTGGAGCAGCCGTTCTTCCTTCTCTTCTTCCTCTTTTCTTTCTCTGCTGGTCACCCCTTGTTCTTCTCGTTCATCCTTCGTTTTCATTCTTCTAGCTGCCAAAATCTAGTGTTTTCGGTCTACACAAGCTTTTTGCAATTTTTTTGTTTTAGATGAAGTGTCTTACTACTATTGGAGGGCGTAAATTGGGTCATTTACGCCTTGGCCGAACGGAAGATATTCTTGAAAAACGCTATGCAGACTCCAAACATTTGTTTATCACAATTTATGCGGAATTAAAACTATAAAGCAATAAACAATTCAATCAACAAAATATCTAAAGCAATAAAAAAGCAGACACAGATATTTTGGTGACGAAGAGGAAACCAATTAGAAACCGATCTAATTGTAAAACCTCTTCGGGGCAGCCAAACCCAGGAAATCACTATCAAAAAATTATCCAGAGATTACAGACACTAGGAACACTTACAACCCTTTGCAAGACCTCAGAAGATCGACAAGCCTCACTGTCTCCTTGCTCACAATCTTCTTCAACGCGATTCTCCTTTATTGGACCCTTCTGACAGGCTTCTCAATAACGCTCACAGTTAATTAATAAAAACCAAAACACTCCAAGAGAGAGAAAATAAACGCTCAATATCAAAGGCTCTCTTGGCACACGACGGCAAATTCTAGATACAGAATTCGTAACCTAAACAGATCTGTAGAGATCTATTTATAA